>CM055894.1:89705421-90305421 GCA_029582155.1 Panopea generosa
AGGCAAAATCATTTCCATTTAAAAAAAAAAAATATTATAATGACAAGTGTCCCCTAATTGAACCCTCGTGGCAGGGTCATATTTAACCCTAGGGAAACCATTTGAACAAATCTAACAATACTATAGTTGGTCATCATTACTACATAAAAATTTTGAAAATCTGTTGGGCCGTTCATGAGAAGAAGATTTTTTAAGTTTTGGAATATTTTTAGTAATGGCAGCCACTTTGAATATCAGATCTAAAAAAAATCTTCTGTATAGTCTTCTATGTAACAGAAACATGTATGTGAAGTTTCAATTTAATTGGCCAAGTGGTTTCAGGATAGATGAAAGAAAAAGAGAATTTTCTGTTTTCCCATGGTATCCCTATGTAAAATTCTAAGTCCCCTTACAGGGCCCCTATACATTTTAGCCCTTAAATTCTTATCTGCAATCAAACCACTACACATAGGGTTAATTTATGAAAAATATTAACAAATCTGACATACAGGTTCTTAAGAAAATGATTTTAGTAATTCCAAATTTGTACCCTTTTGGGGCCCCTCCTGACCCCTTAAGACAGTGGAACCCATTCATTTTTACAAATCTGAACCTCCTTCACCAAACAATGCTTCTGTGAAGATATAGGCAAAATCATTTCCATTTAAAAAAAAAAAAAAAAAATATCATAATGATATGTATTCCCTAATTGAACCCTTGAGGCAGGGTCATTTTTAACCCTAGGGACACCTTTGAACAAATTTAACAATACTATAGTTGGTCATCATTACTACATAAACATTTTGAAAATCTGTTGGGCCGTTCATGAGAAGATTTTTTAAGTTTTGGACTATTTTTAGTAACGGTGGCCATCTTGAATTTCAGATCGAAAAAAAAAAAAAATCTTCTGTATAGTCTTCTATGCAACAGAAACATGCATGTGAAGTTTCAGTTTAATTGGCCTAGTGGTTTCAGAGAAAGTGCTGCTAACAGACGACAGACAACGCGCCATCGCATAAGCACTTCTGGCCTTTGGCCAGTAGCGCTAAAAACTGTGGGGGAGGGGGGTCACTTTATCATGGCCATTGTAAAATTCAGTTTTTTAATATTTAACTGTTGTGATTAATTTCTTGCATTCATGAATGCTCAAACAAATTATGTTCACAAAACACATGTTTAAAGTGATAATCACTAAAGATAAGATGGGTAAAGTGGGGGGGGGTCACTTTACAATGGCCATGGAAAAGTGACCACCCCTCACTCCCCCAATTTTTTTTTAAAAAATTAACTGTTATGATGAATTTCTTGTAGATTCATGAATGCTAAAAAAGAGATGTATCCATAAACAATATAATTAGTCCTTAAACTAAGTTGAAAGTAACTTTATCGGTGATAAATTTGGGGGGTGGGGGTCATTTTACTATAGCGGTAAAGTGACCCTGGGGTAAAATTTACAACGGGGGTCAAAATACTATATGACCGGTAACTTCATTTTGAACAAATAACAGTTCAGATTCACTAAAAACAATTTGATAAAACAATTTAATAAGTTTTATACACAATCCACTGTTCCAAAAATCATTTTGATAGAAATAATATATAACAAGTAAAATACAATATATAATAAAATCAAGATTAATAATTGAAGATGCCTAATGGATTGAAGGTGACTTCATATTTGATAGGACTGCTATAGTAGTTTTGGTATATATGGTTAAACCTGCATAAGTGTTCACCTCTATTAAGTAGCTACATTTACTATTTCCCAGTTCTATCAGAGAGCAGCATAATATAAGGGACATAATAAACATAATAAAGGGACATAATAAACATAATCAAAGGACTCAAGGTCCTGAGAGGTTCCATTTGTTTGTTTGTTTGAATATTTAGAGTCATTGCTATGTCATCTAAAGCTAAAAAACAATCAGTTAGCCTAATTCTCTCTCCCGGGATCTTGGACGGTTAACCAGTACTGATCGGATGGGATTCAGCTTATTTACCAAAGATTGATAGTTATTCGCTCGCCACAGGTGGAAATACTGGTATTTACCATTATGAAGCAATTCTCGTTAGAAAATTGTAGCTAATTCAAATTTAAAAACATAGATCTATGCATTTCAGTGTTTCTCTTAGAAACACATGTAACAAGAAATGAGATTGGGTGGGTACAGGATGGGTTGAAAAAAGCTTAAGTTTTTAGTTTCTTTAATGCATCATCAGATACCCCCGGGGTATCAACTGTGATATGATGTATCAAATTGACACACAGGGGTATCCGACATGCATATTGCAGCATAAATAGGCATTTTAAGTATATGTTTTTTTATTCTATATTAAAATATTGTTGCCATAAAAATATAGTAAATGAGTTCTTATTGACAAGTTTGTTTCTATTTTTAATTTTTGATTCTATAATGAAGAATATTTTCATCGGGTATCTGTGTTTTTCAAATAAATATAAATGTCATAAAAGAAGACATTAACAGTTAAGTCTTAATAAAGAGGACTGCAGTAACCTATGCATTGAATTTGTTTATGAAATAAACCTTTTCAAGTGGTGACTTTATCCTTTGTTGAAATTAGTTGCTGAGAAAAGCCTACGATTGGAATTTGTTTGACAAAAGAGGTGACTCCACGACTTTATTACATACTTTTAAATGGACTGATCGAAATCTATACAACGCAGGGCCTATTACAGAATATTACAGAACTTTTCTGTAATAATGTTAACATTTCTGAATCTTACATCAATTTGAAATCAATCATGATTGACGACAGGAATAAAGCCGGTAATTTCACTTTTGCTTCAGGGACTTTTTTCATTGTTGATATGCGATATGCTGATTAGTATGGACACTCCTACAAGGGACTATTTTCATTGTTGAGGCATAGTACCACCATTGCAAAAATGAAGTGCTTCCATGGGGTAGTTGCATGATGGCGGTTATAAACAATCCTCATTTCTTCTTTTTTAAAAATGCATTTTCCTTATTTTAATGCTCATTTTTTTTTGAATGGCATTATTGATGTATTTTGAAAATTTTGATAGCATTGTCATGTTTGAATTGTGAATTTAGACAAAAAAATTGATGCTTGGAAATTGAGGTATGAAAACATGATTTCGGAAACTTCTACTTTCACTTTGTCACCAGTGTACACACTGAGCAGAAAAAAAATCTCTTATATGACACATGACCCCTACTTTTTCTCATCATATTTTGATAGTGAAGAGGTTGACAAACAGTAAAATGTAGGTTTCACTTCTTTCAATTGGGATTCTCTATAAATGACAAGCCTTCAAACTTTTACCATTTACTATAGAATAAAGAACAAAAATCAATGGTGAGATTACACCTTGATATGCAATATGCTGATTAGTATGGACACTCCTACAAGGGACTATTTTCATTGTTGATTTGCGATATGCTGATTAGTATGGACACTCCTGCAAGGGACTATTTTCATTGTTGATTTGCGACATGCTGATTAGTATGGACAATCCTGCAAGGGACTATTTTCATTGCGATATGCATATGCTGATTAGTATGGACACTCCTACAAGGGACTATTTTCATTGTTGATATTGCGACATGCTGATTAGTATGGACACTCCTGCAAGGGACTATTTTCATTGTCGATATGCGATATGCTGATTAGTATGGACACTCTGCAAGGGACTATTTTCATTGTCGATATGCGATATGCTGATTAGTATGGACACTCTTACAAGGGACTATTTTCATTGTCGATATACGATATGCTGATTAGTATGGACACTCCTGCAAGGGACTTTTTCATTGTTGATTTGCGATATGCTGATTAGTATGGACACTCCTTACAAGGGACTATTTTCATTGTCGATATGCGATATGCTGATTAGTATGGACACTCCTGCAAGGGACTATTTTCATTGTCAATATATGCTGATTAGTATCCATGGACACTCCTGCAAGGGACTATTTTCATTCGATATACGATATGCTGATTAGTATCCATGGACACTCCTGCAAGGGACTATTTTCATTGTCGATATACGATATGCTGATTAGTATGGACACTCTTACAAGGGACTATTTTCATTGTCGATATACGATATGCTGATTAGTATGGACACTCCTGCAAGGGACTATTTTCATTGTCGATATACGATATGCTGATTAGTATGGACACTCTACAAGGGACTATTTTCATTGTCGATATACGATATGCTGATTAGTATCCATGGACACTCCTGCAAGGGACTATTTTCATTGTCGATATGCGATATGCTGATTAGTATGGACACTCCTACAAGGGATTATTTTCATTGTCGATATATACGATATATGCTGATTAGTATGGACACTCCTACAAGGGACTATTTTTATTGTCGATTTGCGATATGCTGATTAGTATGGACACTTCTACATTTCAGCCTTAGTAGTAAATAGCAATCATGTGCAGACATCAAATATCAAAAGTAAAGACTCAAACATGTTTTCGCGTCATTAGTTTATTTTTCGTACATTGAAAAGTTACTTTCATTAGGCCAAATCAAAATAATACTGTGGTTCTGGTAACATGCAAAAAAAAAATAGGGTAGGTAGCTAGGAAAATCATTTTATTTTTTTAAATTATATTTTGGCTAAACTGCACCTGTAATATGGATAGATGAATTAAATACCACTACCATACAGACCATAAGGAGAAGAAAATTATAGTTTAATAAAATCTCTTTGGTTGTACAGTTCTGAGTATCTGTTGTTATATGATCTGACATTTTAACTGTAGAATTTTTCGATGTGTAGCTGCAAACAGATAGACCAAAAATGAGCAATATGGTGGAAAACTGTAATACCAGTCATGTGGAAAGTACTTTCTGTGAAGACTAGTCACTTGCCATCATTGCGAGTTTTGAACAGTGTGGCTGATAAATTTTAACTGTTACTTTTAAGTACAAGCTTTCTACATTTTTTAAACTGAATTTTGGATGTATGAGCAAGATTTTCATCCAGCTTCACAAGGTTGGGATCCGACAACTGAACAATATCATGAAATCAAATTGAATTCTTTGAACACCTTTGGTAGATGAGCTTCCAAGGAACATCCATGCCAAATATCAACTTCTATCAATTGGTTAAGGAGGAGATGTTGTTTAAAGTAAATGTGAATGGATGACGGATGGTTAGTGGTCACAACAGCTCACCCAGAGCATGTGCTCAATACTTTGAAAATACCAAATAAACCTTATGACGAACCATCATATCTTAAAATTTGGCTGAAAAATAGCTTGTCCTGATCAACGGTTCACATGCCCAGATTTGTATTACCAATACACTTTGTGGAATAGGAAATATGTAATGTTATGCCCAACTTATTATGTTGTATTTTATCGTTGTTCTTTACTGACTATCATTTCTGTTCTGTCGACTCTGTGGCAGTGTGGGAGCAGGAGTTTATTTAAAACAATATTTTAAATACCTTTCTCTTCTTTTCTAATTTTTGCTAACTATCATAACATACAATAATGGCAATGTCAAGCCTACAAAGCTATCAAAGAGAACTTGGCAATATGATAAATAAATACAGTTTATGATAGCCTTCAAATATCTAGAAAGTGCAACTAGTCAACTATATTTCAAATATTAAAAAAACAACACAGACACATAATTGGTCTTAATTGTTGTTTCCAATACTATATTTAACCATGCCAAAGAAAATTATACGCTGAAACTACAAAACCAAAAAGCAATAAGTTTATTACTATAATACCCCACCCACATTTTTCTTTACCATTATAAACTCGATTTAGATATCAACTTTCATGTTTACACAGAAGAAAGTTTATATACATACAGTTCCAATTATTGTAAATCTATGAAATATTTATAAAATTACCAGAAGCTAAAGCTGACATTATACATAATGCGATCGATCGCGAATTATCTGCAAAAACATAATCATTTCGTCAAAGGGAGATAATTTTATGCTCTGAAGATTTGAGGGACACCTGTGAATCACGTCATTGTCTTTTTTTTTATCTTTGCTCAGGTGCGTGGTAAGAAACGCATACCTTGGTCGTAGATATCCGACCAATCAGAGCGGTTATTAAAACTAGATTAATTTATATTCAAAGTTGTCCACCAATTCCATTAGAGGAATAAAAATGGATAATTGAAAATGCATGACAGGGTTTCCTAAGTCGCAACATCGGGCATGTGGTGTGATAAACACCGCAGGGGTCAATTGTTTCTGATTAATACAGTCTATAAACAACAGTTTGACCCGTGTCTTATCGAATAGAGATATTTACAAATCTGTGTATTGTGAAAACTAGCTTTCTGATTTTTTAAGACAAACCAGACGGGCAAGTAACTTTGAAAAAGGCACATGCCAGGTTCCGATTTGACAATCCTCGGACATCGGGCTATCCTATTCTTGAAGCACTGAATGTAATTGCCAGAACTGTTGCCAGAAAAGGCCACAGAAAAGGCCATTTTCCATGCTTTTCCAATATCACGAAAACCATTTTGCAAGTGGCGCTCGTAAGAATTATACAATCGTGCAAATATTATTGGATTTACCAAATGCCGTATTCATGTAAGTAGTCGATTTGGCTGGTGACTGCCAGCACATGCCATAAAATAATTTAGGGTCGGGGCCAAAAAGATAGGGTCAGTCGAGTTACAGGAACCACAGTATTATTTGTTTTGGCCTTACACAGATAGATAAAAAATCAAGAACTACCTTCTCTTGAGCAGTTAGAGGGTGCATATGAAATGAACTAAATTTCCCAACATCCTATGATACTTATGAGATGCCAGAAAATATGGCGCCTCAAAAACTATAAATGTCTAAAAAATATATTATTTTTAAAATGGAGATAAAGCATCTCATTATCATTAATAATTCAAATACGAATGATATGGTATTTTATATTTGAAAGAATATGTCTGTTACCGTCTGTTTGTGTTGTTGGCAATGGCAAGAGTTAAACAATTTTTTTTTGAATATAGCTCAAGTAAAAATACAAGGGTCTGAGGGTGAAAAGAATTGGTCTTGGACCGTGGACTTTCACTATTTTCCCGTGGTGTCCCCCTCAGCTTGGCACATACTCTAGAAACACAAGTGCAGTTTAATGTTTTTTACAATCTAAAATATCTTCATCCAGTCCAAAAAACACTTTTTTCTTCAGAAAAAATCTCTTTACTAACCTGAAATAGTTGGTTATTGGAAGTGACCCACAGCGAATGCCCAATTCCTTTGCTTTAGCAGAGCTTTGGTGTGATGTATCATGCAGATCTACCAAACCTCCTATAACATATATATTGTCAGTACTGTACTTCTTCAACATTGGCGCATGGGGGCTCAGATACACCAATTTCTCCCTTGGGTACAAATCAATAAAACTCTCCGGATTGAACTGTATAAACATGCTACCCATGCTTCCAATAGGGAGAAAGTGCTCCTTTAATGTTTCATTATTTCTGTATCCGGTAAAATGCATAGCAAAAGGCTCATCATGCTTTGCGTTATTTCCATAACACAGACTAAGTTGAAAAGCAGTTGCTATTGATTCCCTCCTAGTCATATTGTAATCAAAGTCAAACACAATCGGATTTCCAAACACTGTGGCTCGTGCAGCAGCATTTTTCCGAACATTTAGTTCTCTAGTAGGTACATGCAAAGAATATTGTTCCCTATACATGAAATCATCTGATTTTGTAGCAATAAATTCTTCTCTCAAGGCTTTTGCCTCCTTTTTCATTTCGATACGTCTCTTTTCCAGATGTTCATTTTTGGAGAGGTAAGCCAAAAATTTCCTTCTTGCAGATTGCGATTTACATTCGGTGAGAAGTATGAACCAATCATGATCAGAAATGTGCTCTGGAACCTATCAATAAATAGTAAAAATTACAAACGCAAGTATAACACACAAATCACTTAACACAGAGGATTATTATTATTTGGAGAAAAGTTGGGTAGAAGGGGAAAAATGGATCATTAAATAATATTCTTCTGCAAGCCAAAATGGAGGGTGTGGTCCAGATGTAAATTTTTGTAAAAAATAATGTTCTTAGGTAGTAATATTACCTTCCTCACATAGTGGTTGAGCATGTGGTCCAGTGGTAAAGCACGGAACCAATGATCAGAGGGTCGCGAGTTCAATCCTCGGCCACAGCTATGTGTGGTGTCCTTGAGCAAGTAACATTTTCCACGTATATCTTAGTACTGATACTACCCTGGAAGACCTCTGACTTTCATAAGTTGTTTCACAATCGAAGTAAAATAAATAAGTTTAAACCAAAAACGAAACAATAATAATCTCAAAATTTATATAAACAGTTAAAAAGAGTTTATTTCGAAAAAATGCTATAAATGTTTTAAAAATAAAACGATTATTAAAACAGATAAAAATCATCTCAGTATCACTAATAAATAAATCAAAATGGTTTGGTACATCAAATCCACCAAACATCACAAAATGGATATTTAAAATGGAGTGGCAAACTTGAAACAAAATTCCCATTCTAAATATAGACAGCACTTAAATACTGCTTGATGACCTTCACATCGTCATTCAGACTTCTTCTTAGATGAAACAGCTTTACTACAATTAAACCTGTATAACAGATAACACTGAAATCATGTGACTCATATAAAATATGTCACAATTTGACAAAATAATTTTTATGTTGCAATTTTTTAGCGGGAAATCTTTTTTAGTCTACCCTAGGTATGTAGCCCTAGTAAGGAAAGCCCTTTTAATTTTATTTTGCATGTTTAGAGAGTTATCTTTTTGGCAAAAGGGTCAGTGAGTTTATATAAGCATGATAGACACAAAAAATGTTTTAGCCAATTTAAAAGTTAAAAATCCTGATAAATTCCCTTTAAACAAAAATGTCATATAAATACAATAAAGGTAATATATATTCAGATATTTCTCAATCAAAATACAAAGCTTTCGTAACTTTAAAGCAAATTAGCAGTTCCAGGTACCAATAGTTCCTATTTATGATGATTAAGGTTTTTTTAAATGGAACATTAATCGCCATTTTCAACACATTTCATTTATGGCATCCTATTTTGTGAGTTTATGAAGACTTCAAAATAAATCTGAGTACAACATTCTACAAGTAACTGGCTAAATTTCTCACAACTTAATGGTGCAATCCACAATAACCCCAGAATTGAGAGGTATTAACTTGATACAAGTAGTCTTAGACCACTTAGCGATAGTTAACACTAATATGTTCAATAATCTTAGATCACTCATCCATAGAGAACACAAATTAGTTCAATAATCTTAGACCACTCAGCCTTGACGACACCCAATACTTTAAATAATTTTAGACTATTCAGCCATTGTCGGCACCAATACGTTCAATAATTTAGACCATTCAGCCATTGACGACACCAATACGTTAAATAATCTTAGACCACTCAGCCATTGTCGGCACCAATACGTTCAATAATTTTAGACCATTCAGCCATTGACGACACCAATACATTAAATAACCTTAGACCACTCAGTCATAGCTCTAGGACACCAATAAGTTCAATATTCTTAGATCACACAGCCACAGAGGACACAAATAAGTTCAATAATCTTAAACCACTCAGCTATAGAGGACACCAATACGTTCAATATTCTTAGACACAGTCATAGAGGACATCAATATTTCAATATGCTAGATCACACAGCCATAGAGGACACCAATAAGTTCAATAACTTAGATCACACAGCCATAGAGGACACCAATAAGTTCAATATGCTTAGATCACACAGCCATAGAGGACACCAATAAGTTCAATATGCTTAGATCACACACAGCCATAGAGGACACCAGTAAGTTCAATAACTTAGATCACACAGCCATAGAGGACACCAATAAGTTCAATATGCTTAGATCACACAGCCATAGAGGACACCAATAAGTTCAATAACCTTAGACCACACAGCCATAGAGGACACCAATAAGTTCAATAACCTTAGATCACACAGCCATAGAGGACACCAATAAGTTCAATATGCTTAGATCACACAGCCATAGAGGACACCAATAAGTTCAATAACCTTAGACCACACAGCCATAGAGGACACCAATAAGTTCAATAACTTAGACCACACAGCCATAGAGGACACCAATAAGTTCAATAACCTTAGATCACACAGCCATAGAGGACACCAATAATTTCAATATGCTTAGATCACACAGCCATAGAGGACACCAATAAGTTCAATAACATTAGACCACTCAGCAATTGACGACACCAAAACGTTCAATAATCTTAGACCACACAGCCATTGATGATACTAATACATTCAATAATCTTAGACCACCCTGCCATAGAGGACACCAATCAGTTCAATAATCTTTAATCACACAGCCATAGAGGACACCAATACATTCAATAACCTTAGACCACAGCCATAGAGGACACCAAAACGTTTCAATAACCTTAGACCACTCAGCCATTGAGGAAACCAATAAGTTCAATTATCTTAGACCACAAAGTCATTGAGGACACAAATACGTTCAATAACCTTAGATCACACAGCCATAGAGGACACCAATACGTTCAATAACCTTAGATCACACAGCCATATAAGAAACTAATACATTCAATAACCTTAGACCACTCAGCCATAGAGGACACCATTAAGTTCAATAACCTTAGACCACTCAGCCATAGAGGACACCAATAAGTTCAATAACCTTAGACCACTCAGCCATAGAGGACACCAATACGTTCAATAAACTTAGACCACACAGCCAATGACGACACCAATAATTTCAATAATCTTAGACCACTCAGCCATAGACGTCACCAATAAGTTCAGCTATAGAGGACACCAATACATTCAATAACCTTAGATAACACATCCCTAGAGGACACCAATAAGCTCAATAACCTTAGACCACTCAGCCATAGACATCACCAATAAGTTCATCTATAGAGGACACCAATACATTCAATAACCTTAGATAACACATCCATAGAGAACACCAATAAGTTCAATAACCTTAGACCATTCAGTCATAGACGTCACCAATAAGTTCACTAACCGTAGACCAATTAGCCATAGAGGACACCAATATGTTCAATAATCTTACACCACTTGGCTATTGTGGACACCAGTTAGTTCAATCATACTAACTATTAAGTATTTACAGGTATTAACAGAAAAGTTTTTTTGTGTTTTTCCTATCTCAAGTACATTGTTCTTTCTCAATAAACATGTATGCAAACTTTGTGCCCATGTGAACTGCAGTGACAATTTTGTTTCACTACTGAATCCAGACAGGCTCATCACCAATTTCAAATAATATTTGTTATATTGTAACGAAGAACTTACTCGAGCGTTTTTTGACAGTAAAATCTCATACTCTATTTCTGCTAAATGCTTGGTCTGTTTCATTTGTTCGTCCATATTTTCTAAAAAATCCTGAGCTTTCTTTGCTTTCATTTCATTCCACACAAAAGAATCTGACATATTTCTGGCTGCAAGGCTCATTAATTTGTTGTTGCCAATTAACTGTTTCCATTCATTCTTGTGAGTGTGACTGCCTAGAAACTGTCTGGTCGCCACCAAAGACGTACTTCCAAATTTTCTTATCATTGTTTTACTGCAAAAAAAAAATATATTAGTCAGAGAGGTGGGATGGAAGAGGAGCTGCTAAACAAACATTCTTACGTTTTTCTATGTTATACAATTAGCCATCTATTTTTATCAGATATTTACAAACACTGCACAAAAATCAAAGTTTTCCCCAAGCTGGTATTGAGTGTATATTTTTTAAAAGTCCACACTTACAAATTTGTACTAGTCATTACCTGAGACTGCATTTTCTTGGTAAACATGTGTTTAGAAAACCATGTCACATATAATCTAAATCTGACAGGGACATCATGTCAACAAAGTGTACATAATGGTCCTTTTCGGGTAACTTATTCAAAACCCCATGTGTGTGTATTTACAACACAGATTTTTGTTTGAAATCCAGTCTCAGGATGAAACCCAGAATGTTTAATGTATAAATTAACCACCGGTAATTTCTTTTACCTGTACATCCTGCGCAATAGATGCACAATCATTCTAAAGCTGAAATAATTCAAAGTCAAATAAACCGATTCAGTCTTACAGTAAATTACAGTAATAAGAGGACATACAGTGAAGTGTCCGGTGCTTCAGACCAGCACTATTTGGGGGTATCTAAGCATTGGAACTTCTGAATATTAAAGCATTGAAATTTAATTTAAAGGGTACAATAAGCATTGGTAATTCTCAATATCAGTGTTGATTAGTTTGTTTTAAATGGCAACTTGATAACAATGTTCATTTTTACCCCTAACATTATGAAAATAAACATTGCATACTAATTTAACCTTCGACAATGTGTGGTTTCAAAGGAAGACATGTGGAAATTGGACATTGCCCTTTATTACTGTATACAGTATATACAAACAAGATGTCTCTGGTTAGTGTCATATGCATATCAAATGGCCTGTGAAAATAATATAATTTATAATAAGTTGCGATTTAAATGTATCCATGAATATCAAGAGTTAAGAACTGACATTTCAGACTAGACACTCAATTTCATGTAATTTCTAAAATCTTCAACTATTACAACAGTATTGAGACAGTTACCTAACAATATCAATAGTATTGTGATAGTAACCCGTCGATAGTAATACTATTGTGATAGTTAAAATTGACTTCCATAGTCAGCCCTACATGTCACGCTAATGAATCGAGCCAAATATTTTTTTAAATTTATCCAAAGTTACAGACCAGACACAAAATCAGCAACAGACTGAAAGTGTCCTCAAACAAAAATAAACTGTGACCGTGACCTTTGAAGTGGGAGTATGGGTTTTACGCGTGACATGTCATGTAATGTTGATCATTTGTAGCTGTATTTATACAAGAATTTAGTAACAGCCACAATTTGCAAAAATATGACACAAGAATTTTAATTATATTCATGCAAGAGTTATCAACTTGGTTAATGTAGTAGGTTTTATGAGTAAGAAATATTGTAGGAAGTATTGTGTAAAGTTTCGATCAAATACATTAAGTGATTTTTGAGATATGAACTTGATGGTAGTTGCCCCCCCCCCCCCCCCCCCCCCCCCCCCCACCCCCCCCCCCCCCCCCCCCCCCCCCCCCCCCCCCCCCCCCCCCCCCCCCCCCCCTCCCAAATAGTCTGTGAAAAATGTGAGTAATGAACTAATATTTTAGACTAGACATGCAATTTCATGGTTTTTACATTAAAGCATGACCTTGACCTTTGTGGTAACCTTGACATTCTGATGTAATGGTCTGGGTATTTCAACAGTTCAATGCAGGTGAAACATTATCATGACATACTAATCATTGTGTCAAGCTATTTTAAATCCTTAATGTAAGTTACTGATCAATTGTTGATCAATTGATTAATAGAGCCGAGTGTTTTGAAATCAACCCATGTATGATAAGATAAATGACAGACTGAAATCTCAAACAGATTCAAATGTTGTCATACATAATAAAAGTGTGACCTTGACCTTTGAGGTATGGGTCTAGGTCTTACTTGTGACACGATGTCATGTCATCTTGATAAACTGAGCCAAGTTAAAAGCAAAGTCACAGACCAGACACACAATATCAAACAAATTGAAGTGTGACCTTGATCTTTGAGGAAATTTCTAGGTCTTACATGCGACACTTAATTATGTCATATTGACCAACTGAGCCAAGTGTAATGAAATTTATCCATAGATGACAAGTTACAGATCGACAAGAAATCTCACACAGACTGAAAGTGTTGTCAAACAAACTCAAAGTGTGACCTTGACCTTTGAGGTACGCATGTGGTCCTTACACGTGACACGTTGTAATGTCATGCTGATGAATAAGCCAAGTGTTTTTAAACTTATCCATAGACAACAAAGTTTCAGATCGGACACGAAATCTCAATCAGATTGAAAGTTAAATTGTGACCTTGACCTTTGAAGTGGAACTTTGGGTGTAACACGCGACACATCGTCATGTTATGGTGATCATTTGTAGCTCGTATTTATTAAAAACATTTATGCATGACAACGTTACAGGCCAGACACGAAATCTCAAACAGACTGAAAGTGTTGTCAAACAAACTCAAAAGATGACCTTGACCTTTGAGAATGGGTGTGGATCTTACTCACGACAAGTCATGATGTTATGTTAATCATTTGCAGCTAGTATTATTAAAATTCATCTATGCATGACAAAGTTACAGGCTGGACACGAAATCTCACACAAACTCGAGTTTTGTCAAACAAACTCAAATTGTGAACTTGACCTTTGGGGTACGGGTGTAAGTCTTACTCGCGACACGTCGTCATGTTGTGTTGATCATTTGTAGCAAGTATCAACAAAATCCATCTATGCATGACAAAGTTACAGGCCGGAAACGAAATCTCACACAAACTCATTGTGTTGTCAAACAAACTCAAATTGTTACCTTGACCTTTGAGGTATGGGTGTGGGTCATATTCACGACATGTCGTCATGCTATGTTGATCATTTGTAGCAAGTATCAACAAAATCCATCTAGCATGACAAAGTTGCAGGCTAGAAACAAAATACCGGACAGAAGGATGGACGGACAGACAGACGCTACGATTACTATATGCCACCCAAAAAAATTTTTGGGAGGCATAAAAAAAAAACTTTACCGGTAACCAGTATTTGTAAGTTAAACATATCTAAAAAAAAAAAATTAAAAATAAGAAAAGAATAAAAAATTAAAAAAAAAAGAAAAGTATCAGCATCTGCCTTATATTATGTTATGCAGGTTGTAAGTTGTAACTATGATCCAAGTATGAGTGTCCTAGCACTAGTACTTATTGAGAAATAGTGTAAAAATGAAAACTTAATGTTGGAGGTAAATACAAAAATCAGTATCAAACAATGTCAATGGACCATGAAATGTAGGTCACACTCAGCATCTGCAGTATATAGTGTGATGCCAGGTATAGTTGTAACTATGATCCAAGTATGAGTGTCCTAGCACTTGTACTTGTTGAGAAATAGTGTAAAAAACAAAAACTTAATGTTGGAGGTAAATGCAAAAATTCAGCATCAAACAGTGTCAATGGACCATGAAATGTAGGTCACACTTAGTCTTTGCAGTATACAATGTGATGCAGGGTGTTAGTTGTAACTATGATTTATGTATGAGTGTTTTAGCACTTGTACTTGTTGAGAAATATAGTAAAAATGAAAACTTAACGTTGGAGGTAAATGCAAAATTCAGCATCAAACAAAGTCAATGGACCATGAAATGTAGGTTACACTCAGCCTCTGCAGTAAACAATGTGATGCAGGGTGTTAGTTGTAACTATTATCCAAGTATGAGTGTCTTAGCACAAAATCTTGTACTTGTTGAGAAATAAGAGTAACAAGAGGCCCAAGAGGGCCTGAGGATGCTCTACTGACTCATAGTTGCCATAGCACTTTTTGAAATTCTACTATGCAATAAATACATCGGGGCGGGGTCATTTTTTACTCTAGGGACACCATTTGAACAAATCTAACAAAACTATAGTTGGTCATCATTACTACATAAACATTTTGAAAATCTGTTGGACCGTTCATGAGAAGAAGACTTTTTAAGTTTTGGACTATTTTTAGTAACGGTGGCCATCTTCAATTTTAGATAGAAAAAATAAATCTTTTGTATAGTCTCCTATGCAATAGAAACATCCATGTGAAGTTTCAGTTTAATTGGCCTAGTGGTTCAGAATAAATGAAAAAAAAAGAGAATTTTCTGTTTCCCATTATATCTCTAAGTAACATTCTAAGTCCTCTTACAGGTCCCCTATATATCTTAACCCCTAAATTCTTATCTGCAATCAAACCCCTACACTTAGGGATAATTTATATCAAATATGTACAAATCTGACGTACCGGTTCTTAAGAAAACAAATTTAGTAATTCCCAGTTTTTACCCTTTTGGGGCCCCTCCTGACCCCTTAAGACATAGGAGCCCAGTCATTTTTAAAAATCTTAACCGCCTATACCTTACAATGCTTTAGTGAAGATATAGGCAAAATTATTTCCATTTAAAAAAAAATAAAAAAAAATATTATATTGACATGTGTCCCCTTATTGAACTCTCGGGGCAGGGTCATTTTTTACCCTAGGGACACCATTTGAACAAATCTAACAGAACTATATTTGGTCATCATTACTACATAAACATTTTGAAAATCTGTTGGGCCGTTCATGAGAAGAAGATTTTTTAGGGTTTTGGATTATTTTTAGTAATGGCGGCCATCTTGGATTTCAGATCGAAAAAATTTTTTTTTTGTATAGTCTCCTATGCAATAGAAACACCCATGTGAAGTTTCAGTCTAATTGGCCTAGTGGGTTAAGAACAGATAAAAGAAAAAGAGAATTTTCTGTTTTCCCATAGTATCCCTATGTAAAATTCTAAGTCCCCTTACAGGGCCCCTATAAATTTTAGCCCCTAAATTCTTATCTGCAATCAAACCCCTACACATAGGGATAATTTATGCAAAATATGAACAAATCTGTCAAACCGGTTCTTAAGAAAATGATTTTAGTAATTCCCAAATTTTACCCTTTTGGGGCCCCTCCTGACCCCTTAAGACAGTGGAACCCAGGCATTTTATACAAATCTTAACCTCCTTCACTAAACAATGCTTCTGTGAACATATCGGTAAAATCGTTTCCATTTTTAAAAAAAGAAATAAAAAATATTATAATGACATGTGTCCCTTAATTGAACCCTCGGGGCGGGGTCATATTTAACCCTAGGGACACCATTTGAACAAATCTAACAAAACTATAGTTGGTCATCATTACTACCTAAACATTTTGAAAATCTGTGAAGCCGTTCATGAGAAGAAGATTTTTTAAGTTTTGGACTATTTTTAGTAACAGTGGCCATCTTGAATTTCAGATCGAAAAAAAAAAATCTTCTGTATGGTCTCCTATGCAATAGCAACACCCATGTGAAGTTTCAGACGACAGACGTCAGACGACAGACGTCAGATGACAGACAACGCGCCATCGCATAAGCACTTCTGGCCTTTGGCCAGTAGAGCTAAAAATGAAAACTTAACGTTGGAGGTAAATGCAAAAATCAGCATCAAACAAAGTCAATAGACCATGCAATGTAGGTCATACTCAGTATGTGCAGTGTATAATGTGATGCAGGGTGTTAGTTGTAACTATGATCCAAGTATGAGTGTCCTTGCACTTGTTGAGAAATAGTGTAAAAATGGAAACTTAACGTTGGAGCTAAATATAAATGTTTGATGCTGCTGCTGCTGCTACTGGAAAAGCTACACCTTAATCTCACTTTCGCTCCTTCATTGTGGTGAGACAAAAATCCATCTATGCAAGACAACGTTACAGACTGGACATGGAATCTCAGACTGAAAATGTTGTCAAACAAAGTTAAATTGTAACCTTGACCAGGCATAATACATGTATTTGAAACCAAAGCCTAAAAACTGAAAAAGACTTAAAAAGTCAAGAGAAGCAATAAAAATGTAGGCTAACAGAGGGGGGTGGGGGTACAAATAGGTACATAAAAAAATTCTGCAGGAATTGTTCCATGCAACACTGGTCACAGTTTTCCTTTATGTAAAACATCAACCTAAGTTAAGAATCTGCAGTTTGGGCCGACATTTTCTTAAGTAATGCGTTTCAGCCAAATGAAGCATAAAATTTGAACAGAAGAACTCACCATTTCTACTTCTAAAAATTGGAGGTTGCCCATGACACCCACCAGCAGAAGTGGAACCACCCTCGCACACCTTTCCCTGAGTAACTTGCAAAAATGTCACACTACGCTCCTGTTTACCTTTGAGGTATGTGTGTGGGTCTTATGCATGACACATCCTCATGCTATGTTGATCATTTGTAGCAAGCATGCACAGGTCGAACAAGAAATATTGGACTTCCGGACGGACACTGCGATTACTATATGCCACCCCAAAAAAATTTGCGGGGGCATGAAGTACGCAATGAGCAACATTTCTTTTAGGCACCATACTGGACAAAGAAGCGTCTAAAATCCAACATGGGACAATATTTAAATTACAAGACAGATACAAGAAACATTTTTTTATTTACCGTCGGCATGAGACATAAAACAATAACCACAAAACAATTTATTTATTCTATCCGTGAACACAAGACGTCACCTTGACCCAAGCAAGCCATTGAGCCAATCTTAAAATGTGCCGCAACAAAAACATGTCATTTATGGTGGAATATGCAGGGAATAGAAATTGAGTAACAATGGTACCTTATTCACATAAGTTTCAGAATTGTAAAGCTGGTAACGTTCAATAATGCATTGAATTACAACTACTCAAATAAGTTCAGTTCGACACATGCTTACAAAATTGTTTGGTGATTCATAAAAACTACACTCGCATGAAAACCGCAATTTCTAAGTTTTCAACACCGAATTTATCTCGCATGAACAATCGGACGAACATTCAGTTTTTAGCTCTATTGACCAAATGTCAGCAGGACTCGTGTCACGATAAGGCCATCCTTAATAAAATGTTTGTTTGCTATTCTCCGAACCAGTATTTTTTCATGTGAGTAGGTAGTACTATTTTTTTTTTACTATTTTATGCCATATTTTGATTTTGCAGTCATTTTAAACAGAACTGGACATAAATGAACACCAACTTGTCCGAGCGGCTTGCGAGAAATATTAGAATTGTTCACTTGTAACCTGTCATCACTTATTGAAATTGACACTTTAACCCCTGTCGGTGAATCTGGTCATAATCTAGTCTGTTCAGAATTCAATCTCAATAACACAAGAAATAAAATTACCTCAGGAAAAATAAAATGTTTCAACAAAAAAACTGGGGGGGGGGGGGGGTTGGGGGGGGGGGGAATAAAAATGATAGGCCTATCGATAAGTTTTGGAAAGAATTAAGTCCATGTAGCAACACTTAAAATGTAAACTCTACAAAGACCAACATTAAAACATCACTTGTTACCTCTATAAAAACAAACATTCCAAGTAAAACATTGAAAATCAAACACTAAAAAGCTTCCCTGGATAAGTCTCAAACTTAAAAGACATATAAAGAAAATGAAAAAGATGCATAACAATCAAAAAGAGATACAAAAGTATAAATATTTCAGATCGAAAACACAAAAAAATGAATACGAAAATCATATTGGTCTTACATAAATAACATGATATTAAATCTACCAGTAAATGAACAAGGTTCAAACACATTCAATACTAAACATAAAAACACCTTCTCATACACAATCAAAGTATTTATAGTACTGAAACCTGGGCAAACAATCACCAAGTAGAAATTAATTAATACAGATTGTGTTAATATTTCATAGTTCAGTCTCCAAGATGATAAATATTTGTTTGTTTAATAGAAAGTTAAATCTCCTAGTAAAATGGTATATTTCAAAAACTGTTGAACAATCTCCCAGGTGCTCTACATATAACAACAATATCCAAGTTTATACTACTTTTTGATTTTACATTATTTGTTTTAAAAAAATCACCAAAATGATCTTAATGTGTATATTTAAAAAAGGAATAATTCTGTCCTTAAATTGAATTATATAAAAAAAATAAAAGTCTTATCTATTTAAAAAGTCCATAATTATCCAAGCTGTATTATGTACATGTTTATTTCAAAGAAAGTTCAATCTCCAAATTGAATTCAATGTATTGAAAACATGCCAGTCTCTATGATGACCTAGATGTTTATATGTAAAACAAGTTAAATCTCCTAGTTGAATTGTATATTTAAAAAAAATCATTCCACACGTTTATTTATTGTACATATTGTAAAAATAATCCAATATCCAAGTTTAATTATGTATTTAAGAATATCAAATATCCAAGATAATCTACAAGTACATTGTATTTATATATATTAAGAAAGGTCCAGTCTCCGAATTAAAAGTTCAATCTCCAAGATGACCTCCAGGTGTATTTACATTTTTTATGAAAAATATATCCATGATAAAGATTAAATACGAAACTGAATAGCCAAGTTGAATTATAACATATTTCACAGAAAGTTAATCTCCCAGGTGAATAGTCAAGTAAAATTATAATGTATTTCACAGAAATATAATCTCCCAGGTGAATAGTCAAAATATATTATAACATATTTCACAGAAAGTTAATCTCCCAGGTGATTAGCAAAGTTAAATTATAACATATTTCACAGAAATTTAATATCCCCGGTGATTAGTCAAGCTAAATTATAACATAATTCACAGAAAGTTAAAGCCTCATTAAACTTTCGAAGTTCACACTTTTTGATAATGACAAAATTTACTTTAACTGAATGTTGTTATAGTATTGCTTAAACCATTCCTGTAGACACCTTAGTGACTGTTTTATTTAAAAGAGAGAAAATAAATAACTTCAATCGAAATGTGTATTTCTTAAAACGAGCGGACCGAGCTTTTAACTTTTGTTTACATTTTTGTAATTCAATAATGACTTAGTCCGAATTACACGAATATATAAATGCATTTTGATGCAACCATTGTCCAGATTCTCAGATTAGACAAAGAAGATATAGAAAATAGAAATACATCACTTTATGATCATCATAATATTACAATGGTAGAAAATAAGACAACTGTACTCTCTGAAGATTGTTTATTTCACAGTTGGGGTATAACGAAGTGGACGTACAGTTCATTTTTAAAATAAGCGAACTGCAGTGGTAGTGTGTGGATTAAGACCATTAGATAAGGGGTTCATTAACAAGATTAGAAAAGTTACGGCTTGACTAACATTATGCATCGATATAGGGTTATCTTACTTAAAAAAAGTATTAATGTCTGCAATAAAACTGAATCGAGCATAGTAAGCATTGTATTATTTATACGCACTGCGAAACTACGACGGTGTAAAGTCGAAACAACGACGTTTCGACTTTTCACCATCGCAGTTTCGTTGTTTCGATTTTTCACTATCGTTGTTTCGACTTTTCGCCATTTTAACAATGTTTTAAACCATACATTTCGACGAAAGTATCTTTTAAAAATAATGTTAATTATTGTGAAACAAGTTGTAACAACTGATACAAATTACGTTCTAAGTCTTCCTTGATAGAACCAGTACCAAGTATATGCGGAAAAGTGTCTTGCTTAAGAACAACACACATAGCCGCAGGGTAGGATCAAACCCACGATAATCGGATCTTGGATACGATGCTCTATCACTAGGACACACGCTTCGGTAAAATATATTTATACAGCAGCTATGTGTAGTGTATTTGTTTTGAGAATCAATTTTGGTATTTGGTAATATAAAATCACATGTTTCTTACCATTCACGTGTTGTTTATCGTTTAGGCAAGCAGGTTAACATACACGAAGTCGCGACTGCACGAAATGGTCGATATCGTTCGACGAGGACGGGTTTCTTAATAGAAAAAGTATTGATACATATGTTCAGTTTCATTAAACATATACCGTTTGGAAGAAAATGTCCTCAGAGAACCACATCATAACATACTGATCATATATATGATACTAATCTCTCTTTTTCTCAAAAAATAACAACAGGTACGACAATCATTTGTAATATGTTTATCATCAAACACATATTCTTTATCAAAATGTGTCGTTGAGGACTTCTGGGTAGGTTGAATCTTCTGTCAATGAGATTGGATCGCTCTTTCTTACAGTTTTCGTTTCTGAATTGCATAGCAACTGTTTAAGTGCATTTCATACTGTTATACTGGTCGAGTATACTTAATTACTTTTCATCTCTCGGCTAAGTTTCTGCAATCGTGATTTTCATTCTGTACAAAGTCGCCCAACCCTTCTCACTTCTAAAATATTCTATTTAAATGACCCTCTCTTTTTCCGTATCTTCAGCAATTGTCTAAACATTTCATTCTTACATGTACAAATCAACAAAACAAGCATAATTCAAGGGATACAACTCTTTGTTCAGTGTGAATGTACATTTATATAAAACGACAATTGATTTAACTGTATATGTACAAACAAACACGTCGGATTTGGTTATAACGAACGCAGCATATGTGTTTTAGGTATATACATTGTATACATTAAGTGCCCAAATGTTGATATGTTGCCATTTCTGAGTTTGACTGCATAGCAGTCTTGACCATCTTCAACGCATAATTTTGTGCAGAAAAAAATTTCAAACCTGGAAATAAGGTCTTATTTGTTAAGATAAACAGACCCTATAGTGGACATTCTTTAATAGTTTATTGATAATAATTAATTGCAGATATTCTGTCAAAAAGCATTTGTCAAGTAGAATTGTTCAAATAAGCAAACGATGGAAACAAATAAACTCTGAGAGAAGTGCCTAAGTACAAATTAAGAAAACGAACATAATTCATGTGAAACTCCAAACACGACTTTGATGGTTCATTTTCATTCTGATGTGGTTACTTGCCATTCTGCAGTTATTACATGTCATTCAGTAGAAGCTACACACCACTAGGCAGTGGTTAAAAATCATTCAGCAGTGGTTACATGTCATGCGGCAGTAGTTACATGTCATTCAGCAGTGGTTACACATCATTCGGCAGTGGTTTCTTGACATTCGGCAGTGGTTACTTGTCAGACGGCAGTGGTTACTTGTCATTCAGCAGTGGTTACATGTCATGTAGCAGTGGTTAATTGTCATTCGACAGTGATAACACAACTTTCGGCAGTGATTACTTGTTATTCGGTAGGGGTTAATTGTCATTCGGCAGTGGTTACATGTCATTCGACAGAGGTTACTTGTCATTTGGCAGTGGTAACTTTCATTCGGCAATGGTTACCTGTCATTCGGTAGTGGTTAATTGTCATTCGGCAGTGGTTACATGTCATTCGACAGAGGTTATTTGTCATTCGGCAGTGGTAACTTTCATTCGGCAATTGTTACCTGTCATTCGGTAGTGGTTAATTGTCATTCGACAGTGGTTGCATGTCATTCGACAGAGGTTACTTGTCACTCGGCAGTGGTAACTTTCATTTGGCAATGGTAACCTGTCATTCGGTAGTGGTTAATTGTCATTCGGCAGTGGTAGCTTGTCATTCGGAAGTGGTTACATGTTATGCCGCAGTAGTTACATGTCATTCAGCAGTGGTTACATGTCATTCGGCAGCGGTTACTTGTCATTCGGCAGCGGTTACTTGTTTTTCGGTAGTGGTTACATGTCACTCGACAGTGGTTACTTGTCATGGTGCAGTGGTTGTCAAACGACAGTGGTTGCATAATTATTTGGCAGTGGTAACTTGTCTTTCGGTAGTGGTTAATTGTCATTCGGTAGTAGTTACATGTCATTCGGCAGTGGTTACATGTCATTAGACAGAGGTTCCTTGTCATTCTGCAGTGGTTACTTGTCATTCGGCAGAGGTTACATGTAATTCGGCAGTGGTTACATCGTATTCAGCAGCGGTTACCTGTCATTCGGCAGTGGTTATACATCATTCGGCAGTATGACATGTTACCACTGCCGAATGATGTGTTATCACTGCTGAATGACATGAAACCAATGCCGAATGCATAGGCATTCGATATTTTACAAGTTGCATTGAATGAAGGTCCCAGGCCATTAAGGGGTTGTGGAATGAAGATCACTAAAGGTTAAATTTGGAAACGGCCACAGGAGTCCCTATTTTATATAGAGTAATATAGGAGAGTCTTACAATGTTCATGCAGACGCCAAAGTACCCCCTTCCACACATTTTTCATTAAAAGTTTAGAAAGTTTAAAACATGGTTTTCAGATTCTTTACATGTACTATTGCATGATGGTCCCCTAAAACGTTTGTAGAGGCTGGATCCCTGGGATTAAATTTGGGACCGTCATATTCCAGGGATTATATGCACAGCTTAAGGGTAACTTACAAAAAATCTGGTGTTAATTTGTTTCCAATAAAGCGATTCAGGTCCTCTTTGGCCTCTCCTTTCATTGTGCAATAATTTTGTTGCTTTACATTGGTAATTTTATTGTGTTTGTTTTGTTTTCAAAAACTATTTAATATCTATTTTTTATTCTTTTGTCGGACAGTGCAGATAGCTTCTTGAATAGTACAGTTAGAAAGGGCATGACTCTTTTCTTCAAAGATTTAAAGGAATTCGCTCTTATAATAACTTTCTCAATGTACTATGCTATAACGTACCTATTGAACACCGAGATACGCCGACATGTCACTTAGATAGCGTGTATTTAATGACTAAAATGGGATTTTAGGATTGTTGAATATTGTCTATTTGTCATCGATGTCGTGTAATATCTTGTTTGTTTTTTTTTTGTTTTATTTAAGGCATTGGCACATAGTTGTGAAGTCTACTTCCATCAATCCAACTGCCCGTCTGTCTGTACGTTTGTTTGTCTGTACGTCTATACGTCCGTCCGCACGCCCGCCCGTCTACCCGCCCGCCTACGGGGGCGATGCATTTTTCAAAAGGGGATCGTTTATTTGGGCCCAAGACATCAACATCTAAGTTTTGTACGAGTTAGAATTGGTAAGATGCGTAAACCCTAGTATTAATGAGGCTTTTATTATTCTTCTAAATATTTAACCCAGATTTGGATTAAAGATAAACTTCCAGAGTGATATCATTTTCAACATATGGGTGACGGCGTTTATAAGTAGGGGACGTTTCTTGCGGGTATAAAGTCAAACAGACTAACTATCCAACGAACACACACACAAATTCAGTCTTCTGATTTTGTAGACGATTAAGTACAACAACGATTGAATACAGTTGCAATTGATTTATTAATCATTTGAAATATCACATTTTCTTCAGTGTTATCTATATTAAAGCTGTATCTTTGATGTTTGCTTTATGGCACGTGCTATCATTGTGTATCTGAAAAATATAAATTATGAAAATCGTATTATCTTTATTATTGTAATGCAATACCTTTGAACTGAAAGAGTAACAATGATTTCAAAGCCTTAGCCTTCTTTGTTGTTTTTTTCCATTTCGATTGTCAACATAATTAAATAATTTAATCAACAAAAATGTAAGGTTAATTTGATACGAACAAGACAATTATTTCACAACATGTATATACAGAACCCCTGCAGTTTAGAGTATCAAATGCGCCAAAGATGAATTTACGGAAGCATGTTATTAGAGAGATTCAGGCTTCTCTATTGTTCATCACTATCAACACCATCTCTAGTATTTGCATCCGTCTGGAAGAGTACTCTCGCGACGTGGTAGTTGATAAAAAGGATTTCAAGACCATTTCTTTTTGTATATGCCAAACAAGGGCTTTCTGTGCTTTTACGTCAACTATTGACGTAATTATTATTGCTAGTATTGCACTCATATAGACACCCTCTTTTTGGTAAGAGACAGTGTATAAGTAATACATTTTGGTATAGTTTTGATCATCATCGACGCTTGCATTTCTAAAATACAAACGATGTCTTCTTTGGTTCTAACTTTGTTCTTGTCCAGACGCTTTTTTGTCTTTTATTAAAGCAAAGTCGAAGATGATCAAGACTGTCTGTCAATTTCTTTTTTGAAAGTAAGTGTAACGAAATTATGATAGAATTTCTGATTTGTTGATTGTTCAAATCGGGATACCTCGGTAATTCCCTCGTAGAATTACGGCAGAATTATTTTGCTAAACAGATGTTGTATATATATATATACCTTACTACGTATATATTTATATGCATTGTTAAATTTAAAATGTAATTTTATATAGATAATCATTACATAAACGAAGTTCAATTTAATGATACAATTAATATCATTTCGAATATCCGGGATTAGCCTAATACCATACCTTTTCAATGCCGGAAGTAAAATATCCTTAATCAAAAAACTATCTGAGGCTAGACATGTTTATTTTGAAGGTTATGATTAAATTTATATTCAACATTTAAACTGCGTTTGAAAAGTATTATTGTAAATTTATAAAATAAAAAATGATATTGAACATGGTCAACATTTGATTGTTTACGAAAAGAAGTATTTGAAGTGTTGATGTATATTATAAATAGAACACCGTGCTCTTACCTTAATACGTATTTTATCGGGCACTTTTATTGGCTTCCAAACAATCCTCCTCCATTGCTATTTTTAAACAAGACACGAACAATGGTGATGAAGATGAACACTGAAAATGTGAAAAACAGCCGTGAATAGTCGCAATAACAAACATGTGTCGACCAGGTCTCCGTGAATAGTCAGCAGTGAATAGTCGCAATAACAAACATGTGCCGACCAGGTCTCCGTGAATAGTCAGCCGTGAATAGTCGCAATAACAAACATGTGCCGACCAGGTCTCCGTGAATAGTCAGCCGTGAATAGTCGCAATAACAAACATGTGCCGACCAGGTCTCCGTGAATAGTCAGCCGTGAATAGTCGCAATAACAAACATGTGCCGACCAGGTCTCCGTGAATAGTCAGCCGTGAATAGTCGCAATAACAAACATGTGTCGACCAGGTCTCCGTGAATAGTCAGCCGTGAATAGTCGCAATAACAAACATGTGTCGACCAGGTCTCCGTGAATAGTCAGCCGTGAATAGTCAGCCGTGAATAGTCGCAATAACAAACATGTGCCGACCAGGTCTCCGTGAATAGTCAGCCGTGAATAGTCGGAATAACAAACATGTGCCGACCAGGTCTCCGTGAATAGTCAGCCGTGAATAGTCGCAATAACAAACATGTGCCGACCAGGTCTCCGTGAATAGTCAGCCGTGAATAGTCGCAATTACAAACATGTGCCGACCAGGTCTACGTATCACTGAACAAGTCACTTGAACTTTTCTTTAAAAGGTTTTATTTTTGATTGGGTGTACTCGAGTGCTGATTAACCTTCCAGTATCCCAGAAAACAGATGTTATGTTAACTGATCGTCTGTTAGCCTTCGATGGCATAAACATGACGCTAAATATTCAATCAATCAATCAACTCGTTTTTTAATAATGTGTTTTCATTTATATGGATAATTTACATGTTATCATTTATCAGTAAGTACATATACGTTCTTAATTCTAATATGTTATTCGATTTAATGTGAAATGACGCCGAAGTATTTCAGAGCAAATGAGATGTGAGAGATGTTTGAGGGTCCTCAGTTTGAGATGTGAGGGTTCTCAGTTTGGGATGTGAGGGTTCTCAGTTTGAGATGTGCAGTGAAGGTGTCTCCTGTTTTAAGCGTTGTTCTTTTTAATCTAGGAGTGTGTTAAACATATCAACATATTTCTCACTCTCATCAGAATGTTTTAAAGTACCCTGTCATTCTGTTTAGAAAAAAAATGCGATTTTATTGTCAAATAAGCGACATAACTGAATTTGTAGTCATTAAAATTATTTTTAAAGTTTCAGTATATGAAGAGTTCTTAAACAAATGTTAATTGGCATATTTAATACTTAAAGAAACATATCGATATATTTAATACCTTAAAAAACATAGCGATATATTTAATACCTTAAAAACATATCGATATATTTAATACCTTAAAAAACATATCGATATATTTAATACCTAAAAACATATCGGTACATTTAATACATAAATAAACATACAGTTATGTTGAATACTTAAGCTCAATCACAGTGTATTGCAAATATTACAAGTATACAAGGAGCATTGAAAAAAATAACGGAAAATGGTCTTTTCACAAGTGCTCACCTTAATACTTTCAACAAACATATCGTTATATTAAATACCTTAATATTCATATCTTAATAGTTTATACCTAAATATACATACCGTTATATTGAATACCTTAATATTCATATATAAATAGTTAATACCTAAATAATCATACCGTTATATTTAATACCTTAATATTCATATCTTAATAGTTTATACCTAAATATACATACCGTTATATTGAATAGCTTAATATTCATATATAAATAGTTAATACCTAAATAATCATACCGTTATATAAGATACCTTAATATTCATATCTTAATGATTAATACCTAAATAAACATATCGTTATATATAATACCGAAATAAACATATCATTATATTTAATACCAAAATGAACTTTTAACATATCGTTATATAAAATACCTAAATGAACATATCATTATATCTAATACCTAAATAAACATATCGTCATATTTGATAACTAAATAAACATATCGTTATATTTAAAACCTAAATAATCATATCGTTATATCTAAAATCTAAATAAACATATCGTTATATAAACATATTGTTATATAGAATAACAATTAAAATATGTATGGAGGGGAGTCTAAAATTTTCAACTTGACAAAGTCCGACCAGGTCTCCGTGAATAGTCAGCCGTGAATAGTCGCAATAACAAACATGTGTCGACCAGGTCTCCGTGAATAGTCAGCCGTGAATAGTCGCAATAACAAACATGTGTCGACCAGGTCTCCGTGAATAGTCAGCCGTGAATAGTCAGCCGTGAATAGTCGCAATAACAAACATGTGCCGACCAGGTCTCCGTGAATAGTCAGCCGTGAATAGTCGGAATAACAAACATGTGCCGACCAGGTCTCCGTGAATAGTCAGCCGTGAATAGTCGCAATAACAAACATGTGCCGACCAGGTCTCCGTGAATAGTCAGCCGTGAATAGTCGCAATTACAAACATGTGCCGACCAGGTCTACGTATCACTGAACAAGTCACTTGAACTTTTCTTTAAAAGGTTTTATTTTTGATTGGGTGTACTCGAGTGCTGATTAACCTTCCAGTATCCCAGAAAACAGATGTTATGTTAACTGATCGTCTGTTAGCCTTCGATGGCATAAACATGACGCTAAATATTCAATCAATCAATCAACTCGTTTTTTAATAATGTGTTTTCATTTATATGGATAATTTACATGTTATCATTTATCAGTAAGTACATATACGTTCTTAATTCTAATATGTTATTCGATTTAATGTGAAATGACGCCGAAGTATTTCAGAGCAAATGAGATGTGAGAGATGTTTGAGGGTCCTCAGTTTGAGATGTGAGGGTTCTCAGTTTGGGATGTGAGGGTTCTCAGTTTGAGATGTGCAGTGAAGGTGTCTCCTGTTTTAAGCGTTGTTCTTTTTAATCTAGGAGTGTGTTAAACATATCAACATATTTCTCACTCTCATCAGAATGTTTTAAAGTACCCTGTCATTCTGTTTAGAAAAAAAATGCGATTTTATTGTCAAATAAGCGACATAACTGAATTTGTAGTCATTAAAATTATTTTTAAAGTTTCAGTATATGAAGAGTTCTTAAACAAATGTTAATTGGCATATTTAATACTTAAAGAAACATATCGATATATTTAATACCTTAAAAAACATAGCGATATATTTAATACCTTAAAAACATATCGATATATTTAATACCTTAAAAAACATATCGATATATTTAATACCTAAAAACATATCGGTACATTTAATACATAAATAAACATACAGTTATGTTGAATACTTAAGCTCAATCACAGTGTATTGCAAATATTACAAGTATACAAGGAGCATTGAAAAAAATAACGGAAAATGGTCTTTTCACAAGTGCTCACCTTAATACTTTCAACAAACATATCGTTATATTAAATACCTTAATATTCATATCTTAATAGTTTATACCTAAATATACATACCGTTATATTGAATACCTTAATATTCATATATAAATAGTTAATACCTAAATAATCATACCGTTATATTTAATACCTTAATATTCATATCTTAATAGTTTATACCTAAATATACATACCGTTATATTGAATAGCTTAATATTCATATATAAATAGTTAATACCTAAATAATCATACCGTTATATAAGATACCTTAATATTCATATCTTAATGATTAATACCTAAATAAACATATCGTTATATATAATACCGAAATAAACATATCATTATATTTAATACCAAAATGAACTTTTAACATATCGTTATATAAAATACCTAAATGAACATATCATTATATCTAATACCTAAATAAACATATCGTCATATTTGATAACTAAATAAACATATCGTTATATTTAAAACCTAAATAATCATATCGTTATATCTAAAATCTAAATAAACATATCGTTATATAAACATATTGTTATATAGAATAACAATTAAAATATGTATGGAGGGGAGTCTAAAATTTTCAACTTGACAAAGTCCGAATTGCAAACATCTGCACAAAGAAGACAATCATGACGACTTTACGAATAGCAGCATAAAATACATTAAATCTGTTACATTAACCGGAAGTGAATATTAAGATTACTCACAATAAATTAAAATTCCAAATATTCCGCCGCCAGATCCGCCGGACACTCCACCACCGCCGATGTAACCGCCGCCATATCCGCCATACCCATATCCACCGCCGACGCCACCGCTATAACCAAACGATGTCATAGGATAAACACCACCGAGCGTGATTCCCTTTCCTGATCCGTATGTAGCACCGCTACCATAACCTAAGGTAAGCCCGACACAAGAGCAAAGGGCCAGTAGAGAAAGAGAGGCGATCTTGTTCATTTCTGAAATGTAAAAAATGTCGTAGGCCTATTAGTTATTGTTTAAAAATGATAATACCTAAGTTGTAATGGTCTCCGAGCTCTTTAACAAATGTGTTCGAAAAGGACATGCGCCAATGTTAAAGGGAATATATTGGGAGTGTTCAAAAAATAAAATTGTCTAAATCGTTTTTTTCCCAATATAAAATGTATATATACATTCAATGACCCCGTATTGCAAAAATGATAGCTATTCAAACATGCCAAAGCAATATATTGAAAAGGGATTTCCTAACTTGGGCTACGCGCCTAGGTTAGACTAAAATAGATTTCCTGCTTATATTACAACATATACTGTGACGTGTTAAACGAGTCACGAAATTTCAATTTGATTACAATTTGACCCGTCATACAGGTTTACATTTTGTAAGAGAAAGAGTCCAAACACCGACGTGAAGGTCGTCAAGCAGTATTTAAGTACTGTGTATTTTTAGAATTGGGATTTTGTTTCAAGTTTAATACACGGATTGAAATATCGATTTTGTCACGTTTTGATGAGATATTTTTTATCTATATCAAAAATAATTAATTTTGAAGACATTTATAGTGTTGTTTTTTATGATATACTACTTCCTTTAAATCGTATTTAACTTATGTTCATATATCAAATATTTTATCAATGAACGTATAACCACGTACAGATAATAATCCCAACGTATTACTGTCTGCAATTTCAAATTATGAACGTTTTTTTTTATAGTTAGTGATGTTAGGCTTATTTAAAAAGGTCTTAAATATATATGACGATATTCGTCGGAGTTGTTTCTATCATACTTTTGAAAACGGATGAAAACAAAATATTTTGTTACACTTTTTGCCAAATAGTCTATACGTATTTTGACCTGGAATACGCAAAATATGATGTCTTTAAACCATTTGCAAGAGTTATGTCCCTTTACGAAATAGAAACCGGAAATTGAGGATCTGCATAGATACTTGGGTATTCTATTTTTATATTAACATGATGAACATACATTATATAATCTTAAGAATAAAGTTAAGACATAAAACATTGTCATGTTACTAGTATGCTAATTCATCGCAAATATTGACATTGTTGGAACGCTTTAATAACTTTATGAAAATAATATGTTTGTTGTTTATATTGTATACATACTTAATTTGTATTAATTTGTAATTTTGTATTTATTGCTGTCTTTGCCATATGTCATGTAATAATATTTTGTAAATGGCCAAAAATACTTTTTTGCCAATTTGCTAATACAACTTTAAAAACCTTGAAAAAAAAGAAAGAGTATTTCAAACTTTTGGTCCGATCTATGATAAGATCGGAACACATAAAGATTTAGGTTAATTATTACACTCATAAATTCATAACCGTTTTTTAATGTATTCTTAGCATAAAAACGACCGGCATGATTAAGTAACATTTTATACCCGAGTATGACTTGATAGATCATAAGGGGATACTTGATATATGTTGTAATGTAACTTAATATCAATTTGTTATATAATTATGTTACGTATATGTCACACTTAACAAAACACAAGTCCCTATGGGACTGAAAAATATATGTTGTACCAAATTGTACCATAAAATGTCTGTGTATAATATTGAATGTCACATTGTTTTGTAAATATGTTGACTCATGGGTCAGTCTGATATTCTGTTATTAAAGAAATAAAAGTTTCCTAAGTTTCCTTTAAAACAATTATGAACATATATATAGCTTATTGAAAAGACGCCAAACAACTTAAATTCATTTCCATGCAGGACTTCGTTAGATAAAGAGACGTTAGCTAAACGATAGGCTAAATGAGGTTTACAGATAAAGACAGTTTGAGAAAAACGCATTTTAAAATATTTATTGCTGGTAATTATGGAATGTATGTTTACCAGGCAACCTAAAATACAGTTAAACTATTCTTAAAAAAAACAACAACCTAGACATTTTGGTATGTAAATTACAAAATTTAATTTAAAGAAAAACTAAGCTAAATGATTTGTTAACAACTGGACTCGGTGTTTTATTACGAACCAATCTAAGCAGCTGTAGAGTAGATACGAATTGTATATAAACATACTAAATACTAAACACTAATCAATGTGTTACTTACTTGTGATGAAGTGTATTTCCTCGCTGATTGAAATTAAAATCGTTATCAAGTTTGTTACCAAATGATCCAGTGATTTTGAAGAAAAATAGAAGCCTTATATACACGAATATTCAGTTTGATTTCCGTCGGAAAGGGAAACAGTATACGTGTGTGTTACTAATCTATAAGCGCGAAAACACAAACTAATGCCCCGGAGTGTTGGAATTATTTTCAATCCCATCGCTATTTGATGACGCGTTTCCTTGTCAATACGACCGTTTGATGTGTAATCAATGAAATATAAACATTAATCGATATAATACAAATACGTGTATATGTTATTTAAAATATCATTAGTTAAGTCATGAATTTACTTGTTTGAATATTTAGCGTCAATATCCTGTCATTTCTCACACTCTTTCCTGGTGTACTGGAAGGTTAACCAGTACTCGAGCACACCTATCTCCGCAAGAATCTGATTTCAGTTTTCTCACGTGATTCAGCGGCGGGAGACGAATGGTAACGAGAGGCAGAGTCGAATATCTTTCATCGCCGATACCGTGCCACGGTCAGGAGGGGATCCGAGCTCACGACCCATGGATTAATAGCTAGACACGCTACCTTCATTTTCCACAGCGATATTTTTTTGTCAGACATATCTAGAGAAACTTCTCCTGTGTGTATGTCCGATGCCTTTGATATTGTTTTTTTTTTAATAAAAGTAATATAATTGTGTATTCATATTTGATAGGGATTGTATTACCGGTGTTGTATTATGTATATGTAATGGAAACCTCGTGAACCGATTGATTAAATAACTAGGGCCCTCAATTCAATTTTACAATATAAGTCGGATGCTATCATCAGAAATGTATGCTTCTACCATGGAATTAAAGATTGAATTATTTCGTCTTATTTATATATAAATACTTGCTATTGTTTGTGTTGTTTTACACTGTACACATGTGCATGTTGTCGTACTTGCAAGATGATACTCTGGTGGTGTTACTTGTGTCTACACTGTCTTGTTTCAGGATGTGATGACCGGGGAAGAACAAGGTTGAATGCATGCCGAACCTAGGCTCAATCTCCCAGTGGAAGATTTTTTACTAGCCGTTCCCAGGTGACTACACTTTTTTCACTCTTCTGTATAACAGGGCGAATCACGTGTTGTTTTGCCACCATTATAAGTATATGTAAAATATTACCTTACAAAATTAATTTGATTTTTTATTTTATTTATGTAACATAACCGATAAAAAAATGACAAAATATTTTTTTAAATCTAATAACCATAAAGTGTCCTATGAGTGTTTGGTGGCTGTTGTATGGTTATATGATATAATAACAATGGCTGGAATTGCTTTTTGTGGAGTTTTTGTTGTTGTTCTTTTTGTTTGTTGTTGTTTTGTTGTTGTTGTTGATGGTGGTAGTGGTGGTGGTTTTGAGGTAGGAAATATTTTTTTTACAATAGTGACACGACAACGGGTGTACTGTATGTATGCATTGTGCTTATGAATATTCCATATATATTAATTACTGGTATGTGCATGCTGCCGTGGTAAGTGCATGTCCTTGACACCTATATCTCCTATTGGACGAAACAACTAACGTTAGTAGAACAAAGGAACGAGTTTCTCATTTTTATACGTTTTTGGTAGTATTCCAGATAAAGTTTACTCATATGCAGATATTGAATACCTAATACCCCATATTTGCATAATGAATGTCAGTTTTATTGCTCATCCATTCTCGCTTTAACGAAAGGAATATAAATCGAGGATTACGGTCAGTCGGTGATACTTACATAAATAATATAGACAGCTGTCATCAATCTACATAAATCTTGACAACTAATGACAAGGTGATTGTTTTCATCTTGTATACGTGTAATTATTTCCGACAAGTCAATAACTGACCTGGAATTAGGTCACATGAAGCAGACATTGCAAGACAATTTAAGAAAAAAACAACAATAGTTTTCAATTATCCATTTATGCAGTTTTATAGTATAATGGTGCAAAATGTGTCAAATAAGGGAATAAGCAAAAATAATAAACGACAAAATACGAAAATGTTATTTGGAATATTATATTCAATTAAAAGCTAAGATACTTGCATCCCACAATTCATAGCGTGTTCTATTTTTGTTCGCAAGACAGAAATGGCAATTGGTATACGAATTACACATTATGTATAGATGATTTAGAGATAAGAACAAAAACTTAGGCATTTTCTATTAAAGATTTATTAAATAGAAATAAAATTATTTATTTGGCATGAAGAAATAGAAATTATGAATAAAACAATTTGTATACAAATGATATCAAGAATATTATAATCAGGCATTTGGCTAATCATTTAGAATAAATATTTAAGAAATAGGAATTTAGAATTTAGAATTAAGAAATATAAATAAAGAATTAAACATAAAGCACATTCAATTAAACATTTAGAATTAAGCATTTTACAAGAGAAATTTTGACGATTGGCTTTGACTATATTGGGATGGATACAGAGAATGCATGTTTTATGCTCTTTGATTATTAATATATTTCTCAGTGAAATCTACATTTCATTGTTATAAACAGCAAAATTATAGACGGTAATTCTACTGTTTTACATCATAAGATCAAACAATAAAAACTGCAAAGTTCAGTGGAAATTAATTATATATAATACGTTAACAATGAAATGAGCATGCGCATTCGCGGTTTTGCCTCTCGTGGCCATACTTTAGTTCCAATTCAATGAAATATCACGGAAACCAACACGTGTATACAAATTTTAAAACAATTAGCCTGGAAAGCAAAACGGTTTACGACCGGTAAGTTTAGTCGATGGCGCGTCTGACTATACATTCAGTGGTCGGGAGTTCGAATTCCCTCACGGCCACTGTCTTTATCTCAGTGATCATTTATATGCGATATTGTGTGTCGTAGTCACCGCTTATTTAAGTGAGGCAGTCATCACTGGGTTACGGGCGCGGTGAGGTTTATCCTTTCGGGATCCCAGGAAAGAGTGATTAGGTTAACTTTCGGTGGCATACAAACGGCGCTTAACATCAACGCATATAATCAATTGGGACAACATAAAGAAACACCCTTTCTCATACTGTTCCGATTTTAATGGATTGGAACTTTCGTCAACAAAATAAAACCTTTCTTGTATGACATGTAGTTTAATATTTATTCTGTAAACTTGCGATGATCGTACATAATGGCAGGCCAAACGTTGCAATATTGCATAATTCTTTTTTTTGTTCACGTTTAACATTTGTGTTGTTAAATTGTACATGTATGGTGTTAATTTCTTATTGGTATTGTTCGTTTTCTTTTTGTTCAACTAAGAATATGAATATAAAAATAAAGTTACAAAAACATATACAGTTAACGAACACAAATTGAATTAAACAATAAGAAAAAAAATAATATGAAAATAAAAATAATAAAGACATTATACAACTTCACAACAATACTAGTTATTGCTACAGGAATATACAATATGGAAACAATACTAGTTATTGCTAAAGGAATATACAATATGGAAACAATACTAGTTATTGCTAAAGGAATATACAATATGGAAACAATACTAGTTATTGCTAAAGGAATATACAATATGGAAACAATACTAGTTATTGCTAAAGGAATATACAATATGGAAACAATACTAGTTATTGCTAAAGGAATATACAATATGGAAACAATACTAGTTATTGCTAAAGGAATATACAATATGGAAACAATACTAGTTATTGCTACAGGAATATACAATATGGAAACAATACTAGTTATTGCTAAAGGAATATACAATATGGAAACAATACTAGTTATTGCTAAAGGAATATACAATATGGAAACAATACTAGTTATTGCTAAAGGAATATACAATATGGAAACAATACTAGTTATTGCTAAAGGAATATACAATATGGAAACAATACTAGTTATTGCTAAAGGAATATACAATATGGAAACAATACACACTACCAAAAGTTGATGTGTTGACAGTTCTGTTGTACACAAATTGACATCAGTATGTTTTTTTTAATTTCACAGAACGAGTTCTGTACCACTTCCCCGATCTCTGCACCGATCACATTTTGACGTATTTCGTTTTACCATGCGTATTTTCGTCGGAGAAATTAGTCTTAATAAATATTTACATGTTTTCTGTAGACAAACATGTACGCATAATGGTTCAATTCGGGATTGAAGACGAGGTAAAGCCCTATTTGTCAAAATTGCCTCAATATGGGCCTAGTTGCTGAATAAAACTTTCAAACAACGTGTTCGTAACATTTCCAGTATAAAAACAAAAACACTTTTCTGTGTACAATTTCCCTGGCGACATAAGTATTATTCAAAAGTATGTTGTCTGTTACATGAGCACGTGCAAATTAAATCTACCAAAACGCCTCGGAACTCTGGCACTCTGACTATATACAGTATTGGGTTGACCAGGGAATTGAATGTAATCGTAGTGAATAAGGGAACCACCAACGCACGTGATACTGGCCACGTCTTATGCATGGTTGTCATGAGAAGTGCTGTAACGCCTGGCCACGTCAGTATATTAAGAAATAATAGAATTACACCCAGTAGCACATAAGCCCTTCTTTGGTATAACGCATTTAGTTTATTTAGCCTCATACGTTTCCTTGTTCTTCTGGAGATGTATCGTAGTGCTCTCTTCCTCCGGTAATCCACTTTCGAGTCACTCAAAGTGTGTCTAAGTGTTCTCTTTTCTAATCGCTGTGCCTGCAAACTGACCGTCGATATCTTCTTTTGTCTAGCCAATTCGCTTGTATTTTGTTTCTTTGTATATATTTCATTTGTAACTGTCAATTGTGGATCTTCATTAGACAGTTTCGTTTCCATTCTGCAACTGGCTGCTCGTGATCCATACGACGGTAGTCTGGAGAATGCATCAATCTGCTGTGGTTTGTTAAACTGTCTACTATTCAATCTTCCTCTTTCTGTAAGTGTGCTATCTGCCTGCAATGTTGACGGTACATCAACCTGCGAAGCTGTCCAGGTTGAATCATTGTCACTTTCCTCAATAGACGAAACAGACGTTTCATCTAGATCGCTTATTTGTTCAAATCTAAACGTATTCGGTATTTCAATGTGTTGCTCGTCCAAACACTCAATTCCATGCCAAGTTTTCCGTAACAACATAAAAAACATAATATAAATAATATTAGTTAAAATTAAAGGAATTAGAAACACTCCGAACACAACTCCCATGGCGCTGTCGACTTTTTCACCAAATATGGAAACCACTGAGCATATTCCAGCTTGGTCAAAGGTATCCGGTTTAATCCATATTATAAATGGTGTCACACAAATCCCTATGGTTACAATCCAAGTGAACAACATGGCAACGACTGTGTGTTTATTCTGCCAACCCCTATCATTCTGTGCTAGTTTTAATCTCTTAAATATAACAAATCTGTAAACAGAAATTATCAAGATGGTATACAGGGACGCTGACTGTGAAGCAAACATAAACACCAACGCCGAACTACACCGAACGAGACTCTCCGATAATATCGGCGAATCCACAAAAGACAGAACCGAGGATGAAATTCCACATAGCAAGTCGTTGAAACTTAAACACACCATCTGAAGCCAATAGACTGCAGGGAATTTGTTCTTCTTGTAGATGAGACAAAACAAGACAAGACTGTTGAGGACTATAATCAAGAGGCTATTGCACCTTATTACAGTTAATACAGGAGTGGAAATTCTATCAATGCCATTTGTTCCATTATGATTATCAACAAAAACCATGGTTAATCAATGGCTATATCTTCGTTTTAATTAACTATAAAACCATAGTTCATCAATTCAATGTTCCTTGGTATAAATCATTAAAAATCCGTCTAGTTAATTTGTTTAACTCGCTCAATTCTTCTTTCGTTATACGTCTCTTTAGAACTATGGTATAACAAACACTGTCCAGTTTTTTATGTAACTCACTATAGTATCATTGTCAATCACTGGCCAACTGTTTGTTAAAATTCACTAAAGAAAAATAATTTATTAATTCCCAATTCTTTGTTATGATTCACTATAGAGCCATGTATCAATACTTGGTTCTTCGTTATAACTCGCCCTAGATCCATGGCTTTTCAATGCTTAACTCATCGTTATAATTCACTACAGAACCATAATTTATCAATATTATAATAAACTATAGAACCTTGGTTAATTAATGTATAGTTATCCATTATAATTCACTATAGAGCCATGTTTTATTAATGTCTAGTTATTCATTAAAACTCACTATAGAACCATGGTTTATCAATGCCTTGTTATCCGTTATAACTCACAGTAGAACCTTGGTTTATCAACGCCTAGTTATCATTTATAATTCACTGTAGAAAATTGGTTTACCATTGCCTAGTTCTTTATTATAATTCACTATAGAAACTTGTTTATTAATGTCTAGTTATCCATAATAATTCACTATAGAGCCATGTTTTATTAATGACTTGTTATTCATAATAACTAAATATAGAACCATGGTTTATCAATGCCTTGTTATCTGTTATAACTCACAGTAGAACATTGGTTATCAACGCCTAGTTATCAGTTATAACTCACTGTAGAACCTTGGTTATCAACGCCTAGTTATCCGTTATAACTCACTGTAGAACCTTGGTTTACCAATGCCTAGTTCTTCATCATAATTCACTATAGAGCCATGATTTATCATTTCCTAGTTCATTATTATTCATTATAGTGCCATGGTTTATCATTGCCTAGTTCATCATTATAATTCACTGCAGAACCTTGGCTTACCAATGCCTAGTTATTCAGTATAACTCACTGCAGAACCTTGTTTTATGATTGCCTAGTTCTTCATTATAATTCACTGTAGAGCCATGGTTTATCATTGCCTAGTTCATTATTATTCACTATAGAGCCATGGTTAATTAATGTTTAGTTATCCATTATAATTCACTATACAACCATGATTTATCAATGCTTAGTTATCCATAATAATTCACTGTAGAACCATGGATTATTAATGCCTAGTTATCTGTTATAACTCACTGTAGAACTTTGATTTATCAATGCCTAGTTATCCGTTATAACTCACTGTAGAACCTTAATTTATCAATGCCTAGTTATCCTTTACAGCCCACTGTAGAACCTTAGTTTATCAATGCCTAGTTATTCATTATAACGCACTGTAGAAAATTGGTTTATCAATGCCTAGTTATTCATTATAACGCACTGTAGAAAATTGGTTTATCAATGCCTAGTTATTCTTCACAGCCCACTGTAGAACCGTCGTTTATCAATGCCTAGTTATCCTTTACAGCCCACTGTAGAACCTTGGTTTATTAATGCCTAGTTCCCAGAGGCTTGATCGTCGTTAGAACTCATTATAGAACCATTCTTTACCAAAAACGTGGTTCTTCTTTTTACTCGCAATATTCCGATTTGTTCATGTGAATTTCGCCTTTTAATCCTGATACAAAGGTAATATAATGCCACATACTTGTGTTAAAAATCCAAGAAGAAAAATATTTTTTTAAAAAAGCAAGAAGGTTCAGGACAATCACGTCAATATCTTTATTTTGTCTTTATATATTGGCTGATAATGAACACAAAGTAATGGTCAACAAACGCAATCATCAATGACAACAAATGTCTCCTATCTTATTGATACGGGTTATCGTAATTGATACAAATATATTCATGTATTTTATTACATTGACTGTCGTCATTATACAACAACAACTGGTAATTACTGCACCTCTGATAATTGCCGTTTAACGACTTATTCTTCTATAGTTTATCGGAGATAATTGGCGAGGTGTCCCGAGTGGTATTGCTGGGAATGGTCTCGTTTTGTAGAAAATTCCATTGTGCAAAGAAATAACTTCGATTTGTATTGCTGTGATGAATGGATATTTGAAAACGAGATTTCGCGAGATTTTGCATGAATTCGTGATCATAAATAACACCTCAAGCAGTTTCTTTTCCTTCCCGTCCTTGCCTACACGTACGGATCCCGGGTTGTTGTTTTTTTTTTGATTGCCGTACATGTAATTAAGATTTGGATAATATTTTACCATTTTAAAGCACCCACATATAACAATATATAATTTTTTCAATTGCATACGCGACAATATGTATTTATAACCAATTTAAACGCATACATGTAGTTATACCTACTAGTATATTTAGAACAATACTGTAACGATTTCTGAAAAATAGTATATATGATAGACATGAATGCTGGATAAATTTTAATGTTCATTCTCTCACTGGGTCAATATGTTGTTTTTCACTATTCAAAAGTAAGCGAACGGACGATGGGTCATCGCTGAGAAAGAGTGACAAATACAAAGAAAAAATAGACGAACAGCCTACTTAATTAGTCTTAAACATTGAACAGTTGAGCTAGTCGTCTATCCTTTCTTCTAGCGAAGACATCAATGGCCAGGTCTGGGTTGATCTTCACGGCCGTCCACATGTATGGACATGAACTCCTACCCGGACAGTCTATCCGTGGACATTTTAGTCTGAAGGTAGGAGGTTTTCAAGCATCGCATACTGCTGACCAGTAGCAGTGGGTTAGATTCACACGCACTCCCAACAGTCCACGCTTGCGGATCTGCAGTGATAGTCATGAGATTCACACACATTTGTTATTGTTTTGAGTCGACTAAACACATTTGTTTGGGGCAGTGCTTAAGCAACCGCACACAGAGCTAACATGTTTCTTATAACATGTTTCAACAAGCACGTCTCCTTACTATAAACCGTCAAATAACTTCCCCAACCCAAACAAAAAGTAGTTTTGCGATCGTCAACGATATCATTAATCGACTATGTATAACATGCAGTCTAGCAGACACATATATACACATGTATAAATTCACGTATTTATTCAGAGCAAATAACCAGCAGTAAGTAATATAATTAAACTAATAGTAAAGCGCATGAATACATATACTAGCTAGAGCCCTCCTGCTCTTACTCATATGTCTCATTTTCCACTTAATTTTCTTCTAGCACCCCACTGGTGATTAACCTCAAGTTGAGGGTATACCAGTATATCGGCAAAAGCAAAAAAGAGTTATTTGAAACCTAATAACGACTCATAAGTCCAACATAAAGTAGTTTCACGTCTTTCAACGACAACATCAATATTTTAACGTTCACTAACGGTAAACCCAACAGATTAATATAATCGTTTATATACAAGTTGATACGATATCAATGAAGATTTACGAAACGACGATATGATATATTATCGCTTTTCGTAATTACACAATTCATAGAACAATAGTGACATAATCTGTTAAAACCATAACGAAAAGACAACATAAATGTGCGATAGATAGCCGAAATTAAATACTAGTTGCGATACGATTCCTGACCCGGATATGGCAGTAAAGTGTGTATGGAAGTGTTACCGGGTTTTCGATCTTTTAAGAATCGCTGTTAAAGGCCCATCGCCGGTAGCAGCTACACACAGTATTATAGGCGGGGCTTATCACTAGCAGCCGACAAGTTTACTACAGTTATATGATAATACTCATGTCCAACATAAGCTGTAACTACCAGCATAGCCATAGAGGATACTGCCTGTTACAAGTTAACACACACTGAATTTCTTGTAAATATATTTCATTGTTATTATAGAAGTTAATCTAAGCAACAATGTTTATTGTACGTGCAGGTTCCTCAGTATTATGGATTAAAATAAAGGTTTCCCCAGATTTAGTACAGCAAACACAGCACTCAAATATATTGCAATGGACATCTTATCTGCATACATAATAAACAAAATTGATAATTAGGTACATCCAATTTATAGCATCATGCTGGGTTACATATAGCACATCTCTGGTCATGATCAAAGAGATAAAGTGAAATGATTTGGGTCAAGTTCCATGGATTAGTACATTATTTACTTAGAGAGAATGAAACTATTCATGAAAAATGGTTTATCTTATTTATTATGGACTTATAATATCAAACAGGCATACATGTTGTAATTAATTGTAAATAAATTGCTTGGACACATGTAAAGGGCAAACAATTATTTGTGAGACAAAACATACAAAGATTGAAAAATACAGAAACCCCATTTGACATAATAGAATGACCCATTCCATTTAGGTTCACAATTTTCCTGGCAAAACTTACAAATGGAAGAAAATCACGGAAATACGTTGAAGGTTTCGAGGGAACAGTTTTGTATATTATTCCATTTATTTGATTATAATGAGTGTGATTTTGATGATCATTTAGTTACACCAGACTGGTCAATTAATGTTGATGAAAATAACTATAGTTAGAAACAGAACATACTTGCAGGAATATTTATTGTCAGATGGCAATCAGGACAAAAATTGAGGAACAGATTGGGAAAATGATAACATGATTATTGATGCTGATGATGATGATGAAAATAAATGTGGATATTGTTTTCATGTCCGTTTATAACATTTCAACATCATTTTTGGCTAGGTGAATTTTCATTTCCTAATCAAAGAAACAGTCATTTACCAAAACGTAGATACAGAAAATACTGGAATATGTTTTCAAATGTAGGAGTTTGGTTCCTACTTAATTATGTAATAACAAAAGCAAAGAATATTGAACCAACTAAGATCTAAATTATGCCAAGTTGTGTTTTGAACATAGTACATGGTGCATACACATACATCCAGTGCCACCTATATAGTACTAAGTGGTTTTAATTGAAGGCTGTGATATAAAAACTGTATAAACAATAAAATGACATTTATTTGCAAAAAAATAACAAAACTTAAAGTTATTTCAAAAAGTAAGCTATTGTGAATTATGGGATTCAAAACAATGATCAACCAAGGTTAGTGTGAATAGTTACTTATTTGCATCCAAATAAAAAAGCATGTATGCATGTATCTGAGATAAACCATAAACTACAATGTATAATCATTTGTTTATAATATGAAAAAGGCAGAAATATTATGAAGATTAATCTTCCTAAACATGTAATTCACAAACTGAAAGTCAAACACATTATTCTACTCTGAGATATCAAACACTGCATGGCTCCTCAAAGTGGGTTATACACATCTCCAAAGCAAGTGTTGCTGTTTACACCACGTGACAAGGGTCAGACAGGGTTCAAAATTCAAATATTTAGCAAATTTTCCTTGATATTTCAATTTTGTAAGGACTTCTACTACTTTGTTTCAGGGAGCTTTTGTGAATAAAGGGTATTTTTATAAAGACAAAATATGTCCCTACAACTGCACTTCTTTTTGAAAATAATGACAACTTTGTTACTATGTTTTACAGAAAAACATCTCCCAATTCAACATTGTTGCAAGAAAGTGCCACCATTTGAAATTAGGCTCCTCCCATTTCTTTTTATAGAAAAGTTTGGGGTTTAAATATTTCAATGCACAACGAATGCTGATACTAAATGCTTGTATTTAACGTTTAAACAACTATAAAATAATACTTTGGAGATTCGAACCCACGGCCCCTGCGGTGTCAGCGCCTAGCACATACATTTTACAGCGTGAATAGAGTAAATCTGTTTTTCGGATCCTATTTAAAATAAAAAAATCAACTGACTCATTTAATACGTCAGCAAATATATTATGTTGGCTTGTTTAAATAGATATCCCTTTGGTTATATGGGATCAGTGGGTATATACAGGCACATTATATTAGTAAAATGTTTTAGCCAATTTAAAAAAAAATGAAAAACCCTGATTAATTCCCTTTAAAACACTTAAAACTTTATTTAGGCATGCAAACCGCCACTTGTCTTAAACAAGTTTGACGTGTTGCTGCAGTGAGGGCAACGTTTTATTACCGAGATTTTACGTTTCAACTGCGTTTCGACTACGTTTGTGATTCGGTAGTTGACAAATAAACGGACGGTTTTATGTTGCATCGAAATAAAGAATATAAAAGAATAACATATCGTTCTGTGTAAGTGGTTTGATGTACCCGTAAACCGGAATAGTGTAAGTTTGCTTCTGACATACCGAAGCCACGTCTCTAGTATTGATGTATCATGCTGTTTCACGACATTGTCCTTTGATTGTGTTAAAACATAATTATGCTCAGTTATATAAAAAGGAAAGTCAAGGCTGAGATAAAGAATGAAATGAAAAAGAAGGGAGTCAATACACCCGTCATTCTATATATTTATTATGCTAATACTGTGTTCGTGGCTGTGTCCTTTGAATGCAAAGTTTCCCATCGGACGGACAAATGGTGTAAATAAACACATATGCTCAGTGATAAAAGTAGGATGTTAAAGCTGAGACAATGAAATGTACTTAACACACCCGTCCTTCCATGTGTTTGTTATGCTAATACTGTGCTCGTGCCGACTGTGTCCTTTGAATTCGACGTTTCAAACTGGACGAACAAATAGTGTAAACAAACACATATGTTCAGTTATAAAAATAGAAAGTCAAGGCTGAGATAATGGAATGCACTCAACACATCTATCAATGAGGAGAAACTTGCCATCACTGATTTCCAAGTTCATCAGTCAAGCTATTATGAAATAGAAGACAAATATTGAATAACTGAAAAATGTGTTTACAACTGAATTCTTTCCAAACTGACAAGTTACAAAAAGGGTACATTGGATTTTAATCTCACCAGGATAAAAGACTGTAACAACTAAGAATGCAATATTTATCCTTGAACACAATATCAAAGTTTAACGACACCATGGTGTTGGTGAACGTGTCATTCCGAGAAATGGATAACGAAAATGAACTCTGTAATAAACGTACAGCGACTTTAAGGTTATTACTTGCATTTCAAAATTACACTTATTCGTTACATCAACGACTTACGGTCGTTGTAGTAAAGCATTTCGATGGTTCACTAAATTAGTTTAACACCGTCATATCTGATTTATTTAAGATATAATTAGTCCACAGAGACGGGTGTAATTTCAACAAAATATATTTACGAGGAATGGGCCCGTGTCACTTACGTTTATAAGTGTCCTCACGTCTTTGATGTAAACTTTATATTTTAGAAGATTTCATCAATTTATTCGCTGTCCAATAGCTTATATAAAACGTTTAAAAGAAATATATAACTAGTGGTGGTGGTGGTGGATTTAGTAGTATTAGTAATAGTGATAGTAATAATAATAGTAATAAGAGAAGTAGTAGTAGTAGTAGTAACAGTAATAATTATAGTAGTAGTAGTAGTAGTAACAGAAATAATTATAGAAGTAGTAGTTGTAGTAGTAGTAACAGTTATAATTATAGTAGTAGTAGTAACAGTAATACTTATAGTAGTAGTAGTAGCAGCAGTAACAGTAATAATAGTGGTAGTAGTAGTAGCTGTTGTTGTAATCATAGTAGTAGTAATAATTGTAGTTGTAATTGATATCGTGAGCCCAAAATAGGACAGCCAAGAAAAATAACTTTTAAGAATAATGTAGAAAGATAAACATGCTTGATGCATATAAAATCTAAATCTTTGGAAATTCAGTGAGAATTCTCTATAGCCAGATTTCTGGAACTACTTTTGTTTGTAAAATTATATTGAGAATTCTCTATATCCAGATTTCAGGAACTACTTTTGTTTACACAATTATATTATTTACACTTGAAAACTCGGTTTTTTATGAAATAAATATGATATATAAATTAATCAACACTTGTTTTGTAGTATAGGATATCATTCACTTAGGCAGGTCACATATCTGGTAATAACATTGTACCTCAGGGCATTGCACACTTAGTATATGCATCTGCCCTCTGGCATTACATGTATATACCATAATACGAAACAAGAGTTGGTTAACCTCTATGTCTTGGCCATCTCGATGTAGAACATAATTAAGCTTGGTGTCTTATCTAGTCAGGGTAAGTCTGGTTTAATTTGTTGTGTTAAGATTCTACCTGTATAACACATACTATAAGTATGTTGCCACATAAAGCCAGTCATATAATATAATATTACATATATTGAACGGAACAGCTAACCGCCACTTTTGTATTTCAAATATTTCGTTAAAAATTTAGAATAGCGATATTAAGGTTTGTATGGGACATTAACTGACAATTATGTATTTTACATAACCTATAAGTTCTTTCATAAGTTCACATTTTAAGGAAATTGCTTTGATACTTTTTGGAAAATACATAAAATGACAGGTGGCGGGTAAGCTGTTCCATTCAGTGTACATAGTTTCGGTAAAAAGACCCAGTTTCACTAAACATCTGAACTGTTTCCTCAACTCAAAACTTTGAACTTTTCATCGATCATTTTGCATGCTAGCCTATACTTATGAGTTAAGATGTGTTCCGACTTTACTTATGTGTGGCTATGTAATGCGACTTTACTTATGTGTGGCTATGTAATGTGTAATGAGCTAAGATGCGTTGCGACTTTACTTATGTGTGGCTATGTAATGTGTAATGAGTTCGAGTAATGATGTAGAGAAATTGATTATTTTTATTTGAGAAAAGATTAAGTTTGTGATACTCAGTGAAACCGCCCCATGCTTGATTATTATAACTGTATGGTTTTATCCTTCAGACGTCCGACATGTTAATAAATTAACCACCATAATGAAAGATGATGATTTTACTAAACAAATAAGAAAAACGAAAATTAGGTGACCATAACGTTATTGACAATCAGTATCAAGGTACAAGGGTATGATAGACTGTTGTCACCCAACGATTCAGTGATCATGCTTTACTCATGCGATATCACAAAAAGGTTGCTCTCATTTTTCCTTGCCAGGAGAACGGGATAAACTGAGAGCTACCTAACATTAGACTATATAGGAAACAAACAGAGAGCTACCTAATATTAGACTATCTAGGAAACAAACAGATAGCTACATAATGTTAGACTATATAGAAAACAAACAGAGAGCTACCTAACGTTAGAGTATCTAGGAAACAAACAGAGAGCTACCTAACGTTAGAGTATCTAGGAAATAAACAGAGAGCTACCAAACGTTAGACTATCTAGGAAACAAACAGAGAGCAACGTTAGACTCTCTAGGAAACAATCAGAGAGCTACATAACGTTAAACTATCTAGGAAACAAACAGATAGCTACCTAACGTGAGACTATTTAGGAAACAAACAGAGAGCTACCTAATATTAGACTCTCTAGGAAACAATAGAGAGCTACCCAACGTAAGACTTTCTAGGAAACAAACAGAAAGCTACCTAACGTTACACTACCTAGGAAACAAACAGAGAGCAACGTTAGACTCTCTCGGAAACAATCAGAGAGCTACCTAACGTTAAACTATATAGGAAACAAACAGACAGCTACCTAACGTTAGACTATTTAGGAAACAAACAGAGAGCTACCTAACATAAGACTATCTAGGAAACAAACATGAACATTAGGTGACACTTCGGTCTATAGAGTACGAATTTATACGATTTCGCGGTATCCAATGGATCACATACTTTCAAATCTAAAATCTGTTTATGGAATGGCATTTCAATTCCTTATCACATTAGTTGTTTTGCAAAATGATGGCCATAATGATGAAAAACCATCATTTCGCGAAACGATTAAACAGTGCTAAAATGTTCAGTTTGAATAATTCCCAAGATAGCAATTGAATGTGGTGACAGAATATGTGAATTACATATCTAAAAATATTGCGTGGCCGTTTATTTATCACTGAGGTCACGTGGTAAATATGACGCATTAAAAATATTGAAATACATAAATATGCCAGTGTGACGTTTCAATACCAAGCACTCTATACTTGTTCATAAAACAACAAGTATGCAGCGATATTTGTTTCATGAAATTTACCGGTAATAAATTATGCTATTTTCTTTTCATTTTACCACCACATGTATTTTCTAGACCTCAAATAGGTTTCATACAACCAAAAATAAAATCATCATATTTTATGTTACCTGAATATCGCAATGTGTGAAATCTGTTAATTGTGTGTACGCGTTTCGTTTAATTGTACATGTAATTATATGTAGTCTTATTTAATGAAGGAGTAAAATTGAATTGAAAATGCAATGTCAACTAAAATGTTGGTCGACCCAATAGATTTATTTTGAATCGCTGTTGTAAAGGGCAGTTATGATGCTTCTACTAACCATAATTTAATATACGAGTTGTCTACCTTAAATTGTAACTTTATTAAAAAAGGGAAAATATAGCGAATATTTAAATGTACTATGTTCATTCCCTTTTGATTAAACCATTTACTAAATGTTTGGTTTACATCCAGCGATATACTGGAACATCCAAGGTTGGTACTGGCATATAAAACATGTTCCCGTTGTTGCTTATTGCCATGTAAATATTGTTTAAACGTTTCATCATTTACCGAACAGGAAGTTATAGGCAATGCAACCTCAATCCACGTATTTTATGATCAAATGATGCACGCACGATCACGTGTGATGTTTGCACTTTTGATACACACGTGTATTACAGAATACTTTTATTTAGTATATATCTATTTATTTTACGTTGATTGTAAAACAACTAACACAAACCACGGTAGTTTATACCAATTTATCAAAGCTTGGTCGCGAAGAAATCCCACAGCTTATCCGGACTACTCTCGAGTCTGCTTCCTGGGTAAAACAAGCATGAAGTATAGATTTTTGAAATACCATTGGTTTGGAACCGGCATCGAACCTGCGACCTTTGGTGTGATCGGCCAGTACTATATCCATTACACAACCGCTCCGCACAAACCACATTCAAAGTATTCCTTAAAACATACGCGGGTATTTATAATGTTGGTCAATGACACAAAACATGGCTGTGGGAAGGAATTGAACTTGACATTCCGATCATTTTGTACAATTATCAACTTTGATGTTTTGACATGACGCGCTGGTTTTTATGTTTGAACCCCCCCCCCCCCCCCCCCCCCCCCCCCCACAAAAAAAACAAAAACAAACGCGATTATTAAATAAAATATCAAGCGTTTTTAGTTGGATGATAATCGATATTGCTTCGCGACAACTATTGCTTCATCGCCCTTGCTTTCGTGCCAGCGCGAATGCATTAAAATGTTTGTTATAGAATCCTATAATATTGATTATACAGTTCTGTAGTATTTACTTGTAACTAGGTATCCTTCCTTAGCAATTATATTCCGTTAACTTCGTTACCACAAGTTTCAGGGACACGTGCGTGCGAGCGAGTGAGCTTACTTGTGATCGTGCATACATATTTTTTTTATTTTATAGGTGTTGGTGGTGTGGTTGAGGACTTTGCTGTACCATGTGTAGAGTCCCGCAAATATAAGATGATAATAGTATAAACAATAACATAGAAAGAGAATATTTCATTTGAAAGGCTGCAAATGACATGTCTTGAGCATACTACCATATTTCTTGATCTCGTTGCACGTGCAGCTTGTACCGTCTGACAGCAATACAACCAGGTAAATTACATAGACAAGTGTTGTTCAACGTATACAGTATATACGGACAACCCCTTCCTTGTTAGTTAAGAAACAGTTTTTGTTGAATGTCCATGAGATATTGCATTTATCCCGTCGCAGTTCATGTACACTTAATTTACGATTATTCTGACGGCGCTTTTTGTCAACAGCACTTTATCTACGAAAAATGTCTTTATTGTACTAAATATTCTGCAGACGAAATAGTTAATAATTAGAATTGCGAATTCGTTCGGAATTTGTTCAAAAGAAATATACGCTCGGTCAAATATATACGTATGCTAGGCATATATAAAATTGGTTTATGATTGTTTACTTGATCTCAACGGCACGTTTAGCTCAGAGCTTTAATGAATCGCGTTTAAGTCTGCTTCCATATGGATAGTATTTATATTAACAAATAAATCAATAAATAAATGATTAAATAAATAAATAAAAAAAATATAATTCAATAAATCAATAAATAAATCAATCAATGAAACAGTTAATCAATTAATCAATAATAAATAAATACATATATAAATGATTAAATGATTGTTTATTTTGTAACGGAAATGCAACACATCAATAAATAATTCAATGAATGAATGAATGAACCAATAGATAAATAAATAAATAAATAAATAAATAGGTTAGTCATCAAATAAATAAATCAATCGATCAATCAATAATAAAATAAATAAATAAATGAATAAATAATTCAATAAATTAATCAATCAATCAATCAATCAATAAAGAAATTAATAAATAATTCAATAAATAAATCAATAAATTAATCAATTAATAAATAATTCAATCAATCAATTTGATAACAAATGAATAACTCAATAAATCAATTAATAAATAATTCAATAGAGAAATAAATAATTTAATCAATCAATCAATATAAAATAGATCAATCCATCAATAGATTAACAAATAAACAGATGAATAAATAAATTATCAATAAATAAATAAAATAATGAAAAAATCAATAAATAAATAATTATATCAATAAATCAATCAATATATTAACAAATAAATACATAAATAATTCAATAAATAAATACACCAATCAATCGATCAATTAATATATCAATTAATATATAAATAAATAATTAAATAAATAAATAAAAAAAATAATTCAATCAACTGATAATAAATAAATAAATCAATAGAACAGTCAATCAATCAATCAATAATAAATAAATACATAAATAAAAGATTAAATGATTGTTTATTTTGTAATGGAAATGCAACAAAACAATTGTCTGGTTTAGTGTCTCATTTTTAGATAAGTCATGAAATAATACAATAAATAATTAAATTTATGAATGAATGAACCAATAAATCAATAAGTAAATAAATAAATAAACAGAAAAAAATAAATGAATGATTTGTAATTGAAATGCAACACAAGTATACTTAGTAAACTAGTAAACAGATGACTTGGTTAGTGTCTCTTTCTTTAGGTTAGTCACAAAATAAATAAATAAATATATAAATAAATAAAAAAATAAATTGATTCAATCAATCAATCAATATATTAATAAAAATATCAATAAATAATTAAATAAATCAATCAATGAATCAATTAACAAATGAATAAAAGTAAATAAATAAATAATTAAATCATTAAAAAAATAATTCAATCAATCAATTTACCAATATGTTAACAAATAAATAAATAAATAAATAAACAAATAGATAAATAAATAAATAAATAAACAAATAAATAAATAAATAAATAAATAAATAAATAAATAAATAAATAAATAAATAAATTAATTAATCAATAAATAAATAAGTAAGTAAATAAATGAACCAATGAATAAATAAGTAAATGAATCAATGAATAAATCAATCAATCAAATAAAAAATAATTCATCAGCTTGCATTTAGCCCAGAACGACTACTTTCGCCTCGGAGTGCGCCATAGAACTCCGGGAAGACTGGGCGCCTGGAAGACTGTGCAGGCTGGCTCAAGCGTCTCCTGTTTCCGATCGATCGCCTTGCTTAATCCAAAAAAAAGTCAAACAAGTCGTGCAGGCGTCCTACTAGACACACAGTTAAAAGCTTGTTCTCTAATTGTAGCCCCGATACCCTGCTAGCGCCTGGCAGTGCGCCAACGAACCCAAGAGTTTGGCAAGGGGGTGTATTTGTATGTGCCGTGAAGGCACTCCAGCCTCGCCGGTCCGCCCAAAACACGCGAGAAACAGGCTAGCCTTCCAAAACACACAAAAGTTAAACAACACGTACAGGCATTCTATTTGACACACACTCAAAAGCTTGCTCTCTAAATGTAGACCAGATCGACTACTTTCGCCTGGGAGTGCGCCATAGAACCCAAGAGTTTGGCAAGGGGGTTTCATTTTGGGTGCCGGGAAGACCAAGCAGGCTGGTTCAAGTGTCGCCTGTTTCCAATCCACAGCTAGGCTGTTTTTATAGCTTAATGCATTGAAGACACAATCGCCTTACAGAAGATCCCGTTTTAAGCTCAAAATACTCACCGCACAAATTGACACAAGGCTTTAAACAACAAGTTTCTTTGAGAGAAAGAATATTGAACATTGCAGAAGAGAAAATGGAAGTTCATATAAAATGGACCACATAAGACAGCTATGGCGTTCCATATGCGGCGATTGTATGATTTCTATTGAGATAGGCAACAGGGTAAGTTTATCAAGCGGGGATTTCCCCCCTTCATTTTTGTTCACATTTCTGTAATTTTCTTCTTTTCAAGTTTATAGTATTTTTTTTCAAAATCTTAACCTATATTATTAATGTCATTACATTTCATTGCGGTAAATATAATATACTTAAGGAGGAATATACCTTTTAAATTATTTTCGAAATCAAGGGAATATTTGGTATGTAATGAAACTAAAAGTAATTTCCAATTTGGATATGCTTTTTTTTCTGCGGTAAATATAACACTTCTTTACCTATGACGTCGTAAACATGGCCATGTTTGATCTTTCTGACGTCCCGATTTATAGCAGCAAATTCGCGTATTTGTCGACCTCAGTCAAGTTATACCGAATGTACAGAATCGAAACACATATCACCACGATCACATTCAACGGATATATGAATTTACAGATGCAAAAATTACGACGAATGCCACATTTTGAAAATACTAACGAAAAACGGAAATTATTATTTTCTCGATTTTTTCGAAAAAAAATGCTTCAAATCAAATTTACCAAAAAACAAACCGAGCGATTTTGGAATAATTTTTATTTGATTTCTAACAATATGCTTCACAGTGATTGTGAGATTTTTAGAACAATTGACAAACTAGATTTTTTTTTATTTGAAATTATTTAACCCCACCCTAAGTCTAAAAAGACGTCAACATATTGCATAATTCTATACGTTTTCCATAAGATTTTCGGCAGTTGATTAAGGTTAAATTATTTTCTAAATCAGTGGTTCAATTAGTATATTATAAAACTAGAAGAAATTTCCAATGCGAATATGTATTTTTTGCAGCGGTCAATAGAATATATATTTATATGTGACGTCGTAAACATGGCCATGTTCAGCCTTTTTGACGTCCCAATGTATAGCAGCCAAATCGCGTATTTTTTCGACCTCAGTTGAGTTATTCCTAATACACAGAATAGAAACATATATCACCATGTACACATTTGAGGGATGTAAGCATTTACAGATGCAAAAATTATGACGAACGCCACATTTTGAAAATACTAGCGAAAAACGGAAACTATTTTTTTCTCGATTTTTTTCGTAAAAACGTCTTCAAATCAAAATTACCAAAAATTGAACCATGCGAATTTTGCATAATTTTTATATGTTTTCATACTATATATTGTACAATAATTGTGAGATTTTTAGAAAAATTGACGAACTAGATTTTTTATATTATTCAATTATTTAACCCTACCCTACGTCAAAAAAACGCTTTAAAGCAAACGTCAACGTCGGTATAGCGCATGAGGTATACGTTTTGTGATAATTAAACAAGTTTGTTCTTACCATTATATTAGTATTTTGTGCACACTAGTTATATATACTTCTGCTGTTAAGTGGCAACTAATTTGTCTATTGCATTTATGATAGCGTGTCTGTTTGGTGTACGTACAAAACCGTCATTTTTTTTTCACTTACAGTAAACTGGATTCCAAAACAATATTATCATTTCTGACTTGCTCCACGACTGCTAGTGAAATGTGGACATCACGGTTGTCAATTATTAGAACAACAGGTCTGGCCTTTCTAAAATTCGGAGCAAACTGTTACACATACATAAAATGGGCTTGAAACAATACCGTCTATGATAAGCAGTGAAAAGCCACGATCCAGGTATATTGTCATTGAACGTACGTAGGAGCATGGGGCTGGGTGGAAGGGTGGCTTTTCATTGCTATAGTGGGTATTGTTTCAAGCTCATTTTATGAATGTGTACTGAACAGTTTGCTCCGAACTTTAGAAAGGCCAGACCTGTTGTTCTAATAATTGACAACCGTGATGTCCACATTTCACTAGCTGTCGTGGAGCTAGTCAGAAATGAGAATATTGTTTTGGAATCCAGTTCCCTGTAAGTGAAAAAAAAAATGACGGTTTTGTACGTGCACTAAACAGACACGCTATCATAAATGCTATAGACAAATTAGTTGCCACTAAACAGCAGAAGTATATATAACTAGTGTGTACAAAATACTAATATAATTGTAAGAACAAACTTGTTTAAATATCACAATACGTATACCTCATGCGCTATACCGACTTTGACGTTTCCTTTAAAGCGTTTTTTTGACGTAGGGTAGGGTTCAATAATTGAATATCATAAAAAATCTAGTTTGTAAATTTTTCTAAAAATCTCACATTAATTGTACAATATATAGTTTAAAATCATAGAAAAAATATGCAAAATTCGCTTGATCTGTTTTGCGGTAATTTTGATTTGAAGCCGTTTTTCGAAAAAAAATCGAGAAAAAATAGTTTCCGTTTTCCGCTAGTATTTTCAAAATGTGCGGTTCGTCGTACTTTTTACATTTGTAAATCCAAACATCCGTCAGATGTGTACATGGTGATATATGTTTCTATTCTGTGTATTAGGAATATCTCAACTGAGGTCGAAAAATATGCGATTTGGCTGCTATACATTAGGACGTCAAAAAGGCTGAACATGGCCATGTTTACGACGTCACATATAAATATATATTCTATTGACCGCTGCAAAAAATACATATTCGCATTGGAAATTACTTCTAGTTTCATAATATACTAATTGAACCACTGATTTAGAAAATATTTTAATTTTAATCAACCGCCAAAAATCTTATGGAAAACGCGTAGAATTTTGTAATATGTTGACGTCTTTTTTGACTTAGGGTGGGGTTAAATAATTAAAAATTAAAAAAAATCTAGTTTGTCAATTGTTCTAAAAATCTCACAATCACTGTGAAGCATATTGTTAGAAATCAAATAAAAATTATTCCAAAATCGCTCGGTTTGTTTTTTGGTAATTTTGATTTGAAGCATTTTTTCCGAAAAAATCGAGAAAATAATAATTTCCGTTTTTCGCTAGTATTTTCAGAATTTGGCGTTCGTCGTAATTATTGCATATGTAAATTCATATATCCGTTGAATGTGTACGTGGTGATATGTGTTTCGATTCTGTACATTCGGTATAACTTGACTGAGGTCGACAAATACGCGATTTTGCTGCTATAAATCGGGACGTCAGAAAGATCAAACATTGCCATGTTTACGACGTCATAGGTAAAGAAGTGTTATATTTACCGCAGAAAAAAAAGCATATCCAAATTGGAAATTACTTATAATTTCATTACATACCAAATATTCCACTGATTTCGAAAATAATTTAAAAGGTATATTCCTCCTTAAGGACAAGAGTCTTGTCCAGGTGTGCATTTGTTGATAATTTTGAACAGATACACATCTGATATTAAACACACACATTGTACACCCTTATACAAACACATCCATTTAATCCCCTTTGTTATAGGTGCCCTAGCAATGTCGATACAGCAGTGCCGCCCCGTGCACCACTGGGTATAAACGTTGTACTCGATTTTCATGTACAAATTGGTTGTCTGTCGATGAAGAACACCCATACATTGATAAAAACTGCTCTTGTTTCAACAATATGAAGCTATCAAACGAACGTCTATGCACAAATGGTAGGCTCGAAGCCGGGTTGCAACCATTACGTGTTGCAAAAGATTTCAGGGTTAGTGTTCGGGATTTACTCCAAAAATTTGTTGCATCTGGGTCTGTAGCCGACCTGCCGAGGTCTGGACGTACTCGAGAAAGAACGTTACGTCAGGATCGGCAATTCGCCTTGACACATCTGTGAGACCGATTTATAGTAGCACGTAACACTGTTCTCAACATACAAGGACGTACTCGGTTGCACATTAGCGCCAGAACCGTTAGGCGACGTTTCAGAGATTCCAATGACCGACGTAGGCACAACTTCCGTCGTACTGGCGAAAGGTTTGCGGACGCCTGTGTGGTTGAGACAAATAGGTGGGGTGGGCTGAGGGCAATGGTCTGGGCTGAATTTACTGCTGACCACAAAACCAGACTGGTCATCCTTGAGTTTGGAAAATGATATGGACGTGGTTTAACGGTGCAATGTTACATCAACCAGGTGCTCCGGCCAGTTGTTGTGCCAATCATTCGTCTCCACCATGGCACCGTCTTCCAACAAGTCAATGCACGGCCCTATAGTGCGAGACTCAGGACAAACTTCCTGATGGCAAACATTGAGGTGCTGCCATGACGGCACTATCCCCAGATATGAACCCAATGGAACATGTGTGGGATTATTTGAAACGGAGGGTTCGTGCCAGAAACCTCAGGACAAATCATGAACTTAGGGCTGCTATAGCAGAAGTATGGGACCAACTACCGACTCTGTTTCTATGAAGGCTTGTCTTGTCGCTATACAGACGTTGTGTTGCATTGGATATGCCCGCGGGGGACACACGCGAAATTGAAATTTAAACATGACAACAGTAGGTGCCATTTTTACAAAATGAATTATTGTCAAAAATGCAGTAGGTAAATTCAAACGCCAATTGTGATAAAATAAATATATCAAATTCATGAGAACTATACACGCTTATTGGCATTGAGCTGTTCTTTCCAACTATACCAAATGTATAAAAATCGGTCGTCTCTGAGCCGAGATATTTATATTAAATATAGATGGACAAGACTTTTGATATTGATAATATAGTGAGAACTGTTACAACTTGTAGTTCAATTTGCGCATGTTATATATAAATATGTATTATCATATGAGGTTAACTGTCTGTAACATAAGTAATAAAATATCTTTAAACCAAATATGAAGTTTCAATCATATACATTCAGAGGCTGTTGAGTTTCGATCATATACATTGAGTGTTTGTTGTGATATGGACTTGATGGTATTTGCACACAAACCTTTAATAAAAATATCTAAGTTAAACAATGACACTGATACTTTTCATTATATTCAAGCAAGAGTTCTCTCCCTTAGTGACTGTAGTAGGTTTGGTGACTAGGAAGTCTTGTGTGAAGTTTCAATTAAATACATGGTGTATGGTTGGTAAGATATGGACTTGATGGTATTGCATGCAAAATTTAAACCCGAATTCCTAAGTCAAACAAGGGCAATAATTTTCATTATATTTATGCAAGAGTTATCTAACTTAGTTATTTAGTACTTAGTAACTTAGTACGTTTTGATTACTAGGATGTCTTGTTTAAAGTTTATGGTTGGTGTATGGTTGGTGAGATATGGACTTTAACCAGCAATACTTTGCATCATATTCATGCAAGAGTTATCTACCTTCACTATTTTAGTAGATTTGATGAATGGAAAGTCTTGTGTGCAGTTTAAATCAAATACATTGAGTGGTTGTTGAAATATGGACTTGAAGATACTTGGATGATACTTGGACGCAGAGCTTTAACCATAATTTCCAAGTCAAACAAGGGCAAGAAAATTTACTGTTTTCCCATCGTGAGTGTTCATATGTTAAAATCATTGTCTCTTTAATGGACTTTAGTTCCTTTATTTGAATTAATATGAAACCTTTATTCACAAGCAAATTTAGCGCATCAGTTCTCAAGGTAAAGACGGTAAAGAAGGTTGAAATTTCATTATTTTTTTTTTTAACCACTGCTTGCCATATATAAATATTAAGTCTCCATCAACAGTGCCATCTCCAGTGTTATGACTTTACAATACTCCTGATCTCAAGATGTTTAAAAATGAGAAACAAAACAAAAAATGTCACTGGTAAGTACCTCTGAGGTACAGGTCTAGGTCTTACATGCGACATATCGCCATGTAATATTGATCAATTGAGCCAAGTTCAAGACAACTTCACAAACTAGAAACAAAATATCAAACAAACTGAAAGTGTCATCAAACAAAGTTAAATTGTGACTTTGATCTTTGGGGTGGGTCTCTAGGTTACGCGCAACACGTCGTCATGTTAAGTTGGTCATTTGTAGCAAGTATTTATAAAATCCATCTATGCATGACAAAGTTGAAGGCCAGACAGGAAATCTCACACAGACTCAAAGTGTGACCTTGACCTTTAAAGTATGGGTGAAAGTCTTACGTGATACACGTCATGATGTCATGCTGATGAACTGAGCCAAGTGTTTGTGAAATTTATCCATAGGTGACCAAGTTAAAGATCGGACACGAAATCTCAGACTGAAAGTGTCGTCAAAGTTATATGTGAACTTGACCTATTAATTGGGAGACTGGGTGTTACACATAACATGTTGTCATGTTATGTTGATCATTTGTAGCAGGTAATCATGAACTTCATCTATGCATGACAAAGTTACACGCTGGACACTAAACCTCACTCAGACTCTAAGTGCTGTCAAACAAACTGAAAGTGTGACCTTGACCTATGAGGTAAGGGTGTGGGTCTTACTCACCGCGACACATCTTCATATTATGCTGATGATTTGTAACATGTATTAACAAAATCTATCCATGACAAAGTTACAGACTGGACACAAAATGTAGGACGGAAGGACGGATGGACGGATGCTGTGATTTCTAAATGACATCCCCATTTTTTTTTAATCCCTTCAAAAGTGAAACATTTATACAAAATATGAATAAATTCAATTGAAACAGACTTTATTTTTCTGTGAGGATGTTAAACAAAGGTGTTTTCCACTTCTAGTTCTTTCATTTCTATGACTAGTAATTTATGTCAGCTTGATTGCGACTTACTTAGAGTTTTGGGAATTACTCTCAAGTTTTATTTTCAAAAGAGCCAGTACTTGGTTTCATTTTTCATACAGGCGAGTCCGTATCAAACCTGTGATCTGTGATGAGCAGTCAAAAGTCTATCCACTACACAAAACTGCCCGCATTATTTTATAGCTGTCTCAAGTGATCATTGTGGTTGTCAATGAAGATATTAGAAGATACCAAAAACTCCAGAACTAGCATTTGTCATAAAATGATTGAATTTATTTGGATCCCTGGTAATTAAGGACATTTTTATAAAGACATATATCAGAAACAAATGTCTTCTCTGAACTAAACTTTTTTAACAATCATTTTGCGGTAAATATATTTTATATTTAATACTGGCCTAAAGCTTTATTAATTCGACACAAAATGTAACCCAGTGGTCAATTTCTTATACATTATTTTAGTTGAAACATGATCCAAGTTGTCAGGAGTACACATTGTAGTAGATTATTTCTGGAAGTCAAAACCTCCTTGATGTTATCTTCATTGGTATCTGGTCTGTATCCACTCATTCTGAAAGACAATAAAACATAATGTAATAAGGTATTGTAACTTTTAAATGATAATGATTTTATTTTATTTTAAGCCTTTAAAAGATATGCTTTGGCAGTGACAGCAATGAATGTTTTAAAATCCAACCTATGTATGCGGTCATCTCTATCCAGCAGCCACTTGTTTTAAGCAGCCATTTGCTATTATTTTTGTTCCTTCCCTTGTCTGGCTGTTTAAGACAGGTTTGACTGTAATTGGGTAATGTAACTTGTTAATGACAATAGTGAATGTTTTGAGATTTAGTGCACTTAGGAAAAAATGCAATGAAATGTAAACAACAAAAACTATATACATGTACGTCATAATTTTGTCCAAAACATATGTATGAACATTTTATTTATTATCTATTATAAGTTTTAAATTAGTATTAAGAAATTAAATGAAATAATATTTATTATGCAACATTTCTGTATTTGTATTTCTTGCATACCAAATATTAAAGGATATCTGCATCTTCCTGGGGCCAGATATATTTTTATTTCACTATAGGGCTGAGATAAAATTATCATGCTATCATCCAGGATCCAGCATCAACTAATTTGACCCATTAACTGAGAGCATGGTAAAATAACATATGAATAACATGTAAACTAAACTACCAGTGTGTCTGGTATGCAAGAAAAAGAATCATTCTGGATTTTTCTGTTCAGGCAGAAAAATTGATCTATTGGGACAACTGATTTCACAGCTTTCTTTTTCTCTCTCTTTCATATAGTCACCAATGAATTCTGATCATTAAGACAGTGGTAGTATAAATGCAGTCAGAAACTGTATATACGAGGTGTGTTAAAATATACGAGGGCTTTCTTAATATTTTCAACATTTAATATATCACATCAATAACAAGAGCTGCCGGAGGAACAGAACGCTCGACTATTTCGATGCTGTTCTAAAATAACAGCTTTTTCAAGAAATAAGTACCAAATAGAAAAAACAATCAAAACTCAGGAGTGGTAAAATAAAACTATAATTATTGCTTATCTGTTAAAAATAAATTAGCGAAATAATTCACCAGCACTATTCATTTTCATTATCAATTTTTTTTTTTTGAAAACAACAAAGGGAATGGATGGTTTGTATTGCCTCAATATTATTTAATTCAACATAGGCATATGCACTAACTTCACCACAGAGGGCAATATATAGGTACCAGTTCATAAAAAATGGATCTATAGTTGAAAAAAATCTTGGACCAGCATGCAGTTTATCACAGCTGAATACCCTTTCATAAAAATGAAGAAAATAAATCTTTACAAAAAAAAAAAAAAAAAAGATTTAATAAAACATATTAAATTTAAAAAAAAAATATTACGCCTCAGAGCGAACCAAACACAAGAGGCGAGGACGCTCTACTGACTCATAGTGGCCATAACACTTTTCGAAATTTCACAATATTTACCCTCTTTTGGGTTCCTCTTAACAACTTACGGATAAATACCCCAACCACAACTATACTGAACAAAAACTTAATTTCAATGAAAAGGAAATGCTTTAAATTCCCATACCATTCATCTGTTAAACAAATATATTGTGATATCATTTATTTTTGCGGGTATTAAATTTCGTGATTTCCACTTCAATGACATATTCGTGGGGATTTAAATTCATTTACACTTTCCACATCTAGCTAAAATCAACGTTCCATATGGCTTAGATTTAAAGACAAAATGAGTATCAAACCATCTTACACTATTTACAAAGTCATCAATTAAAATATTGATGCAATATGACGAAAGGATGGCTTATTTTCCATAATGCGATGCACATAGCCATATGAAAACAGAGGTAATTTATATTGACAGCATTACATAGCCTAAGTTTGTAGGCATTTGATTTCGTTGTCTAGGCTCCCCACGAAATCAATGAAAATTAGGACACCACGAAAATAAATGATTTCACAGTAGTCCCTGTACAGAACCCTTATAAAATTCAACCCCTTGATTTGTCAGAACTTCAATCACCCACTCTTAGGGATTTGTTATGAGTAAAAAGGCTTAAGATTTTAAAAAGAAGTTTTTTTATACACATGGATGCAAAAATGAAAATACATGTAATCAGTTTTCCCTTAATATTCCTATGTAAAAGTAAAAAACACATTACAGGGCCCCAATATACCCCCAGCCCCTTGATATACAGACTCTTCAATCCTTGCTGATGTAAGGATAATTTATATCAAATATGAACTATTTTGACTGAAAGGTTATTGAGAGGAAGCTTTGTGAAAATCCCCAATTTTAACCTTATCGCCCCACCCACCCCCATGGTTCCTTATGGAAATTCAATCCTCTTTATTAATGAAAAAAATCGGATTTATTGTTACAAAACAATGCTTTAGATCTCAAATTAAACAACATATTTACACAAATGGAAGAAAAAATGAGAATTTTCCATTTTCCTATAGTATTCCTTTATAAAACTCAAAGACCACTTACAAGACCTTTATACATCCCAGTGCCCCTTGATTTGTACAAACTTAAAACTCTTAATCATAGGGATAATTTACATCAAACATGAACAAATCTGACTGACTGTTTGTTGAGAATAAGATTTATAACAATGTTCAATTTTAACCATTTTGTGACACCCACCCTGCCCCTTTTAGAAAGTCAATCGTTCGTATCGAACAAAATCTTATTTGTAAAGACTAGAAGATGCTTCAAAACTCAAACTGAATAAAAGAAGTCATAAATGAATAAAAAAAAAGATAATTTTCCGTTTTCCCATGGTATTCCTTTATAACACTAAATCCCCCTTACAGGACCCCATAAATACAAGACCAGGCCCCTTAAAATACAAGCCCCTTGATTTATACAAAATTTAAACCCATACTCATTGGGATGATCTTTATCAAATATGAACAAATTTGACTGACCGGTTGTTGAGAACAATTCTAAGTTCCCTCACAGGGCCCCTATCAATATTAGCCCCAAAATTCTTATCTACAATCAAACCCCTACACATTGGGATAATTTATGCCTAATATGAACACATCTGACTTACCGGTTCTTAAGAAAAAGATTTTTGTAATTCCAAATTGTTACCCTTTTGGGGCCACTCCTGACCCCTTAAGATGTTGGAACCCAGTCATTTTTACAAATCCGAACCTCCTTGACTAAACAATGCTTCTGTGAAAATATAAGCAAAATCAGTTCCTTATTTTAAAAAAAAGGAATATGTCTATTATAATGACATGTGTCCCCTAACTGAGCCCTTGGGGCAGTGTCATTTTTAACCCCAGGCACACCATTTGAACAAATCTAACAGAACTATAGTTGATTATCAGTACTACATAAACATTTACAAAATAAGTTGGGCAGTTCATGAGATGAGTTTTTTTTAAGTTTTAGACTATTTTTAGTAATGGTGGCCATCTTGAATTTCAGATAAAAAAAAAATCATCTGTATAGTCTCCTATGCAACAGAAATATTCAAATGAAGTTTGAGTTTAATTGGCCTAGTCGTTTCAGAGAAAGTGCTGCTAACGGATGACAGATGACGGACAATGCGCCATCACATAAGCCTTTGGCCAGTAGAGCTAAAAACAACAAAACAATTAATAAAATTTTGCCCCCAGGGTCATGGTTTTGAACAAATCAAACATTTAAGGTCAATGCCTTGTACTACAAACTTTAACCTGTTAAAAACAAAATTTCTAAGTCTAAAAGGGAAATAATTCTGCCAAAATGCAATCACGAATTATGGTTCTTATCTCTACAAGTTTCCTAAAGGATGTTGAACACTGATGTGCGCTTAAGGTGTAACCCCACCATTGATTTTTATTCTTTATTCTATAGTTAATAATAAAAGTTTGAAGGCTTGTCATTTATAGAGAATCCCAAATGAAAGAAGTGAAACCTACATTTTACTGTTTGTCAACCTCTGCACTATCAAAATATGATGAGAAAAGTAGGGGTCATGTGTCATAAGAGATTTTTTTTCTGCTCAGTGTGTACACTGGTGACAAAGTGAAAGTAGACTTCCGAAATCATGTTTCCAAGCATCAATTTTTTTTTTCTAAATTCACAATTCAAACATGACAATGCTATCAAAACGTTCAAAATACATCAATAATGCCATTCAAATAAAAAAATGAGCATTAAAATAAGGAAAATGCATTTTTAAAGAAGAAGAAATGAGGATTATTTATAACCGCCATCATGCAGCACTTCCTTTTTGCAATGGTGGTACTATGCCTTAAGGGTGGGAATAAAATATGAAATTGTTATATGTTAAGGGTGGGGAATATGAGACTTAACAATAAACAGAACCTAGATATAAAGCATTTGACAAGACACTACATAATGTTAGACATATGTAATACTAGCGTTAAACATAAAATTCAGTTAAGTTTAAGCATAAAAATAGTTAAGCATGGAACAAACATAGATATTAAATATTATCACAGGTCTGCGGAAAACCTTAGTGTTATTTAACAATTGTTATACAATTTATTTAACAATTGTTATACTAAGGCTTGAAATCGCAATCTCTATTGTAACAATATCAATTTTTGTTACAATAGGGGTCATAACAACAACCATTAATGTAACAAACAAGGTAGACCAGGGTGTTGGTAGAACTTGTGGCCCAACCATTTTGCTTATATATATATGGGAGAGAAAATAAATTAATTATACACCAGGCTGCAAGCTGTAGGCTGTTTGGAGCGAATCAGGCGAAAAATGGGCATCTCGCCCGCCGCCAATCTCCGCAGTCAGCTAATACTTGGATTTCAATGGACACCTCAGGTGTCTTCTAAACCCTCTGGCCTGCCCAGTGACACCAAGTTTTTGAGTGTGGCTCATCTAGAAGTCGGTCAACGAGTATCGTGAACATGGGGACACACACCGGGCGGCAAGCTGTAGGCTGTTTGGAGCAAATCAGGCGAAAAGGACGGCATCTCGCCCGCCGCCAATCTCCGCCGTAAGCTAATACTTGGGTTTCAATGGACACCTCAGGTGTCTTCTACAAACTCTGGCCTGCCCAGTGACACCAACTTTTTGAGTTCGGCTCATCTAGAAGCCGGTCAACAAGTGTCGTGAACATGGTGACACACACCGGGCTGCAAGCTGTAGGCTGTTTGGAGCGAATCGGGCGACACACTCGGCGTCGTTTCCCGCCGCCAATGTCCGCCCCCGGCTAATACTTGGGCTTCAATGGACGCCTCAGGTATCTTCTACACCCTCTGGCCTGCCCAGTGGCACAAAGTATTTGAGTGTGGCTCATCTAGAAGTTGGTCAACGAGTGTCGTGAACATGGGGACACACACCAGGCTGCAAGCTGTAGGCTGTTTGGAGCGAATCAGGCGAAAAGACGGCATTTCGCCCGCCGCCAATCTCCGCCGTCGGCTAATACTTGGGTTTCAATGGACACCTCAGGTGTCTTCTACACCCTCTGGCCTGCCCAGTGACACCAAGTTTTTGAGTGTGGCTCATCTAGAAATCGGTCAATAAGTGTCGTGAATATGGGGACACACACCAGGCTGCAAGTTGTAGGCTGTTTGGAGCGAATCAGGCGAAAAGGAAGGCATCTCGCCCGCCGCCAATCTCCGCCGTCGGCTAATACTTGGATTTCAATGGACACCTCAGGTGTCTTCTACACACTCTGGCCTGCCCAGTGACACCAAGTGTTTGAGTGTGGCTCATCTAGAAATCGGTCAACGAGTGTCGTGAACATGGGGACACACACCAGGCTGCAAGCTGTAGGCTGTTTGGAGCGAATCGGGCAACACACTCGGCCTCGCTTCCCGCCGCCAATGTCCGCACCGGCTAATACTTGGGTTTCAATGGACGCATCAGGTATCTTCTACACCCTCTGGCCTGCCAAGTGGCACCAGGTTTTTAAGCGTGGCTCATCTAGAAGTCGGTCAACGAGTGTCGTGAACATGGGGACACACACCAGGCTACAAGCTGTAGGCTGTTTGGAGCGAATCAGGCGAAAAGGACGGCATCTCGCCCGCCACCAATGTCCGTCCTGGGCTAATACTTGGGTATCAATGGACGCCTCAGGTATCTTCTACACCATCTGGCCTGCCCAGTGGCACCAGGTTTTTGAGTTTGGCTCATCTAGAAGTCGGTCAACGAGTGTCGTGAACATGGGGACACACACCAGGCTGCAAGTTGTAGGCTGTTTGGAGCGAATCAGGCGAAAAGGAGGGCATCTCGCCCGCCGCCAATCTCCGCCGTCGGCAAATACTTGGGTTTCAATGGACACCTCAGGTGTCTTCTAGACACTCTGGCCTGCCCAGTGACACCAAGTTTTTGAGTGTGGCTCATCTAGAAGCCGATCAACGAGTGTCATGAACATGGGGACACACACCGGGCGGCAAGCTGTAGGCTGTTTGGAGCAAATCAGGCGAAAAGGACGGCATCTCGCCCGCCGCCAATCTCCGCCGTAAGCTAATACTTGGGTTTCAATGGACACCTCAGGTGTCTTCTACAACTTCTGGCCTGACCAGTGGCACCAAGTTTTTGAGTGTGGTTCATCTAAAAGTCGGTCAACAAGTGTCGTGAACATGGGGACACACACCAGGCTGCAAGCTGTAGGCTGTTTTGAGCGAATCAGGGGAAAAGATGGCATCTCGCCCGCCGCCAGTCTCCGCCGTGGGCTAATACTTAGGTTTCAATGGACACCTCAGGTGTTTTCTACACCCTCTGGCCTGCCCAGTGACACCAAGTTTTTGAGTGTGGCTCATCTAGAAGTCGGTCAACGAGTGTCGTGAACATGGGGACACACACCAGGCTGCAAGCTGTAGGCTGTTTGGAGCGAATCGGGCGACACACTCGGCCTCGCTTCCCGCCACCAATGTCCGCCCCCGGCTGATACTTGGGTTTCAATGGACGCCCCAGGTATCTTCAACACCCTCTGGCCTGCCCAGTGGCACCAAGTTTTTGAGTGTGGCTCATCTAGAAGTCGGTCAACGAGTGTCGTGAACATCGGGACACACACCGGGCTGCAAGCTGTAGGCTGTTTAGAGCGAATCAGGCGAAAAGACGGCATCTCGCCCGCCGCCAATCTCCGCCGTGGGCTAATACTTGGGTTTCAATAGACGCCTCAGGTATCTTCTACACCCTCTGGCCTGCCCAGTGGCACCAACTTTTTGAGTGTGGCTCATCTAGAAGTCGGTCAACGAGTGTCGTGAACATGGGGACACACACCAGGCTGCAAGCTGTAGGCTGTTTGGAGCGAATCAGGCAATAAGACGGCATCTCGCCCGCCGTCAACCTCCGCCGTGGGCTAATACTTGGTTTTCAATGGACACCTCAGGTGTCTTCTACACCCTCTGGCCTGCCCAGTGACACCAAGTTTTTGAGTGTGGCTCATCTAGAAGTCGGTCAACGAGTGTCGTGAACATGGGGACACACACCAGGCTGCAAGCTGTAGGTTGGTTGGAGCGAATCAGGGGAAAAGATGGCATCTCGCCCGCCGCCAGTCTCCGCCGTGGGCTAATACTTGGGTTTCAATGGACACCCCAGGTGTTTACTACACCCTCTGGCCTGACCAGTGACACCAAGTTTTTGAGTGTGGCTCATCTAGAAGTCGGTCAACGAGTGTCGTGAACATGGGGACACACACCAGGCTGCAAGCTGTAGGCTGTTTGGAGCGAATCAGGCGAAAAGGACGGCATCTCGCCCGCCGCCAATCTCCGCCGTCGGCTAATACTTGGATTTCAATGGACACATCAGGTGTCTTCTACACACTCTGGCCTGCCCAGTGACACCAAGTTTTTGAGTGTGGCTCATCTAGAAGCCGGTCAGCGAGTGTCGTGAACATGGTGACATACACCAGGCTGCAAGCTGTAGGCTGTTTGGAGCGAATCGGGCGACACACTCGGTCTCGCTTCCCGCCGCCAATGTCCGCCCCCTGCTAATGCTTGGGTTTCAATGGACGCCTCAGATATCTTCTACACCCTCTGGCCTGACCAGTGGCACCAGGTTTTTGAGTGTGGCTCATCTAGAAGTCGGTCAACGAGTGTCGTGAACATGGGGACACACACCAGTCTGCAAGCTGTAGGCTGTTTTGAGCGAATCAGGCGAAAAGACGGCATCTCGGCCGCCGCCAATCTCCGCCGTCGACTAATACTTGGGTTTCAATGGACACCTCAGGTGTTTTTTACACCCTCTGTCCTGCCAAGTGACACTAAGTTTTTGAGTGTGGCTCATCTAGAAGTCGGTCAACGATTGTCGTGAACATGGGGACACACACCAGGCTGCAAGCTGTAGGCTGTTTGGAGCGAATCGGGCGAAAAGGACGGCATCTCGCCCGCCGCCAATCTCCGCCGTCGGCTAATACTTGGGTTTCAATGGACACCCCAGGTGTCTTCTACACACTCTGGCCTGCCCAGTGACACCAAGTTTTTGAGTGTGGCTCATCAAGAAGCCGGTCAACGAGTGTCGTGAACATGGTGACACACACCGGGCTGCAAGCTGTAGGCTGTTTGGAGCGAATCGGGCGACACACTCGGCCTCGCTTCCCGCCGCCAATGTCCGCCCCCGGCTGATACTTGGGTTTCAATGGACGCCTCAGGTATCTTCAACACCCTCTGGCCTGCCCAGTGGCACCAAGTTTTTGAGTGTGGCTCATCTAGAAGTCGGTCAATGAGTGTCGTGAACATCGGGACACACACCGGGCTGCAAGCTGTAGGCTGTTTGGAGCAAATCAGGCGAAAAGACGGCATCTCGCCCGCCGCCAATCTTCGCCGTCGGCTAATACTTGGGTTTCAATGGACGCCTTAGGTATCTTCTACACCCTCTGGCCTGCCCAGTGGCACCAAGTTTTTGAGTGTGGCTCATCTAGAAATCGGTCAACGAGTGTCGTGAACATGGGGACACACACCAGGCTGCAAGTTGTAGGCTGTTTGGAGCGAATCAGGCGATAAGACGGCATCTCGCCCGCCGCCAATCTCCGCCGTGGGCTAATACTTGGTTTTCAATGGACACCTCAGGTGTCTTCTACACCCTCTAGCCTGCCCAGTGACACCAAGTTTTTGAGTGTGGCTCATCTAGAAGTCGGTCAACGAGTGTCGTGAACATGGGGACACACACCAGGCTGCAAGCTGTAGGCTTTTTGGAGCGAATCAGGCGAAAAGGACGGCATCTCGCCCGCCGCCAATCTCCGCCGTGGGCTAATACTTGGGTTTCAATGGACACCTCAGGTATCTTCTACACACTCTGGCCTGCCCAGTGACGCCAAGTTTTTGAGTGTGGCTCATCTAGAAGCCGGTCAACGAGTGTCGTGAACATGGTGACATACACCAGGCTGCAAGCTGTAGGCTGTTTGGAGCGAATCGGGCGACACACTCGGCCTCGCTTCCCGCCGCCAATGTCCGCCCCCTGCTAATACTTGGGTTTCAATGGACGCCTCAGATATCTTCTACACCCTCTGGCCTGACCAGTGGCACCAAGTTTTTGAGTGTGGCTCATCTAGAAATCGGTCAACGAGTGTCGTGAACATCGGGACACACACCAGGCTGCAAGCTGTAGGCTGTTTGGAGCGAATCAGGCGAAAAGACGGCATCTCGGCCGCCGCCAATCTCCGCAGTCGGCTAATACTTGGGTTTCAATGGACACCTCAGGTGTTTTTTACACCCTCTGGCCTGCCCAGTGACACTAAGTTTTTGAGTGTGGCTCATCTAGAAGTCGGTCAACGAGTGTCGTGAACATGGGGACACACACCAGGCTGCAAGCTGTAGGCTGTTTGGAGCGAATCGGGCGAAAAGGACGGCATCTCGCCCGCCGCCAATCTCCGCCGTCGGCTAATACTTGGGTTTCAATGGACACCCCAGGTGTCTTCTACACACTCTGGCCTGCCCAGACCTTTCAGACCTGTCTGCCCAGACCTTTTTAGACACAATTGGTCAAGTTATCATGAAATTTAGACTGTAGGGTTGTGAATTTTTGCTTTTTTTACATGAAATAGCAGCATTTTGACTGAAACCATGTGTCACTATAACTTATTTTATTTCAGAATTAGTTCAGATATGGGGATGCATTTAGCTTTATTGAACTTGTATTGAGTATTGTTACATAATATGTCAATTTAGAATCTTAAATTTAAAAAAAAAAGTCCTCTTCAGGACTCACACCACTATTATCTCCCTTGAGTACTCCGGATGAAGGAGGTAGAAATAAAACTTTAGTTCTCTTTTTCTTCTTTTTTCAGGGCTTTGTACTGCAGTGTTTTGTTTTTTGCTAGCATGAGTTAAATGGTCAGTATTTTAGAAATCACCACTGAAAATTTGATGCTGATACCAGCTTTCTGGACAATTCTGTGTCATTTCAGAATTGTTGGTTCGAACCGCATCTAGGGCGAATAATTGACATATCATTACTCTGGAAATTGATTCGGTCTCACAAAAGCATTGAATTTAAAAAAAAAACAACCTGGTCAAGTTATACTTTTTTTCTTTATAATTGCATATCTTGAACCAGTGAAGAATTTGAGCCCAGACACATGCTGCAGAATTTAATTTTTCACTCTGTTTTGGACATAAATGTTACAATGGAGCCCTATGGGAAATGTAATAGTGGTGTGAGACGTAAAGGCGTCCGCTTTATCTGTCCATCTTGTCTCACAAAGTGACTGCATTTTCGTTCATTGTTCTCTTTCGTTACGACTTACAGAGCCTGCATTGTTCTGAAATAGTAGCAGCCATTTCGCAGAGTAGTTAAAAGCGATCTCTTGGACTTTGTCCATCGTGTTTCGTGTCTAGTGTTCGTTAGACGCATGACCAATTTCGAGATTAAAACAGTGTACCTTGCAATAAACTTTTTATAATGATTTAAATCTAAATTTAAATTAAAAAAAGTAGCTTGATCTTTTTTTTTTTTATAAACATCTAAGGCCGTACCCCCACTTTAAGCATAAATTTTATTGCATATTTCAAGTTTTTTTGTTGTAGGCATAGTACCACCATTGCAAAAAGGAAATGCTTCCGTGGGGTCGCATGATGGCGGTTATAAATAATCTTCATTTCTTCTTCTTTAAAAATGCATTTTCCTTTTTTTTAATGCTCATTTTTTTTTTTTGGAATGGCATTATTGATGTATTTTGAACATTTTGATAGCATTGCCATGTTTGAATTGTGAATTTAGAAAAAAAAATGATGCTTGGAAATTGGGGTATGAATACATGATTTCGGAAGTCTACTTTCACTTTGTCACCATTTTAGGTTAGGCCGTTGAAACCATAACAGAAACTGCATTTTATACAATCAAATGAACATTTGAACATCCGCAAATACTACAGCAAGTGTTTGCCAAAATTCGGCCGAGTCAATAGGCCAGCACGCGTTTTGTGTTATGCAGCATGACGTCATAATGTCGAACATAACTATTTCCCATGATGCTCCAAATATCGTCTGCGAGATGTGTAGATATACATGTGTGTTTTGACTTTGACAAAAAATAAAGAAACAACATATTTTGCAATGGCAGTATCTTCTGACATTCAGTTAACTAACTGTGGCTGTTGCAGGTAAGTTCTTATACAACTTATTAAATTATTATTATTTATTTTTTTAAATCTTTTTATTGTTATTAATGTGGATTTATAGGTGCGATACATATTTTAAATATATTTGATGAATAACAAAGAATAATTTGATAAGTTTTGTAATAAATGCCAATATATTTATCCATGACATTATTTTTAAAAAGGACCCCATTGGAAATAAGTTGTAAAACTTTATGGGTTATCCTGTGAAATATATATGTTCTCAAAATTATTATTGTGTTACAAGATAAAATATTAATCTGTGATATCTGATATATATTATATTAGATAATCAACTAGTTTAATATATTATTTAAAATACATGTTATTTAAAATACATGTTATTGCTTCTGTATTATTGTATGTTAATGTGTTTGATATATCTTTGTATTTATGACATATATATATTATCACAAATAAATAAATAAATAAATAAATAAAATAAATAAACTGTTCATGTACATTACCACGTACATCGGCTCTTATTCCGGCAAGACAGGACGAATTACGGTGGTTTCGTCAACCGACCGGTTCGTCTACAGCAATGTTTCGCTTGACGAAGTTGATGATGGATGATATAATTGATGATGATGATTGATTATAATGAAGTGAAAGATGATGGTATTCATAATGATGATGGTGGTTGTTTTGCCTAAAATGTTTTGATAATTCGGGTGTCAGATTTTAAACATGCATGTGAATTGAATATTTCTCTAGTCTAGATAGTAGATATCATCTACTTGTTGCCTATCAACGATGATCATATGAGTGACCAAACTCTTTTAAACGGCCACTTTGGAAACTGTTGGCACTGTCAGCCAGACCTTCGAACAGGTGCAGAGGAGAGCAGCTTGATACGTCTTCAACGACTATTTTACGAAGACCCCAGGATGTGTTACAAATATGATGTCTGACCTTGGCTGGGAGTCACTTGAATGTCACCGAAGACGCAGCAGACTAGCTATGATGTTCAAGATACAGAACAACCTTGTAGACATCCCCTCAGACAGGTACCTCTAGCGCAGTGACACCTGCACTCAAGGACAACACAGGTTCTTCCAAGAACACATCAACGACGCTACCAATGCCAACTCCTTCTTCCCAAGGACGATAAGCAAGTGGAATTGGTTGCCCACTAGCGTAGTGACAGCTACAACTCTGGAAGTCTTCAGGACTCTCCTCGTCAGGTGACCTGACCACACATCACCAAACAGGACAACATTGTACATAGTTTTATCTTTAAACTTTACCATTTAAACTTAGAGACTGCAGGCCATCACGCAGACCCAGTCTCGGTGAGCTATTGACATTCTTTGAGAACCCAGCTCAGTATAAGGAGAAGAAGAAGTAGAAAGAACATCACAACCATGTTAAAAAACAATCACCATACGGATGTTGCCATAGTCTATCCCAGAACCTGATATCTCCCGAATTATTGGGTCAGTGAAATAGCAGGGAATTATATAGATCTATGTATAATGCTTACTAAACTGTGGCGTCATTCATACTTTCAGTTGAATCAACTGACCAATCGATGTGCTGAAATATAGCTTTCCCAAGATTGCTATTTAAAGAACCCAATTTGGAGAGCTGGATTATACTACAGACTAAGGTCACCATAGTGCCTAATGAGAATGGGCTGGTACTTAAACCAGATCAGGTTCCGACTGACCAGCAATTTTCTGGCTGGCATTAAATTGATTGCTTGAATATTTGGCGTCATTTTTATGTTATCGAGGGCTAACAGACGATCAGTTAATCACTGTTTCCTGGGATCCTGGAAGGTTAACCAGTACTCGAGCACACCCCATCTCTGCAAGTAACTGTTAACTGTCCCACTTGAATCAGCAGTGAGAAAGAATGATAATGAGAGACAATGTCATATCAATCATCACAGAGACTGTTGCTGGGTGGGGATTCAAACTCATGACCGGTGTGTGATATAAGGAATGTGGCATTTTATGCATTAATTTGAAATCATTATAGCCATTGCCATTAAAATTTTGTATATCAAATAAGAAAATATTGAAAAATAAAATATTGGAACTTATCTTTTTTGATGATTTTCACTTTTTTTTTTTACAAATTCTTTCTTCAAGTTAATATACTTCATTTTCAAATAACCATGTTTTTAATCCACTGTTACAAAGTAAAATGTTATTAAATGTTGCTTTGTTTGTTCTGTTAAATACAAAACTTTAACCTTATTTTTTTAAATCAAATGAATAATTTTAGCTATTGTATAGCAAAACTGACACTGTATTCTGTGGTACATACTCACTAAAAAAACATTGTATACTGTGGTACTTTTATTCTTGCTGTATCCACCTCTAGCAACGTTGTCATGCAGTCAACTTGAGACAGTATTTTAAGCGCTGCCGCACTGGAGAACTGTATCATGTTGTAGATACATGGTATGATACCCACCAAGTCACATTTTACTGACACTTGGCTAACCAGATAATGTATGATATAATAATTCATGAATATGATTTACCGCGAGTTTTACAGGGAAATCATTGTTATTTTTCACAAATTTATATGTCAAATTGTTCACCATTTTGAGCTGCAGCACTAAACTTGTATGCATGTTGCTATGGATACCGTAACATTATTATTAACATAAGAATTGCACTAAAATACTGTTCATCGATGACAAATAAACCAATACTTTAGCTATGCAAAATATAGTGATGTACTTGCATGAATATGGATTTCATTCAATTTGTCCACAAACTTCTAGATAACCCCTTGTATAAATTCGCAAAAAAAACAACATCATTGAATATAATCCAGATATGTAACATCATTTAATCTATTTATTTGGTACAAGACACTGAATTCAAGGTTAAAATTAAGGATAACCAGGTCCCTAAAAATATATGCCAAAACACACCTATGACACAGACTAGCTGAAAAAAATAATGTCCCCCAGACCCCCTACAACTGTGCCTATATATCATTTTCAGCCAAGCTAAGCCCCGGTTAGTAAAACTGTATATGTTGTATAAATGGGGTATCCAGACTTAACCTCCAGTATCAGAATGACACAACATTAGGACCCCCGATGGTTGCCCACATATGTAAGTAGTTATATTGTTTAAAAAGCGATGTATAGACAAAATTTTAATTTGCAACTGTTAGAGATAAAATCGTGTGTTTTGGATACTTACAGTGGTATTGATAAATTTTGTCATAAAGTATCTGGAAATAGACGAACCTGCTCTATATCTGACTTTTGGCAAGAATTATACTTTTTTGTTCATTCCCTAGAAACATTGTATTTACAGTGCTCCATAAACTATTTGTCATATCCATTAAATTAGATTCCAACAAAAAAAAATTTCCATTATACTTTGCAAATTTCAAGTGACCATACTAATACTGATGGATGACCGAGTATATAATATTATACAGTATAATCTGATATTTTTCAATAATTTCTGTCAGCAGGGCAGCTAACTTGCATATTAGAATTAAGTAAATATAAACTTAAAAATTTGTAAGAGAGGCATGATATCAGCTATCATAAATCTGCATTAAAGTAATCATGTGCATGGAAAAGGTTACAATAAGTCGATGATATGTCTGACCAAACACAAAATGTAAGATATAATAATTTACTTACCTACCCAAAAATGAATGATGAAACAAACAAACCATATTTTAATTTAGGCCTTGTAATTGCACTGCATGCTTTCTATTGCTTTTGCATATTAAAGGGAATATATCAGGAAAACACGCTATAAATATATTAATAAATAAAATGATTATTAAAATGGATAAAAAGCATCTCATTATCAATAACAAATCAAATTCGAATGGTTTGGTATGGCAAATCTATCAAAACGTGACTTGTAAGATCGATACTTGAATTGTAAACTTGAACTGAAACCCACCTTCCCTTCTAAACTGAAATCCTTGTTCCACCCCTGTGTATAACGGATCAATTTTAAATTAAAATTAAATCATGTGACTCATTTAATATGTCACAAAATCTATTTTAGTCTAACATGGGTCTTGGGTGTCCATAGACTTTAGAGCATTGTTATATGGACCTAAGGCAGGAATGTTATTATGTGGTAACAGACCACAGTCATGCTCCATTTATATTGCATAACTGTTTTCTGACTAGCAAAACCATTCTCAGCTACCATCTCTTCTGTGTCAATTACATATTTACTGGGTTTCTGCATGCTGCTTTCAGCTTGCAGGACTGTGTGTTAACTTGTCATTAGGAAACAGATTGACAGATCACCAATAGGTGTATCCCACACACACAGCAGGAACTGACAATTTTTTTTATTTGCAGCATTTGGTCTTCTCTTATGGGACTGTATTTCATCAAACAGGTGAAAGCGGTTGGTGGCAAAACCACCAAGATTCACACTTTAAACACTCCCTCTTAGCAACACACCACTTCACCTCATAGTTTTTGCATTGACTTATACATGTGGTGACTGGTGTATGCATCATAGAACATGTCCTCAGTTTTACCAAGGTGTACAGACTGGTAAATGTTTTAACTCTGCTTAATTGTCATTACTTGTTAGAGTTGCATTGCTTGCTACTTTTCCTATCAGTATCGATTCAGACTGTCATTGTTGCAGTATTGTAGAAGCTGGTACCTGGCTTTGAACGGTCCCAGACTTCTGCATGCCACTGTAATCTAAAGTAATTACACCATTAAATGACTCCTTGTCCAGTCTGATGATATGTTGTTTGTTAATATTAGACTATTTACCACTCTTGTCTCTTATTTAGTTTTTCCCAACAACAAAAATTTGGTGTGTACACTATTTTATTGTTGATTTATGTTGATTTTCTTCAGTAGATAATATTTCTCCAAGTTGTTAAAAACAAATATATATTATATAGTAATGATAATAGAGCATATGAATTGTTTCTGGCTTCACTCACAAACTTTATTTCACATTAATAGTGATGTCAATAATATCCAAGAACTGGTAACCAATTGCACATGACTTGAGTTTAGCATACTTTTTTTCAGAGAGGAGCTATGCAGAAGTTTGATGTTATGCATGCATGTGAAATATGTTTTAGGTCTGGTTTTTCTATTTCTCTTTAGAAAATGATGTGATTACATGACTGATCGAGTGTTACAGTTGATTTTGGCATCAAACAGTGCAAGTTGGCTCTTTATTATAATGCCATATCACCGTAAAACTCATGGGGTTAATATCATAGATTTTTATGCTCCCAAAAAAAATTTTTGGGTGGCATATAGTAATCGCAGCGTCCGTCCGTCCTTCCATCCGGTATTTCGTTTCCGGCCTGTAACTTTGTCATGCATAGATGGATTTTGTGATACTTGCAACAAATGATCAACAGAACATGACGATGTGTCGCGAGTAAGACCCACAACCGTACCTCAAAGGTCAAGGTCACAATTTGAGTTTGTTTGACAACACTTTGAGTTTATGTGAGAGTTTGTTTCTGGCCTGTAACTTTGTCATGCATAGATGACTTTTAATGATACTTGCTACAAATGATCAACATAACATCATGACATGTTGGGGGGCATGTGACACTTAACAGTGACATTTCTTGTTCTTAATATTTTTTTATTATTTATAAGCTGTTATTGTACTTTCAGGTAATACAACACTTGAAGATGTTTTTGTGCAAGTTTCACACCTACACGGCCACAAATGAAGTTATTGGAAAAATGTCTATGACAGGTATATCACTGTTTTTTTTCCTTTAAAGGCAATAGCATGATTATCAACCTATACCATGTTTTACTTAAACTTGAATTATGTTAGAACTGGTGCGCTGGCCCTGATTAGCTCAGTCATTAGTGCGTCTGACTATCAATCCGAGGTCATGAGTTTGAATCCCTGCCCGGTCACAATCTCTGCGATGGTTGATATACAACATTGCGTTTCATTATTATATGTCACTTACCAATGATTCAAGTGTGAAAGTTATCAGTTTCTTGTGGAGATGGGGTGTGCTAGAGCACTGGTTAATCTTCCAGGATCCCAGGAAACTGGTTAGGTTAACTGATCATCTGTTAGCCGTCGATGGCATGAAAATGACGCTAAATATTCAATCAATCAATCCATTAATAGAACTGATGCAGATATACACATATGCATAACAGCTTTACTTGGTCAGGATTAAATTGTATTGTATATTTTGGTACTTTCAGTGCATTTGTATACAAAAAAATCATGTCTCCCTTGAATGCTCTGGACATACAGATGAAGGAGGTAATAGTAAAAACAAAGTTCCCTTTTAAGTTTGCCAGGACGACGTCCAAGGAGAGCTATTGCCATGACACCGGCGGCTTTGGGGTTGTTTGTAGACAACCAGGTTAAATTTTGGCGTTTAAATTTAAAATATCTGCAACCACTCATTGGATTTAATGAATCTTGGCATGTGTGTTCAACATCATCAATGGAACACACATTGACAAGAACCATAACTCTGGATTGCATTTTGCCACAGTTATGGCCCTTTTTGGACTTGGACACCCTGGTTAAACTTCTGCATTTAGTTGTGTTTTAAGTTAAAGATGTCTATGCAACCACTCATTGGATGTAAATGAAACTTGCATGTGTGTTCACCATTATCAATGGAACAAACACAGAGAAAAACCATAACTGTGGGTTTCATTTTGGCAGAGTTATGGCCCTTTTTTAATTAATTTTTCAGGTTAAAGTTATTTATCGGGTAAGATATCTATGCAACCGCTCATTGGATATGAATGAAACTTTGCATGTGTGTTCACCATCATCGTTGGAACACAAAGAGACAAGAACCATAACTCTGGGTTGCATTTTGGCAGAGTTATGGCCCTTTTGGACTTAATTTTTCGTCTGTTGACACCCAGGTTAAATTTTTGTGTTTATTGTATTTAAGTTTTGGTGTTTGCCTCCAATCTCAATCTTTGCATGCGTGGTGAGTTTTATCCCATTGGCGAGCTTTGCTGTCTTCTGACAACTCTTGTTCTTCTTTATTCAGCTCTTTACATTGCAGTGATTTATTTATTCTTACCATGTGTTAAATGGTCAATATTTTAGAAATCACCACTGAAAATTTAATGCTGATACCAGATTTCTAGACAATTCCGTGTCATTTTAGACTTAATGGGTCAAATGGTATCATTGGCAAATTGTTGACATATAATATTACTCCAAAAATTGACAGATGTCGCCATTGAATTAAAAAAGAACATCAAAAGCCTGGTCAACAGTTTGTTTGTTTATAATTGCAGATCTTGAACCAGTGGAGAATTTGAGCACAGACACATACTGCAGCTTTTGATTTTTCACAGTATTGTTGACATAGATGTTACAATAGTGTCCTTTGGGAATTTTAATAGTGAACAAAATGTTTGTTAAAAAGGACACATAACAAGTAATAGTTCTGTTAACTGCAGTATAGATTATGCATAATATAACTGTTTATTATTCAGTGCAGGGTTAAAACTTTTCTGCTTCAAGACTTCATGACAAAAAAAACACTACTGGAAATCATACTCCGCTTTATTGCATTCTGAAATTTGAGAAAAGTCATTTTATGTCACTTTATTTACATATAATTTGATGAAATAGTATATTTAATGACTTGTCAGTAATCAAACAATCATGTTTTACTTTATTACTTGTTGGATTAATTACTTTTACTAATTAACTGATAACTACATGACTGTTATGCTGACCATAAGAGATTCTGTGTTTGCCCAGTTCAGAGTCTATTAAAATGTTGGGTAGGTATAGGTAAATAATTTCATTTGAGATTCATATTGGTTTTTCTCGCATAATTTTTTCAGAACTAATTATTTATTATTGTTTTATAAGTAATAATCTCTCCTGTAACATGCACAAAAAAAAAATTTCAGGGTATTTCCACAATTGGATAAAAATTATTTTCATGCCAATGTGAAATACATGTTTAAAGTCGGGGCCATTAAATTTGAGTCAGTTGGGAATGAGCAACAAAATGTATTGAGGACTTTTATGTTAAAGTTATACGAGGTTCCTGTTGCATAGTTCAACATGCCATAGCATTTCAGCATATTTCAAGCATATTCTATGTATTCAACATTATAAAAATCTTTCAGAAATTACTCAGAAAATTATGATTCAGATGACCATACAAATTTTTTGTAGCTTCAGTAAAAAGGTAGTCTTGTTTTGTTTTAACTTGTATGCCCTGAATTTGAAATCGTCTTTTGTGTATTTCATAATTATAATGATTATGGATTACAGGGACAAAGCTAGGCAATTATATAGATATTACATTACCGCTGGGGGTAGTCTGGGGGCATGTTCCCCCATAAGAAAATATTTGTAACATAGATGCACTCTAAAGTAAACTATTTCAAGGTCATTTCTGTAGCATTGTTTGACATGGGTTTTTTTATTTTAATTTTTTTTCTGCTGATAGTAGGCAGCTACTGCGTGTATATATATAAATATACTGATATGTAGCTACACAGCTGGATCATAGTATATATTCTTTGATTTAAGAAATCATTTATAAAGTTCATTCTGTTTATTGTTTACTATTCAACAATATTAGTTCAAGACAGTTTTTTTTGTATCACATAATAACATTTTATTATTAACCTATAATGATATGATGAAAGCTTTATTTGAAAGTTAAAACAGAATGACAGATATAATTTTCTGAAACCCCCATTAGTGTTTCCTAGATACACATCATGTGTGTGGCTTGTCTTATGAACATTGTGTTCAATACAATCATGATGTCACGTATGGGGTGCTGCTTTGCTATCTAACCATAATAAGTGATATCCCTCATTTGAATAGGTGATATCACTCATTTGAATAGATGAAATAAAATTTGAAAAGAGTGATATCACCTATTCAAATGAGTGATAACACCTATTTGAATGAGTGATATTTGTTTCAAATAGGAGATATCACTCATTCTAATAAGTAATATCACCCATTTAAATGAGTTATATCACCGGTTTGAATGAATGATATCAACTATTCCAATGAGAAATACCACTAACTATGGTTAAATAGTAAAATGTCACCCCATAGTCACGTCAAACCAATGTAATTATTATGTAAGATCCTTGCTTTATAAATAAGTATTCTGTATGAAGATGTAAACTTCACTAAAGGTAACACAGAATACAGACAGAAGAAATTCAAAAGATTTGACTCATTAAATGCATGGGGATATATTTGACCTAATTTGAGGGGAAATAGGATTTTTGCCAGAGTTGGAGGTATCCTAAATGAAGTATTTTTAATGATAATAAAGATGCCTTTTTATATTTTATGCATTTAAGTTTTAAAAATGAACAGCTTTTTATAACTCAGACTCAGCTTTAGAGATAGCTTAACAATTAAGATGAAAAATTAGTTGTATTCGCATTATTTTGTAAAAATTTGCAGATACAATAGTTTCACGCTAAACAAGAAAATAGAGCAAAAACCCTTCTCTTCCGGTTTATTGTAATAATCATTTAATGTTTTTTTTTGTTCAAAGAAGTAAGGGCAAACTTGTTAATTTATATTTAAATTCAAAATGGGTATTTATATAAAGTATGCAGATTTATAAAAAAAATAGGCTGTATCCATCTAAAAAAAAAAAAAAATTATGCATAATTTTGATGAAGAGAGAAGAAATACCACAGATTTAACAAGATATTTCATTGAATATTGAATATATTGTATGATTGCTTTAAAACTTGCAAAAATGTCACATACAATAGTTTCACACTGAACACAATCGTCAATTTCAGCATGAAAATATTGTAACTGACATATTTCTTTATTTATTAGAATATAAGTTTTTCAAGCTTATCCTTGTAATTGTAATACTAAATGATAGTAAAATCTAAGTTTACTATCAATTATAGTAAACAATTTGGTAAATACTGTAACTTAGAAAGTAGTTTTTTCCTTCTCCTGAAAATTTTTCTAAATGTCAGATACAATAGTTTCATGCCAAACCCTCGAATTATGATCTTCTGGTTGCTTTTCTTAGAATTAAGCTTTTAAGTATTTAAGCAGTGTTCAATCTAGGATTGCAGCAAAGGGAACCGGCAATCTGTGCCAGTTCACATGTATACAGGGTACCATTCACAAAAAAAGGGGCTATCAAAAAAACATTATAAAGGTGATTTCGTCTGAAAAGTTTTAGACATTCTATAAATACTACTTGCAGCAGTTAAGGGGTCTGATTTGGTTGTTGACTGGTTCTGTTAAAGTACTGTACTAGTAAATAGACCTTGAAATGATCATTTCTTATCCAGATTGTTTGTAACTTTTGTTTTTCACAAACTTAGTTCTTCAACCTGAGAACACAGCAGTTGCGATTTCATTGGCTTGTTATTTTATTTAACAATAGAAGATAAAGATGCAAATATTCTTTTCTTTTCTTCCCACATTAGAACATAGCTGAAGCAAAGCTTTGTATGGTTACACTTTTGTATAAGTTATAAAACCAGTTACACAAATGCTTGCATATGAATATAGACTGGTATACATGTAAAATATACCTCAGCTTGCATTATTGAAGTAATTTTTATTTTATTTACAACCAGTCTCCAACTATTAAATTACTTCCACTGTATACAAACATTCGCTTTGAGAACATTTTATTAACATTCCAATCAAAATAATAGCTGATAATTATTATACCCTCGACAAACAAAGTTTGAGGGGGTATATTGGAGTCACCCTGTGGTCGGTCTGTTGGTCGGTCTGTCCGTTGCAATTTTCCTTGTTTCAATTGATTAGGGACAAAATATGAAATAACCGGAACATCAGTGGCATTTGTATTGCAATGACATGGCCTCGGTTGTTGTTAAAAGTGCGTCACTTATGTTTTAAAGGGGCCAATGGCGCAGTATAAATTGAACACTGATTTAAGTATATGTTGGCGAAACAGGAGCCTGGTTGAGCTGGAGATCGCAAACACCCAACCTCTGGAATGAGCAGCTCACACTCTATCCACTGCACTACCGTCATCCCATTCGCTATCTCTTACAGAGCATAACTGGTTATTTTCAGAAGATAATTTTAAACTTTGCACACTTGTGCAGTGCCCAAAACATAATTCTCAGTTGTTGTTTTTTGTATACAATTTTCTAATATTAACAATGATCTTTTTCTCTCAATACCATTTTCCAAGTTGTTTATTTGTAGGTTCTGACCTCAAGGTGCATAACAGTGTTTATCAGAAGTTGTTGGCAATCCACAGTACATGCAGTGTTCCTTCATTCAGGAGACGCTACACTTATGTCGTGCATTCAAAGTTTGCTGCTTGTCAAGTGTACATTACTTGTAAGTGTTTTTCTTTATGCCATTTCTGAAAATGTGTTGAGTGATTTGCATTCATGAGAATGCTTGTAAGTTGTATACTACATAACTTCTTTCAACATTTTGTTTTGCAGTACTACATATATCATGAGGGCTAACATACGATAACCTAACCACCATTTCCTGTGATCCTGAAAGGTTAACCAGTACGCGAGCACACCCCATTTCCGCAAGTAACTGATATCTTTGCCACTTGAATCAGCGGTGAGAGACGAATGACAATGAGACACAATGTCATATATCAATCATCACAGAGACTGTTGCCAGGCTGGGATTCGAACTCACAACCCCTGGACTGATAGTCTGACGTGTAACCCACTGAGCTAATCAGGTCATGCTTTTTCCCCACAACTTTTCACAGTGATGTCTGTAGTTTGGAAAATGCTATACTGTATATTGTACTCTAAACAGAGACTTATGGTCATAAATCTGATAGGTTTGTTTGCTTATCATTTTTATACTGTGTTACAGCCATAATGATGATGTTCTGCAAGCTTTAATATGTTTTGATGCTGACCATTTTAAAAGGACAGATAGATTGGTTACTTCCGTTGAAACATGTAGCATATTGTTCATGAGAGGAAAGTAATTGCTTGTAGGATCGAAGTGATTCTTTAAACACAGATGAAATATATGTGACCTCAGCAGAGACTCGAACTCACACCTTCCATGTGCTAAACAAATGCTCTACTGATATTACCATATTATAATTTAGACAATGTCCTTTAAAGGGAATTTAATACATGTACGGGTCAGCAGGATCCCAAAAAGAGTGAATTGTAAACTTTTAAAAAACATTTTCTTAAGAACAAATAAGCAATATTTGTTCATCATATTTGATATAAATGATCCCTATGAGTAGGGGCTAGTATTCATCAGGACCCAGTATTGGGACTTTAGTTTTAACATAGGAATACCATGTGAACACAGATAAATGTCAAAATTTGAAAAGAAGTGACAGGTGAAATCAGGTGAGCAACTTAGCCCAAAATGGGCCTCTTGTTATGGATGATATGCTGCAGAGAATGAAAAGTAAGTGATTGATTGATTTAATATTTAGCATCATTCAAAGGCTGGCTAATAGATGATCAGTTAACCTAACCACTGTTTCCTGGGATCTTGAACGGTTAACCAAAACTTGAGCACACTCAATCTCTGAAAGTAACTGATAACTTTCTCACTTGAATCAGTGGTGTGAAAAGAATGATAATGAGACACAATGTCGTATAGACATATACAGTCATTACTTAGAATGTCACCAGGTTTGAACTCATGACCCCTGGATTGGTACCCAAACGCGTTACCAACTGAGCTAATTGAGTCTTGAAAAGTAAGCGAGCTGCATGCATAATTATGACCATGACCTGTTCAGTATAGCAACATGATGGGCTAATACAAAAACTATATATTTTACAATGTGTTTTAAAAGCAGACACAACTTTATGCATCAGTATATTTAAAGTTTTAAAATGGCATGGATGTCTGGCTATATTCCATTTTAACATAAACATTCAAAAACTAGAGCTGTAGAGAAGGTATTTCAATCCTTTGCTGAGAGAACTTGCTAAAAGAATTGTGACGGGGCATTGCGTGTTACCCCTGTCCATCCCTCGGTCTGTCTTTCAAGTCGTCTAAAGTTTCCAATACTAGCATATAGTGCACATACGTGTTTTATGGGCATATTTCTAGTTGTTATCAGAATTTACCTTGATGACAGATATGCAGAACAAAATATATATCTAGATACATTTGCTATGTGAGCTAATCCTGAATTTGGCTATGATTATTTTCAGGTGTGTTTCTGCTTGAGTAAAGCCTAAAGATTGTGATGATTTGGTTCTGACAAGTTGCTGTGTCTGGGGAGGCTAAAGCACTGGTTAGTGGTTTATTTTTTAAATAATTATTTCTCCTTTTTGTAGTCTTCTAAATTATGTAATCCCACTTTGTATGTATGTACATTGGCTCAAACTTTCAGCTACAATTTTCCTTCAATATCAATTGACCTGAAGCCAACTGTCAATCAAACAAGTTGATAATCCAATCAGTGATCAATATTTTCCCAGGGACTGCCATTTGCGAATGGTCTCTAAGTAAACGCTACATTTTGTTACATTGTATTTACAAGGACAAACAATGCCAAGTGGCCAGTTGATGGAGCAATAGTCACTCTCGCGTCAGATCAATGATACCAACTATACAAGAAAGTATCTGTCCTGGTTTAATTCATTCAAAGTAATATAATATTATGTAGTTTGTATTAAAGATGAAATGTTTAAAGTCTTCATGATACAGTTGTGACTTGTTGTGCTCTAAAATTAGACAAGCTTTATAAGTGAATACAGCAATTTAAATTAGTTTGGTTCCTGAATAAGGTCGAACTCCCATGGTTAAACAAGTACTGGTTGTTAATTATGAGCAGGTTGGAACTCCCATGGTTAAACAAGTACTGGTTGTTAATTATGAGCAGGTTGGAACTCCCATGGTTAAGCAAGTACTGGTTGTTAATTATGAGCAGGTTGGAACTCCCATGGTTAAACAAGTACTGGTTGTTAATTATGAGAAGCCACTGAGTAGCTCCTGGGATCAAACCTGCAACACTGAGCATGAGCAAAGTTCCACATTGTTAAATTGTACAAAATTGGTTAAAGTACCAGTAAATTGATAATCTGATACTGGATGACACATTAACTAATTTTTATAATGGCATATATTTCCAAACTATGAAAGCAAAACTATAAAACAGCAATGGGTGAATCTAGAGAAACTGTAAAAAAACCCACACTTTTACTTCCTTCATAGAGTACAGGTATAGGAGGCCATTATTAAAGGCGCAGTTTAAAAGTTTATCTTTTGCATTTCTTTATCTTTATTGTGCAAGCATAAGCTACCATTAACACAAAAATGAGGAAAATGGGATAACAATTAGAAAACATTAACATAATTAGAGCTCCTAGACATGTTACACTTCAAATATATTGTAATTAGTCTACATTTTGTTTGCAGTTTGGTGCTGTCATGTTGTGAGTATGCAGCCCCAAGAAACTTCAACACAGATTTGTATACATATGTGCAAGATGTGGATGATAGCTACCGAGTAAGAAAGTAAACATCAGGAGGAGACTTTTGTGGTATTTGATCACAGTCTCAACGAACATGAAAGTTATCACTTAACCTCTGTCAAAACTATTGACAGCTCTGACTACGACATGAGCAAACATTTTTGAAATCTGGGAAAACATTTCTAAAATATGCTGAATTAACCCTGTCAGCCAGTAAATAAGGGAGACAATCCAACTAGTCATACTGAATATGCATACCAGAGTTATCTGGATTTGTCAATTTTGGTCACAGAAGGCAATCAGTGGTACACTGGTAAAAACAGTCTGATGGAATTATGACCGTGTACAAAACAGACACTATGCTACATGATTGTTTGGATAATGGACTACATGATTTATCTAAAGATCTATTACAGTCAAGGGCGAGGAAACTTGAGCCCACCATCGGAATGAACTGGCCTTACAAGCCCGTCACAGTGACAATCCACCAGCTGGAATCTTAAAGGACGGATGTAAATCTTCAAAGTTTTCAATCGCTAACAAATACGCACCAGATTGCTATCTTTTAAATCAATTTCTATAGAGAAGAGCTCTTCAAAAAGCCCTCTTCATTTTCCCAAAGAAACTCAAATTGTCAAACAGCTTTGATGAAAATAGTTGTTCTCGTGTCTACAGCAAACTAATATAATTAAGTCCGAGACACAAGAGAAATCAGCACTTAAAATGCATTTAAAACTAAAACAACAAACTAAAACATTTAAACTGAGTGCCGACTGAAAATCAGCATCTGAAAATGTTAGATTCTAAAGTTAAAACAATAGAAAAAAACTGTCCCAAAATGAATCATAATCATGCTTCAAAAAGGCATTTTCAGAAGATATCGCTTAAAAAATTGATACACTTATCATAATCTGCAAACATCAAAAGTTAGTGAACATAAATAAAAACCATCAGCTGATTGTGAGAGAACCCAAAATAAAACAGCACATCAGGTTACATTGTGTTTATATTTCAGGCAATTGTGCAACTGTTAATAGATTTTACACGCCCAGTAACTCCAATAACATCTACTAGAAGAAGTGACGATCAAGTAAAAATTGAGATAAACATGCCATTTCGCAGTAGTCCTGCTTTTAAAGGCATATAAGAAAAAAAGAAGAAATCTTACGTAATAACAACCCAAGATTATTTAGAAACTATTTGGAAAGGGCGGAGTGGCAATTCTGTAGCACAGATCATTTAACGCTTACGTCCAATCTATAGAAACATTCAGTGTAGAGTATAGCTGCTTTAAAATATCATTGCAAAACTGTAGTCTTTACATTATACAAGTATATTAACCATGTTCTAGTGAAAAAGTATAATTTTTTTAATTGGAAGCATACAGACTGAACGACATACTATCCGCAATTGATAATGGGGATAAAATTTCTAACGCATGGGATTTTAATTTATTGGAAACAATAAGCCTTCACTATCGAAAACATAAGTTGAATATATTCAAGCACTCCCCGAAGTGAATAACCTGACAATTTTAATAGGAACCGATATGTGCAATGGTCCAAATCACTGATTTATCCCAGGGATATATATGCCACCAAGTCTGATCACCATATCCTAATTGACGATCTTTGATCTCTTGTGAAGGTGAGTGTTACATTGAAGAAGATGCTCCATTAAATGCTTCCAAGCACTTTCCTTTATTTATGCAAATACAGATTGACTTAAATACTGACTATGCCTTTGTTATATCCAAACAATCACTAACCAAACGGTTAAAAAATGTGCAGCACTACACAAACAAATGGCATTATTCGTGCAATGCATCAAAATGTTCTGTACTCATACATAACCAGAGACTACGTCATTGGCCAAAAAACAATAGTCTGTCGTATGAAAATCAGCCATTTTAACATCTTGGTATAATCCAGAATACCATAAACTGTGCACCAAACTGTATAGGGAATGCTCTTAAGTATATTTACACTATTGTATCGGTGTCAACCCATTACCAGCAGCAAAACTTTACACCTCCATTGTTTTGCCACACGCTTTGGTTGTGAACTATGGAATGATATAACAAAAACTGACATGTCTCACCTAGAAGCTACTCGCCATTTCTGCATAAAAAGCATTCAGAACATACCCCCACCTTACCTGCTTAGACATGGTCACCGGCTTAATTGGGTTCAGGTCATTAGAAGCATATATAGATCTACTAAAGTTATCTTCCTTGGTATGCTTTCCCAACTGTACGTTTCAGCTTTTTCTTACTAAACTTTACCAGTGCAAAAAGATGTGTTCAAAATGGAATAATGGCTTTATTTATGATATTTTACAAAAATATTATCTTGAACATTACATTGAACAAAATATTGTTTTCGACAATATTTCCTGAAAAAGAACCATGGATAAGTACACTTGGAAGACCAACAATGGAAATTACGAAGAAACACAAATAAATGAAGGGTCCACTGTAACATCAACATTTTATTATAAATTGCCATATGTGGCATGTCTCTTAATTTACTTGATAAAAATTTTTGATCAGTGCTAATATCAGTTCAGATTATGCAAATAAAGATAACTGTTATCTTTGCAAGGCATGAAAACACCCATTATTTTATATGTAAACACTTGCTATATCTAGCTTGCCAATAGACGGTATGAACATCATATAAGCGTTTCACTATTTATTTCCAAGTGCCTCGTAAAGCGAATAGAATGTAGAGATGAAAGACCAAGGAAGCAGGCGGGTGGCTTCACAGTAACTGTAACTATATAACACTGTCAAAATGGAAGTGATGCAATAAATATGCATGTTGTATAATGGAGATGTCATATACAAATTTATTGTAATTCCACACTGGGCTCTCTTCAGGAATTGTTTGGCTCATTGCACTGGAGATCACATCTTCCATAGAATTCATGACGTTCTTGGCCAAATAATGTTGTGCACCAAAATCAAACCAAATCATGAACTGTGTAACATGCAAGGCACAATATTAAGATGAACTGTTTCATAAAGTGTTTGAATGTAGCTGCAATAGATTGCCATTTATGAGGCTGGAGTACTGAAACTCTCTCAATACTCAGTTTTCTAAGTGAACTAGACATAATTTTGTTGTCACTGCGAACATCTAAGCAAATCTCAGTTTTTATTAACTTCCAGAGAAAAACACACGCTTGTTAATAACTGTCTTAATTACTAGAGTCATACATTAAAAGAAACATTTAAAGACTTTTTTTATTATTAAGAAATCAGAATATACAACAAGGATGGGACTTTGACATGGACACATTACAACCATTTCATGTTTCGTTTCTGTGAAATTACCTAAATGAGTTTATAAATCATTGAAACTATAGTTTTAGAAGACAACAATAGATTAAAATTATTTGCTTTACTTTACAAATGAAGAGAATTATTTACATTTTTATGCACAGATGATATAACCAGGGACCTTATAAAATATATTGTTTTATAATTCATATTGTGACAAATGTATTTATATCTATATTGAAATTTCTTTTGTGTAAAACTTAAATATTTTTAAAATCTCCAGAAATTGAGGAATAAAAGTTGATAATAATGCCAGTAATTAAAAACATAAGACAATTAATATTGAAAATAAATACAAGAGCTCTCTTATAATAAACAAAGTGAGAAAATGTCACAATAAGATGTGTAGATTTACTGTTGTATATCTCAATACTTAACTACTTTGTTGTTAAACTTTATAAATCACATGTTTTCATTTCTACTAGAATTTTGATTTTAATGCACGTTTTTGCTACTAAAGTTTTGATGATGTTTACTCTAGATTCCCACATTGCTGCGGTAAACTGTGGACTGTACAATGCACAGCTGAATGTTGTTGTATGATCAAAAAATCTTGTCTATCAGTGTGGAGCTACCCCAGGTATGTATGGGTTCATCTACAACAGTTTCTCAGTGCAGAAATCTGACTTTCTTTGTAATATGGAAAGAAAGCACACCTTTTTAAAACATTTCAATAATGACTGAATAATGACAACTGCTAACTGAGGATCATGAAAATGCCTGGATGTGTTTATGAAGAGAAAAAATGTGTATTGCTTTTTTGGGGTAGTACTTAAAACATCAATTAATTGAAATTCTAAAATTGTGTTTTACTGTTTAAACACTTTTTCTTACAAAACTTCACAGCAATGTTGCTAAACATAGATAGACACTGTAGACTAACTCATTGCCTTTACATTTTAGAGTACCAGTATTTGTAATGTTTATGCCTCTCTGATTTTAAGAAAGTTCAGTTTTGTCTATATTAGTAAAGTATAACATGACAAGACCTCTTAACGAATAACTTTTGGTAAAAAAATGGTTTCCGATCAGCATATTTGAAAAACTTTGCATTTAACTAATATTTGTGGTGTAGTAAATAAAAGTGAAGTGTGATATTCATTTGGTACAAAATCATAGGCACTGTTGTATTATTTACAATTAAGAAGACAAAAGGCAATCATTTCGATAGCATGGTAAGTTTACATTTGTAATATTGACTATTTTTATGCTCCCCCAAAGGGGGGAAGCATATAGTTGCCGCTTCGTCCGTTCTTGTGTGCGTCTGTCCGTGCGTCACCAAGTTCTTGTCCGGGCTATTTCTCTACAACCTCTGGTTGGAATTTTATGAAACTTGCTAGGATGCATCATTACGAAGTGCAGATGCGCATATTGTCTTTGTGTTTCTGTTCAATGATTTTTCACAGAGTTGCAGCCCTTTGATTCTGTTTGTGACCAAATTCTTGTCCGGGCTATTTCTCTACAACCTTTGGTTGGAATTTTATAAACTCGCTAGGATACATGATTACCAAATGCAGATGCACATACTGTCTTTGTGTTCCGTTTCGATGATTTTTCACGGAGTTATGGCCCTTTGATTCTGTTTGTGATCAAATTCTTGTCCGGACTATTTCTCTTCAACTTCTGGTTGGAATTTTATGAAACTTGCCAGGATGCATCATTACCAAGTGCAGATGCGCATACTGTCTTTGTGTTCCTGTTCGATGATTTTTCACGGAGTTATGGCCCTTTGATTCTGTCTGTGACCAAATTATTGTCTGCGCTTTTTCTCTACATTCCCAATGTTGGAATTTTATGAAACTTGCTAGGATGCATCATTACAAAGTGCAGATGCGTATATTGTCTGTGTTCCAGTTCGATGATTTTTCACAGTTATGGCCCTTTCATTGAGTCTGTGACCAAATTATTGTTGACACTTTTTCTCTACAACCTCAGGTTTGAATTTTATGAAACTTGTTGTTTGTGTTCCGGTTCGATGATTTTTCACGGAGTTATGACCCTTTGATTCAGTCTGTGACCAAATTGTTCTCTACTCTATTTCTCTACAACCTGTGGTTGGAATTTTATGAAACTTGCTAGGATACATCTTTACCAAGTTGAGATGTGCATATTGTTGTCATGACGCTATTTCGCTACAACCTCTGGTTTTAATTCTGTAAAATTAGCTAGGATCTGCGCATATTATCATTTTGTTCGGGTTCAATGATTTGCAAATGAGTTCTATGAAGTGCAGAGCCTCATATTGTTCCTGCTATGCAGTTTGGTATTTTTCAACCAAGTAGCCGGTACAGAGTCAAACATTTACTTGGGGAGCATCCATCGGTTCCACCGATATTTTCTTGTTGTAGAGATAATACAGTACCCCACCCAGTCGATGTCACTGGAGTCGATTGTCAATATCAATTTATAATGTATGCAATCTATAACTGAATGAAAAATAATTTATATAAAGTTAATAATGTATAAAGTCACATGATGTTCACCCCCACCTCACTAACCCAATCTTATTTCACCCCATCCAAACCCCAGTTTCACATACACAATGGCAACCTGAGCTAACCATACTGAACGAACTCGTACATGAATCACTCCACTTCTCCCGTATTCCCGTCCTACAGATGCCAACCCGTTATCCTAGTTGAAACTCGAAGTTGGTGTGGGGGACCCGGGTGAAACACAACAGAAAAAACACCAACTGTTGATGTAGTGCCGTGGTGGAGCTCGTACCCATGACTCCTGATCTTTGATCTTATGCTCAACTACTGGGTCACATGTTCCCCTGCCAAAAAGTACAAAAGTTGCAGTATGAAAATAGACAATAATTATATTTGTTTGTTTATTCATTATTGTAGACTTCTAATAATTCATTTTATACTATTTACAATATGTTACAGGTTGTATATACCATCTAGTTTTATTGTTAGAGGAATACCTCTATAAATCTAAGTAGAACCACCATATTTTTTGTGTAACTGGGTAACTTTATTGCATATTTTATTATTACAGAACTTGGCTTGAACCAATGACTGCAACAGTGAGAGGAAAATAATCATTGAACAACAGCAACCTTAGACCATTTGACCACTGAGGAACCTCCAATTTAGTCTTTAAACTTGTAAAAATATTGAATATGGAGATTGTCAAGATTTTAGTTATTTCAAAATAAATCATCACTTATTTTCAAATATTAATATACAAAGAGTATATTCAATTTGTACAGTAAAGATTTTATTTATAACTTGGGCGTATGACTTAGTTTAATAAAATGTAATCTGCAATACATCAATTAACAAGCTGGGCACGGGTAGCTCAGTCGGTAGCGTATATGGCTTTTAATTCTGGGGTGTGAGTTTGAATCTCCTCCAAGCAACTCTCTTCTTGATAATTGGTATAAGACATTTTGGTTACTTGTCATTCGTCTTTCACCACTGATTCATGTGCGCATTAAACCAAATAGGACTATAGTGTTTGATTGATTGATTGAACAGTTTGTGTCATTTTAATGTCATCAAGGGCTCACAGATGATAAGTTAACCTAACCACTCTTTCCTAGGATTATGAAAGGTTAACCAGTACTCAAGTACACTTATTTTGGCAAATAACTGATAATTTTCTTATTTGAATCAGTGATGTGAAATGAATGACAATGTAACACAATGTTTTATATCAAAATTCATGAAACTGTGGCCAGATGGATAATCTAATTTGTGATGCCTGGATTAATGAATAGTTAGACACACTAATAACTGAGCTAACCGTCCCGATCCTAAATTTGTGTAATACTTTGTAAGTATAAATAATAAGAATATAAATTTTACGTAGAAAGATTAAGGAATAATGTAAAGGAGGCGAACATAAATATTTTTTTAAATAATATTTTTATTTTATTTATTTGCTTAAAACTGACCAAGAAAAAAATCGTACAAAAAACAAAACTCTAGTAATAAAGTATATCATTCTTTTACCTATATGGCAACGTCATTTCTAAATGAAATTGCATATAAAAGTCTATTAAATGAATTCATGTAATCTCTTTTTAGCTCGCCAGGACTAATGTCCAGGAGAGCTATTGCCATGACCCCAAAGGCATCGACTAGACACCCAGGTTTAACTTTTGCGTTTAGGTTTTGGTGTTTGCCTCCAATAGGTGAGATGAACTTTTTTTACGTATTGTTTTTATTTTGATTCAACAGTGTGGTGACAAAGAAAACAATATTAAATATTCCTTATTTTATTTTCATTTTAAAGCAATGTGTATCTCCTGTAAATACTTATAGTATCCTTTTATATTTTATTGATAAATCACTGATCCTAAGTTGGTACTTTATGTCATAAGTGTTAAGTTATTAATTCTATTTTCTTTTAGACTCGATGTCTGAACAACGATGACAAGCTAAACTTATTTGAATAGTTTATATTTAATTTATACAGCTCCTTCCTTAACCATAACCTTAACTGTGACTGTGCGATACTTATTTTATATTTTTTATGAACAGTGACCTGTAAAATGTATTATATTGCAAATTGACTTGTACAAAAAAATAAGGACATTCGAATCTATTTTTTTTGTTGCCTGTGTGAAAGATTAACCAGTATATCAGTATTTATGTATACCTCTCAAACACTGTACTGTACTTATTGATATATAAGTATTGTCACTACAATATTGATTTGATTGTTAACATTTATCTATCTGATGTAAGCAATATTAATACATATAATTTGTAGATATGGAAGTTGACTTAAGTCAAAATAATAAAATAATGATATTATTTAGTATCTGATTAGTTCGGAATGTAATTAAATATAATATACTCGATACTCTGTATACATGATACAGATGGCGATGAACATGTAAAGTTTATCTTAATTGTTTACGCATTATTCTTTAAATCATCTTTTTAAAAAAGGCACATTTTGAATATCGCATTAACAACGTTTGCTCATTAATAATAATGAAAAACAGTTTGTAATTGGGGAATATAATATGACTTTATAGGTAGATTTGGGAATTTAAAGGGACATTTGATTAAAATGTGGGGCAAAACACATTGCAACATATATTGGATTTAGTCTAAATACAGCTTTTGATATTAAATTGTATTTGCAAAATTGATTTTACATTGGTTGTGAAACATGTACTTACAACTTGGACAAATCACACAAGACTTCCTCGATCAAACCAGTACATTGTTCTAAGAATATGGTGATACAGTTATCATTTATGAATATGGCAAGGTTTTATTTTACAAATTTACAAATCTCTGTGTCCATGTTTGTTCATTTATAAATATGTGTTAGTAAAAGGGTAAATATACGTATGTATATGGTTTCTAATCTGTCCATGTGTCTGTTTGTACCTTAACATGTATGACTGAAACTATGTGTATTTGTGCATTATAGCCTACTGCAATGATATCTCTTGTTTGTGGTTTGTTCATATTAGTGTTTACTACATTCTTTTAAATATATAAAATTGCCATTTGAAAAAGCCAAAAAACTGTTTTATTATATAAACTATTAACAAATGAATTCTGAACAGTTACTAGTCACATTTTTAGTACTTTAGAAACCACTGTTTTATACTATAAAACTGGATAGAATTTGATGAAGCTCCACAGATATTAATGTTCATTCTGCAAATTTATTTTTTCAATAGTTACATTAACTGTTACCTTTTGTAAATACAGACTTGGAAGTTTATCTTTTGTAACTGCGAATTCAGGAAACTTGTATAATAGTTATTATTAGCTCGACTATCCGGAGAATAAAGAGAGCTATTGTACTCAACCAGGTGTCTGCGTCGAGTCAATATCTCGTTTACCATTGCATGTATTGACTTGAAACTTTACGCAAGCCTTCCCAGTCATCAACCTTACTACAATCTAAGTAAGATAACTCTTATATGAATATAATGCAAATAATTGCCCTTGTTTGACTTACAAATTCCGGTTAAAGTTTTGCACGCAAGTACCATCAAGTCCATATCACACCAGCCAGTCAATGTATTGACTTGAAACTTTACATAAGCCTTCCCAGCCATCAACCCTACTACAATAACTAAGTTAGATAACTCTTGCTTGAATATAATACAAATAATTGCTCTTGTTTTGACTTAGAAAATATTCTTAAAGTTTTGCATGCGAGTACCATCGAGTCCGTATCTCACCAACCACTCAATTTATTTGATTAAAACTTTACACAAGCCATCCCAGTCATCACCTCTACTTCAATAACTACGTTAGAAAACTCTTGCATGAATATCATTCAAATTATTGTCCTTCTTCAACTTGGAATTTTTAGTTAAAGTTTTGCGTGCATGTACCGTCAAGTCCATATCACACCAACCACTCAGTGTATTTGATTGAAACTTTACTTATAGCTTTGTAGTCATGAAAGCAACTAAATCAAATGGGATCTTGCCAGATTTCTTTGCAAATGAGGACCTTTGTTTGGCTTAGAAATGTTATAACTCGGCAGTCACTTCTTGTATTGGATTGAAACTTCATACAAGGTATTGCAGTTATAAGATCTGCCCTTACTTCAGCCCGCTGTCCCTCTGGCATCTCTTGTTAATATTTTCAAAACCAAGTTGTAATCTGTTTGCTTTATATAAAATTGCCATAATAAATTTTGAAAGAAAGAATTGGAATTTTTAAATTGTCATGTATTAATGAATTGTGATTTGCTAATTGTCACCTACCATATCAATGAACATGTTGAAAAAATAAAATGTATTTGATAAATATATGATTCTAGTATGTTGTTATTTATCCGCCTGATATGCCCAAGGTTATCATTATTTCATTTGAAATAAACGTATCAGAGTAACTGGTTAGCTCGACTATAAGTAGAAAAGGGGGGCTTAATGGTACTCGCCCTGGCGTCAGCATTGGTTTCTCAGGTTAAGTTTTTTAGCAGGTAAGACATCTATGCAACCACGCATTAAATATGAATGAAACTTCACATGTGTTCAACACCATCAATGGAAAGCACAGAGATGAGAGCCATAATTCTAGATTGCATTTTGGCAGAGTTATGGTCCTTTTCAACTTGATTTTTCAGGTTTCATCAAGCAAGATATCTATGCAACTTCTCATGGGATATGAATGAAGCTTCACATGACATGTATTCAACATGATCAATGGAAAGCACAGAGACTAGAACAAAACAGAATAAAACAAGAAATGCTTTCTTATTTAGACACCTCAAAAGCCACAGGTATTGACCAAATCAGACCAAAACTGTTAAAAATGTCCACTTATGTTATTTCCAGTAGTTTAACACGTGTTATAAACAGCAGTATAAGAAATGGTGTTTTTCATGACATCTGGAAATATGCTAAAGTAAGCCCTTTATTTAAAAGTGGTGAACTGATTATCTAAACAATTATAGACCTATATCAATACCACCGACTCTTGTCAAAATTGATTGAGAAACATGTTCATGACAATTTTATTCTATTTTTTAAATCACTATAAATCGTGTGAATTTCAAAGCGGGTTTAGAAAACAACACAGTTGTGAAACAGCTCTAGTTCATATGATTGATAAATGGCTCGCGGCACTAAATGAAGAAAAATTTGTTTGTGCAATCATACTGTAGATTATAGAAAAGTTTTTGATTTAGTTGACCATGCAATACTTGAAACTATAAATGCAGTGAAAACACAATAAAATGGATTGATTCTTACCTAATTGGAAGAAAACAGAAAGAAGCATTAAATGGAGAAACATCTGCTGAACTGTTATTTGTGGGGTACCGCAAGGCTCTATTTTAGGACTTCTCTTGTTTTCAATATTTATAAATGATCTCCTTCTCAGTCTTGAAGGAATTGTGTCAAATACAAATATGTATGCCGATAGAACAACAATTGACATGAATACATTAAAGGCTGTTATACAAAACTAGACCTATCACTGTAGTGATGAATACCCTCGAATGCCGCCATGACAGAAAATGGTTAACCATTGTATGAAGTTTTATTAAATTATATCGAATAGTTTTAAAGTAATGCTCCAGACAAAAGAAATTCTTAATAAAAGAGAATGTTATGGATTGAGTTGTTTGTATTGTTAATTTTTTTATGGTTTTGTTAAAATTAAAAACAGTCTTTTTAATTATTGTGCAGTGTACAAGCTTTCATGGCAATCAATAAATGTTATACTTTTTCGAGTTATGTTGAGGGACAATAATTTTATGGATAAGAAACAAACAAGAGCATTAGGAATACAATATCGAACCTGCTTTGCTCAAACTCCATGTATTCATCAACTTAATTCTTTCATGAACTTTATTAAACTGTTATCACTGATGGCTTTAAAAGTACTTTAAAAGTACTGCACCAGACAAGGGAAATATATCAAAGGGCAATAACTCTGTAATTAGCAAGAATAGAGTTATGTTTCTTGTACACTGCACTTCCTGTCATTATATTCTACCATTGTATGAAGTTTGATGAAATTCCATCCAGTACTTTAAAAGTAATGCTCCGGACAAGGGAAATATATCAAAGGGCAATAACTCTGTAATTAGCAAGAATAGAGTTATGTTTCCTGTACACTGCACTTTCTGTCATTATATTGTACCATTGTATGAAGTTTGATGAAATTCCATCCAGTACTTTAAAAGTAATGCTCCGGACAAGGGAAACATATCAAAGGGCAATAACTCTGTAATTACCAAGAATAGAGTTATGTTTCTTGTACACTGCACTTCCTGTCATTATATTCTACCATTGTATGAAGTTTGATGAAATTCCATCCGGTACTTTAAAAGTAATGCTCCGGACAAGGGAAATATATCAAAGGGCAATTACTCTGTGATTAACAAGAATAGAGTTATGTTTCCTGTACACTGCACTTCCTCTCGTTATATTGTACCATTGTATGAAGCTTGATGAAATTCCATCCGGTACTTTTCAAGTTGTGCTCCGGACAAGAAAAAATATCAAAGGGAAATATATCAAAGGGCAATAACTCTGTAATTAGCAAGAATAGAGTTATGTTTCCTGTACACTGCACTTCCTCTCATTATATTTTACCATTGTATGAAGCTTGATGAAATTCCATCCGGTACTTTTCAAGTTATGCTCCGGACAAGAAAAAATATCAAAGGGCAATAACTCTGTAATTAGCAAGAATAGAGTTATGTATTTTGTACACTGCACTTCCTCTCATTATATTCTACCATTGTATGACGTTTGATGAAATTCCATCCAGTACTTTTCAAGTTATGCTCCGGACAAGGAAAATTGCGGACAGACAGACCGACAGACCGACCTCAGGGTGACTCCAGTATACCCCCGACAAATGAAGTTTGTCGGGGGTATAAAAATCTTCAGTCATCTTAAAATATTTTAAATGGATGGCGTTTGAAAAATAATATGGTTCAATAAACACATACAAAATATGAGTTCTATTTGTTACTTCACAACAATGGTGTGCTGGGCTTATTGATAATAATATATCATTAACATATAATGATATTTTATTAGAACTGACATCAAGAATAAAATCTAACATTCTATTAAATTACAGAATTATTTTCTATAAAGCTTGTATTCAACCCCATATAGCTTATTGTAATGTAATCTGGGGTAATACAAAAAAAGATAAACATAAACAATCTCCTAATATTGCAAAAGAGAGCCTGCCGTATTATCTCGGGGATCAATACTCGACATTTGCACACATTATCAAGTTATTTAACCCTTTACTTCATATGGACACCTTTGAACACCTCTAATGTAGAAGGTTTTTGAAAACATCAGAACAGGTTCTGCACTATTCTCTTCTCTATCAGAATAAATAGGTAAAATGTATCTATTCATGGAAATGGACTATGTGTGGCTTTTGAGTTTGAAAGAGTTCAGTTAAAACGCATGTGGAGTAAAGAGTTAATACACTTTCCATTGATCAAAGAATATTTCTCCAAAAAGCAAAATTCATGTACAGAGTTCCAAAAAATAATGCACCTTCGTATATAAGATATGTTTAATGCCCATGATAACGTTCGTAGAAAGCTACGTTCAACAAATTAAACTTTATCACACCAAAACCCAACAGTGAATAATTCAAAGGTAGTTTGTCCTACTCTGGAACTTTAATATGGAACAGTATACTGGTTAGTATCAGAAACTGTAACACGGTCAAAAGCTTTACAACAAGTTGTATTAAACGGTTACAAAAAGAATGAACTAATTCATATGTTCCGAAGATAACAATTATTATCATAAGTGCTACAAATAAGCCACCGCCTCCAATGTACACACATATACATATTAACTAAATAATTATACTTGTTTTTTTTTTGTTGTTGCTTATTTTGCTATTGTAACAGATGTAGTGATATTCACTTTCTTCGATTGGATTAATTTTGTACATATATTTGTATATATATGTCATTTTTTTTTAATTAAAAAGACTTTCAAAGGATTGCTTAAAAACCTAAACAAGAGGGCCTTAGGACGCTCTACTGACTCATAGTGGCCATAGCACTTTTTGAAATCTCACAATATTTACCCTCTTTTGGGATCCTCTTAACAACCACACCAGTCCTATACTGAACAAAAACTTAATTGCAATGAAAAGGAAATACTTTAAATTCCTGTACCATTCATCTGTAAAACAAATAAAGTCCCTGAACAGAACCCTTATACAGTTCAGCCCCTAGATTTATCATAACTTTAATCACCCACTCTTAGGGATTTGTTGTGAGCAGAAATGCTTTAGATCTTAAAAAGAAGTTTTTTTGTACACATGGATGCGAAAATGAAAATGGTCAGTTTTCCTTATAATATTTCTATGTAAAAGTAAAAAACACATTACAGGGCCCCAATACATCCCAGCCTCTGGATATTCAGACTCTTTAATCCTTGCATTAATAATTTTGGAATCTATATGTATCTGACAGGCCCTAGCTTAGTCAGTAAATCATCTAACTGTCAGTCCATGGTCTTGGAGTTCATAACTGAGCCTAACCATAGCCATGTATTGATTGGCCATAAACTTTGTTCTGTGGTCATGAATCTCCCACCACTGAAAATGTGGGAAGTAGTTAATGACTTACAGATCCCAGGAATGATGACTTGTTATTAATTGAAACGAAGAAGCAAACAATTAATATCTATTTCAGGTCAAACTACTGTTTCTGTAAATCTCCCAATTGACTTCTTCTGCAAACAGTTGAATGATGTGGAGGCAAATCTCGCAGAACCTTGCATGGAAGTGGTTGGTAAACTTTTCTGGTGATATTGTTAGTTTAGACATTGTTTATGAAAAATGATTTTGATGTCACCTTGTCACCAATGAGTATTTTGAAATATTAAGGATGGCCATCAGTATGACAGCAACTGAATTGAAAATGCTATTTTCCACACACTGGTTTAGAATTACAAATAAAATGTTTTTAATTAATTAATCTTATTTACCATCAATTGAAAATATATGCAAATATAATAGTCTTCAGTAATGTTGAATTTTTTTTACCATTTCTCGCAACAAAATATAGGCATATGCACAGCTGTTGTAATGTCTTGGTATAGTATTATTTCTGTTTTGTTTTACGGAATACTATACTATTTCTTTTCGCAATACATGATCAACTTTCGTGTGGAACAGAGACAGCAACTGCCATGTGGAATAGAGAAATTAACTTTTGTGTGGAACAGAGACCCCAACTTTCATGTGGAGTAGAGACACCAACTTTCATCTGGAATAGAGACAGCAACTTTCTTGTGGAATAGAGACACCAACTTTCTTGTGGAATAGAGACACCAACTTTCATGCGGAATAGACACCAATGTTCATGTGGAGTAGAGACAGCAACTTTCTTGTGGAATAGAGACAGCAACTTTCATGTGGAATAGAGACAGCAACTTTCATGTGGAATTGAGACAACAACTTTCATGTGGAATAGAAAACCAACTTTCATGTAGAAAAGAGACACCAACTTTCATGTGGAATAGAGACATCAACTTTCAATGGAAAGATGACTCCTGGGTGTCATGTGTGTAATGGCAAGATGACTTCACTCCAGGGTGTCACATGTGTGATGGCAAGATGGCTCCAGGTTGTCATGTGGGTAATCGCAAGATTACTCCAGGGTGTCATGTGGATGATGGCAAGAAGTCTCCAAGGTGTCACATAGGTGACAACAAAGTGTCACATAGGTAATGGCAAGATGGCTCCAGGGTGCCACATGAGTGATGGCAAGACGACTCCACTCCAGGGTGTCACATGGGTGACGGCAAGATGACTCCACTCCAGGGTGTCACATAGGTGGTGCCACATAGGTGATGGCAAGATGACTCCCAAGTTGTCATGTGGGTAATGACATGATGACTCCAGGGTGTCACATAGGTGGTGGCAAGGTGGCTCCAGGGTGTTGCATGGGTGATGGCAAGATGACTCCAGGGTACCACATAAGTGATGGCAAGATGGTTCAATGGTGTCACATGGGTGATGGCAAGATGACTCCAGGGTGCCACATAGGTGATGGCAAGATGACTCCCAAGTTTCATGTGGGTAATGACATGATGAATCCAGGGTGTCAAATAGGTGGTGGCAAGGTGGCTCCAGGGTGTCACATGAATGATGGCAAGATGACTTCAGGGTACCACATAGGTGATGGCAAGATGACTCCAGGTTGTCATGTGGGTAATGGCAAGTTGGCTCAAGGGTGTTATGTGGGTAATGGCAAGATGACTCCAGGGTGCTACATAGGTGATGGCAAGATGAATCTAGAGTGCCACATGGGTGATGGCAAGATGACTCCTGGGTGTCATGTGTGTAATGGCAAGATGACTCCACTCCAGGGTGTCACATGGGTGATGGCAAGATGGCTCCAGGTTGTCATGTGGGTAATCGCAAGATTACTCCAGGGTGTCATGTGGATGATGGCAAGTTGACTCCACTCCAGGGTGTCACATCCGTGATGGCAAGATTACTCAAGGGTGTCATGTTGGTAATGGCAAGATGACTCCAGAGTGTCACATGGGTGATGGCAAGATGGCTCCAGGTTGTCATGTGGGTAATCGCAAGATTACTCCAGGGTGTCATGTAGATGATGGCAAGATGACTCCACTCCAGGGTGTCACATCCGTGATGGCAAGATTACTCAAGGGTGTCATGTTGGTAATGGCAAGATGACTCCAGGGTGTCACATGAGTGATGGCAAGATGACTCCAGGATGTCATGTAGGTGATGGCAAGATGACTCCAGGGTGCCACATAGGTGATGGCAAGATGCCTCCAGGGTTTCATGTGGGTAATGGCATGATGACTCTAGGGTATCATGGGTGATGGCAAAATGACTTCAGGGTGTCATGTGGGTAATGACAAGATGGCTCCAGGGTGTCATTAGGGTGATGGCATGACAACTCCAGGGTGCCGTATAGGTGATGGCAAGATGACTCCTGGGTGTCATGTGGGTAATGGCATGACAATTCAAGGGTGACACATGGGTGATGGAAAGATGGCTCGAGGGTGTCATGTGGGTAATGGCAAGATGACTCTAGGGTGTCATGTAGGTAATGGCAAGAGGACTTCAGGGTTTCACAAGAATGATAGCAAAATGGCTCCAGGGTGCCATATAGGTGATAGGAAGATGGTTCCAGGGTGCTACATTGGTGATGGCAAGATGACCCCTGGGTGTCATGTGTGTAATGGCAAGATGTCTCAAGGGTGTCACATAGGTGATGGCAAGATGAGTCCAGGGTGTCATATGGGTGATGGCAAGATGACTCCAGGGTGTCACGTGAGTAATGACAAGATGAGGATCATTGAAATGTGTAAGAGGATACATACAAAAAGTTTAATATAGAATATGCTGAAACTCTGTAGATACTCTGGTATTAAATCGTCTAGAACAGACCCTACATATTGATTAAACTAAGGTTCAAAATGATTCTCAATTTGTGTGCATCCTGTCTGCACAGTGTTTGTATGTACCCCTTAACGACAAGTTCATGTAAATGTGTGTGTATATGCATGTATGGTTATTTTCCAGTCTGTATGCAGTCATGCTTGCATTCGTGTATGTCTGTGAATGTGTAATGTATATTTATACTTCGAATGTTTAGTACTGTTATTGTATTGTATGTGTTGTTCACTATCATGTTTATTATATTTTGCATGTAATATGCTGCACTCTAATACTGGAGGAAATAAAGACTTCTGGAAACAAATTGACAGGATTTTTTTTTTTTTTTAAAGTTACCTTTAAATAGTGCTTATAAAGACCCTGGTGTATAAATACAATAGCAACCTAATTTTTCGTCCATGCAATGCTATATGAATAATATCTAGTGTCAATGACTAACTTTTAAGAGAAAATGTGTTTTAAAGTTTCCCTTAAAATGTTGCTTTATATACGCCCTGTGGTGGGGACTTATGTGGTTGAATCACATTGGTGCAAGAACTTGTCAGAGATCTTGTGGTTTTATATAACTGCTATAACAATTTCCCTATTCAAATCTATGTAAACCAGTGACCCCAGGGGCAACCCTTATGTCCATGTAATACTTTATGTAAAATATGTGATATTTATGTCTTGAAGTAATGGAATATGATATGATGCTTGTTCAAAAATGTGTTGATAATAGAACTGCTGTGCAAGTTTGGTAAAGATTCATTGAATGATGAGATAAAGATATTTCATTTGTCCTCAATGGTTGGACCCAGTCCATAGCGTGTCCAACTATTACAGTTCTAATCGTCATTGGCCTTGCATCTCATTATCTTTCATTTCTCTTCGCTGATTCAAGTGGGAAAGTAATAAGTTACTTGCGGAGGTGGGGTATGCTCAAGTTCTGATTAACATTTGATGGCATAAAAATGATGCTAAAAATTCAATCCAACAATCTGTCATAGGCCTGAGAGTCTTGCCTCTCAAAACTGATGTTGTGGGTTCAAGCCTATTGCGAGACTGTTTACAATTTACTTACAGAAGGATGGTGGTTCTACTCTTAATTTACTTAGAGGATGTGTTAAAACAATAATGGTAGGATGAACAACACAAAAATGTTAAATAGATTTTACAAGGTTAGCACCTTTCCCTACAATTTTATTTGGTGAAATTTAGATAACACAACAATGGCAAACCTCTGCAGAGTCATTATTGTGTTTTTGTGCTGAACCTAATAAACACTATAGGGAAAGGTACCAACCTTTTATTCTATTTATCCAGTTGAATGAGCAAGTAATGTATTGATCAAACAGAGGATTGGAGCTAGCAGAACTAAGCATCTAATTATTAATAAAATATAACAAGTTTTGTTTATTTGTAATGTATTTTAATAAATGATTAAACAGAAGAGAATAATATTTCTTTTCACAACATATCTATCATACTTGATAAGTTCTTGGTCTCAAGATTTTAAGTCTGGTGATAGTATGACAGAGAATATCTCAGTCATTCTTCCTTTTATTCTTTTTCTTCCTAAATAATACTAATAATATGTGAAACAAGAAATGTCACTGTTAAATGTCACACGCCCCCCAAATGGTCTGTGAAAAATAACAATACATATGATATAATAGGTAGCGATGTATATATGAATATCAAAGGTAATGGACTAATGTTTCAGACTAGACATGCAATTCCATGTTTTTTTTACATTAAAGCATGACCTTGACTTTTGTGTAACCTTGATTTTGACATCTGATGTAATGGTCTGGGTATTTCAACAGTTAAATGCAGGTGAAACATTATCATGACATGCTGATCATTTGTGTCAAGCTATTTTAAAATCCCTAGATGTAAGTTACAGATCAATTATTAATCAATTGATAAATTGAACCAAGTGTTTTTGAAATCTATCCATGCATGATAAAGTTATAAGACAGAAGTGAAATTTCAAACAGATTCAAAGTGTTGTCATACATATTCAAAGTGTGACAGTGTCTAGGTTTTTCTTATGACACGTCGTCATGTCATCTTGATAAATTGAGCCAAGTTAAATACAAAGTCACAGACCAGACACGCAATATCAAACAAATTGAAAGTGTGACCTTGACCTTTGAGGAAAGGTTTTGGGTCTTACATGCGACACTTAATTATATGTCATGTTTATCAACTGAGCCTAGTGTTTTGAAAATATATCCATAGATGACAAAGTTATAGTTCAGACAAGAAATCTCACACAGACTGAAAGTGTTGTCAAACAAACTGAAAGTGTGACCTTGACCTTTGAGGTACGCATATGGGTCTTACATGTGACACTTTGTAATGTCATGCTGATGAATTGTGCGAACACACATACACATTGTTTCAGTTTTTAATTAATTTTTCTGTGTTTTTTTTTTTATTTTTTAAGAAATGCAAACAAGATGTCTGTGACAGATTAAAATTTAGCTCAGTGTTATTGGTGATTCAGTGCATGATCTGTAGGCTCTCTCACAATCCGGTTTCTCAGAGTGTTCTGCACTTTCTATTCCTCTTGTAAATATTGTATTGTTATTCACCATCCTCAGATGCTGTCAAACCCAACCTGTAAAATAGTAAATGAAATCTGTGTTCAGACAGTATATCAGGAAAGAAACACTCAAAAACTTTTCCAGATAGTATGGTTACTAGTATATAACACTTCTGTATGTGTAAGTTTGGTAAGGATCAAATGAAAAATGTAAGTACATGTACCAGAGTGCACACATGCAATGTTTCAAGGCTGAGTTTGCTGAAGAGCCAATGAAAAATGCAACACAGGTTGATCAGACTAGCGCATCTGTTGGTAGCTATTTTTTTGCCAGATTTTGTACAATTGTCATTTTAATTAAAAATGGACAGAAATCATTATAAGAAAAAAATCAATGCTGAAATTTTTATTTCAAGTAGGTAGGAACCTGGCTAACAATTTTTCTAAGGGCGGCCTAATTAAACACTATATTTTATCATTAGTTGTATCATTGTATCATCTCATTGTTGAAAGGAGATATTTGTTAGTAACATCACATTTCACTGCAAGCAACACAGCAATAACAGGAAATGACCCTGGGATAAAGCAACTAATGAAAATCATTCAAAAGATAAAATAACAATTGAGCTTCATGAAGCACATATTTTAAGAAATACTGTATCTACAAAATTGAGCAGGTAGTACAGTAAAACCTGTCTGAAGCAGCCAGTTATATGAATTGGCAAAAGTGGTTGTTACTTTATTAACTCTTTAAGCATAGAAATGGGCAAATATGACTGATGAAGACAGGTGGTTGCTTGAATAAAAGGTTTGGCTGCATATTGTGAGAATGTTTATACACACTATAAAATGAGCTATTGTCACAAATTTTTTAATTAATTAGGTTTTTAAAAATTATTAAGTTGTATCAACTTGAGACAGTATTCTAAGCACTACACTGGAGTATCATGCCACAAACACATGACAAACCACCTAGTCCATTATACTGACACAGTGCTGTCCAGATTTGGAACTATCCTCTAAATGCTGAGCACCAAGCAAAGAAGCTTTAAGTATCATTTTTTAAGTCTTTGGTATGATCCGGCCAGAGATCAAACCCACAACCTTCCGCATACCAGATGAACACCAGATCACTGCTGTGGCTATTACAATACACAGAAACATCTTTTCTTGGTTCCAACAGTTCTTAATCTTTCAATAATAAATGGATGTGTGATACCTGAGTTCCTATATTTGATTTTGCCAATTGATGATTCCATGTGTCCCGAGGTCTGGATCTATTGTGTAACATAATGTGGCTCTAGACATCTTCATTGTTGGATACTAAAAATAACAAGAGGCCCAAGAGGGCCTGAGGATGCTCTACTGACTCATAGTGGCCATAGCACTTTTTGAAATTCTACTATGCAATAGAAATATCGGCCATCTTGAATTTTAGATGGAAAAAATAAATCTTTTGTATAGTCTCTTATGCAATAGAAACATCCATGTGAAGTTTCAGTTTAATTGGCCTAGTGGTTTCAGAATAGATGAAAAAAAAAAGAGAACTTTCTGTTTTCCCACAGTATCCCTATGTAAAATTCTAAGTCCCTTTACAGGGCCCCTATATATTTTAGCCCCTGAATTCTTATCTGCAATCAAACCCCTACACTAAGGGATAATTTATATCAAAAATGTACAAATCTGATATACCGGTTCTTAAGAAAACAATTTTACTAATTCCCAATTTGTACACTTTTGGGGCCCCTCCTGACCCTTAAGACATAGGAACCCAGTCATTTTTACAAATCTTAACCTCCTTCACCTAACAATGCTTTAGTGAAGATATAGGCAAAATCATTTCCATTTAAAAAAAAAATAGAAATATTATATTGACATGTGTCCCCAAATTGAACTCTCGGGGCAGGGTCATTTTTAACCCTAGGGACACCATTTGAACAAATCTAACAGAACACAGAAGATTTTTTAAGTTTTGGATTATTTTTAGTAACAGCGGCCATCTTGAATTTCAGATCGAAAAAAAAAAATCTTCAGTATAGTCTCCTATGCAATAGAAACATCCATGTGAAGTTTCAGTTTGACTATCCTAGTGGTTCCAGACCAGATGAAAGAAAAATAGAATTTTCTGTTTTCCCACAGTATCCCTATGTAAAATTCTAAGTCCCCTTACAGGGCCCCTATATATTTTAGCCCCTAAATTCTTATCTGCAATCAAACCCCTACACATAGGGATAATTTATGGAAAATATGAACAAATCTGACTTACCGATTCTTTAGAAAACGAATTTAGTAATTCCCAATTTGTATCCTTTTGGGGCCCCTCCTGACCCCTTAAGACAGTGGAACCCAGTCATTTTTACAAATCTTAACCTCCTTCACCAAACAATGCTTCTGTGAAGATATAGGCAAAATCATTTCCATTTTAAAAAAAAATAATATAAAAACATTATGACATGTATCCCCCAATTGAACCCTCAGGGCGGGGTCATATTTAACCCTAGGGACACCATTTGAACAAATCTTACAAAACTATAGTTGATCATCATTACTACATAAACATTTTGATAATCTGTTGGGCTGTTCATGAGAAGAAGATTTTTTAAGTTTTGGACTATTTTTAGTAATGGTGGCCATCTTGAATTTCAGGTCGAAAAAAAAAATCTTCTGTATAGTTTCCTATGCAATAGAAATACCCATGTGAAGTTTCAGTTTAATTGGCGTAGTGGTTTCAGAGGAAGTGCTGCTAACAAACAACGGAAAACGGACGACAGACAACGCGCCATCGCATAAGCACTTCTGGCCTTTGGCCAGTAGAGCTAAAAATGACATTCTATATCCCCCCAGAATAAATCCTCCTTTTTTGGTGTGATTTAAGTTCAAAGAGAGAATTACTTTTGACATTTTCCAGCTATTCTGACAATATATAACTTAAAACAGCATAAATATTTTTTTTAGTAAGCATGACCATGAAAGTAAAGTGACCCCAACATCACTGTAGCATGTGCTTTTATACAAGTTGAACATATCCTATTGACCCCATGTGCTTTTATACAAGTTGTACATATCTGCTATTAGCATTAACAGAGTTTATTATTCTAAAGAGAACTGTGAGTTGATGGTATTCAACAATTGCCTATAAAGAACAGTAAATATTTGTTTACAACAGCAAATATGTAAAAAAGAGAAAGTATCTTCATGATGGAACAAATGTTTTGTAAGACTTCATCAATATATAAATATATGAATATATATACTAATAGATAAATAAAATTATTTTATTGAAAAACCATTTTATTATTTTTATCCTCATAATAAGGCACCATCATCATCATCATCATCATCAACTCTTCTCGTTTTCAATATTACAAATACATGTATTATTACTATCACCAAATTGTTTGTTTCCTTATTGATATCAATTGAGAGTACAGTCAATTGAAATCCGAATTATGGCTTTAACGACTTTTGAAATAATTTCATTGATTCATTATACCATGTTTTGAGGATAATAACAATACAACACTAAGATGCATAGCTAATACAAATCACTCTCAATGCTGTTTTGATATGGATTGTTGTATTGTGTTAGAATCGCATTTTACAATTTTACAGTTATATCATGATGTCTGCTAGAGAATATTCTAAACACTGCCAAACTGGAGTACCATGTCACAGACTAAAGGCATGATACACCACCCAGTTACATTATATACTGACACAGGGCAACCAGAACTATCCTCTAACTGCTGAGTTCCAAGTGAGGCTATTCATACTTTTTTCAAGACTTTGGTATAACCCTGCAAAGGATCAGAACCTAGACCTACTGCAAGAACAAGAGCTTTGACATATGAGTCAGAAATGCATCTTGATCTATGAGAAATTTAGATTAAAGAATTGGCCTGGTCCATGACACATCTTCAAAACTATATCTCTCATTACATAGACAAGATGTAAACTGACTGTCATTGATATTGTCTTCCTCTAGTAACCTTATTGAGTTTTCAAGGCTTCACTAGCTGTAAAATTTATGGTATTGTAGTAAAATGCTAAATGACTCTTCTTTTAGAAAAGCTGAAATTGAAAATGTTAAGAATTCCAACAATCGAGTATTTTTCAACAAAGAACCAAATATTCACTTTTTTGAATATCAAAAAAATAATGTCTTAAATTCAATGATTATCAAATCAATTATGTGTGAATTTGTTTTTACAATATTTGTCCAATTACTAGACAAATTTACAACCAATAAAAAACATTAAATGTTTGTTAATTAAATAAAGGTAGCTTTAAAGAAAATGACCTGGCCCATAAGTTTTCTTGTAAGCTATAAAATGTTATAATGGATAAAATATGGTTCTAATGCATTGTATTATATAATATAGTATCATATTGTAACATAACATGTTATATTGCATGTTATTATATCCTGTTTTATTATATCATGTTGTATTGTAATATACTGTGTATGTCTCTCTTTGTATCTACTGGTAATATATTTTGTAATGTTGCATTTTTTAATATGATTTATGTGTGCCTGTCCCTCTGTGTATCGACTGACGTTATGTTAGTTTTGTATTGTATCGTCCTGGAGCATACAATTATCATATCATAAAGCCATATTCTCTATTATCATCATATTGTATCTCATTGTCTATGAATGTCTGTCTCTGTATATATTGTATTTTGCAGTTTTCAATGTTGTGAATGTCATTGCGCATATTTTTTCTCTTTAACTGGACTGTGAAGCCAACACTCTCTACTTATAAAACAGGTCACATTAAGCCAACTCTCTCCAAATAATCAAGAAAAGCTAACTGAATTATTCAATCATTACTTGACTACTCCAAGAAGCTAGAATATATTATATTCTGAATAAAGTTGATATCATATCCTGTTTTATTATATCATGTTGTATTGTAATATACTGTGTATGTCTCTCTCTTTGTATCTACTGGTTATATATTTTGTAACGTTGCATTTTTTATTATAATTTATGTGTGCCTGCTGTTCTGTGTATCGACTGACATTATCTTAGTTTTGTATTGTATCGTCCTGTAGCATACCACTATCATATCATCAAGCCATATTCTCTATTATCATTATATTGTATCTCATTGTCTATGAATGTCCGTCTCTTTATATATTATATTTTGCAGTTTTTAATGTTGTGAATGTCATTGTGCAAATGTTTTCTCTTAAACTGGACTGTTAAGCCAACAGTACAGTCAAAACTCGTTATTTTTAATTCCATGGGATCATAAAAATAATTTGAAATATCCAGATTTCGATTGATCAGGAGTCTTTTTTGTGCAACTATATACCGTTACCCCACCCACTTCATAAATTGTTTAGAATATAATTATGTATACATGTAAATACCTATTTTTGTTGTTTTATACTAAAAAATAGTGTGTTATATTTACACATAATATAAACTTTGTTTATATTTAAGTGTACGTTGGAATTATCTCAAATTGTGATTAACATATCAATGACTTCATTTTTATTTCCATTTAATAATTCATATTGATCATTTATTGAAGAATTTGTTCAATCTTAGAGAAGAAGTCAGAATGACGAGGTGAAGGTTGTCCAGCATTTAGTTACATGCTTTCTATTTTTAGAATGTTTTTTCATATATATACAAAATCATGTTTTTGCAAATTCAAATTATCAAATGAATCTGACTATATAAAAAATTGTAAAAGCTGGAAAGACAATGTTATATATGGCAAATCCAGTTTTACTGGTGAAGGAAGTCGGCTTGGAACAACAGCCTTCCCATATAGTTTTTGGATAAAACCTCTACTTCAATGGTGAAAGGTCAAATGATCTTGAGCGACACTTGGTGTTTAAACAGAAATCGAGGATTCAACCAGCAAACAAAGATGAAAGATATAGAAGAAAGCTCAACTGTCTGATGAGATGATGAATTGGTTAAAGGCTCCATATTTTTATTTACAGAATACCAATAAATAAAGATAGGACTATAAACATAATCATACATATTGGCAAAAGAATCGACATGTTATTCTGTACATAGTTTATATTTGGTGTTTTCCATACCATAATGCATTAGCGTTGATTAATGTTGGGGCATTCTTGAGGTAAAGCCAAGTTTAAACACTTTTCTGGCAGTCATAATCAAGACTGGCCACCTCTATATTTTTGTTGCCATCCATATTAGATCCACCCAACAGCACAATGAGCTAATTTTGGCACATGATAAATAAGATCATTAAAAGAAATGCTGAGCAAACAGCTTGGTCCAACAGGTCTTATTCTTGCTATCATCCCTGCAACCACACAAGTGTCCTTGTTTTTGTATGGTCACTGTAGTGTATTAACAGAGTAAGGGGGACTACTTATGTTATCCTATAATTAGTTATACAATCAATATGAGTTATGTCCCTTGCATGGGATGTGGAATTCTGGGAAATAAAGATGGTAACCTTGAATGGTGTCTGTTATTGATAACTCCAATAAATTATCAATTAACATCGGCCTAGAGCCGGACAAACATTACAGTCACTTGGGGAAATATGTGTCAATTGTAATGACTGAGAGCAAGGCAATGTAGACTCTGACCAGAATGAGTAACTTTGATTGATAATAGGTCTACATTATTTATATAATTTATGCAATACAAATTATTAAACAGTGCACTTGGTAAGGGATGGGAACAGTGCGAGAAGGAGCAGGTCCTATTCCACTATAAAGTAATCTCAAGTTTTCTAGCAAAGTAAAGTCTCTGTTTCACAACATGTTACAGGGAGTTCTCATCTATAGGATGTCAAGCAGGGTGTTTAACCGAACTGAACGCAGCCCTGGTTCTACCTTGAAAGTAGACGCAAGACTGATTCAGAGTCTTATGCAATCAAGTTAAATTGTGAAAAATAAAAAAAAATAGTGTATGGCAAACAACACATCTGCTATATAGCTTTGATTTCAAGACCAGTTTTATTTATGATTGATTAATACACAGTTACTGCAGTTCTAATAATAATCTTTGTATGTATTATTTGAAGATATCCATTGCGATTTGATGGTTGGTTGAATATTTAGCGTCATTTTTATGCCATCGAGGGCTAACAGACGATCAGTTAACCTAACCACTGTTTCCTGGGATTAACCAGTACTCGAGCACACCCCATCTCCGCAAGTAACTGAAAACTTTCCCACTTGAATCAGTGGTGAGAGACGAATGATAATGAGACACAATGTCGTATATCAATCATCACAGAGACTGTTGCCGGGCGGGGGATTCGAACTCACGACCCCTTGATTGATAGTCAGACGCGTAACCGACTGAGCTAATCGGGCCCGGCGTATATATCCATTGCGAAGTAATGTTAGTTATTACACACTAAACAGTAACTTGTCATGTGACCATTGATCACTGCAGGAATACATTAATTGTTAGTAAAGGTCCCACTTGATGTTAATTTCTGAATTAACTTTAACCACCCTGATAACCTCACAATCAAAAACTTTACAATAACCACAAAAAAGCAAGTTCACTAACTCCAGAGAAAATCAGAGTATCAGAATAGATTAGATGATAAAACACACATAATATCCAAATAAATAATCCATTAGATTTGGTTAAAGTTGTGACCTAAAATTTTTTAAAAAAAAATACAAGTTGTAAATTTGAAATAAATCTGGATTAAGTTGAAAATCAATGGACAGCAATAAATAACTTTAATGTATTCTGATTGTAGTCCCAGAACTTGTAGACCTTTTTACTATGCAATGTGATACAGATAATAAAACTACTCACCTTATATTTATTTCGTATTATTATTATTTTTTTATTTTTTTTGGAAGCTTTTTTTTTTTTTGGAACCTTTTTTTTTTTTTGGAAGCTTTTTTTTTTTTGGAAGCTTTTTTTTTTTGAAGGACCATCATTTTTTTTTAACCTCCATAAATTATTCTTTTTTACCATATTCTTTTTTTTTTTGGTCCAAATTTTTTTTTTTTTTTTTTTTTTTTTCAATTTTCTTTATTATACATGGTTTTCATTACATTATTTAAGTTATCTTTCTGTGAGTTTGTGATTAAATGCTAGTGTATGTGTGTGTGTGTGTGTGTGTTAATGTCCACCCATAGAGCTCCATTCACATATGCAGTCATTAAATGTTCCATCAGCCATTCTTTTCCTGTTTTAATTCAAGTCTCCTATTAGGTTGTCCTCATACGGTGTTTTTCTCAAACAATATACATGTGTCTCCATGTAATGTCTAGGTTGGTTTAGTTGTGCCGACTATCCTGACGTTTTTAGAAATGAATGATCTTATAGCCTGGAAGAGAAAACAATAGCTTAACTTGCAGATAATTGAAGATAATATCATAAAATCTTACAAAGTCTTAAATAATTAAATATGCATGAAGTAGGGTATGGCCCCTCAGACTGGAATAGATCTAAAGGTCTAAAGAATAATGTTTCAACTTTACAATATGCACTAGTCTAAGAGCAAAAATTAACCAGTTTGGTGGTATTGAACTGCAAGACAAATTTAGTGCAAAGGCAATAACTCTGCAAAAGAATTAAATCAGAGTAACACACATCTACACTTGATGTTGATCATGTATGCATAGTTAATGACAGGAAGGAAGTTTGCTCCACAATAACTGCAGTACTTAATAAGCACAGCAGTCTCAACAAGTGTAAGAGTAGTAACTCGTGCAGCTTTCAAAGTGTACAAGTCAACTCCATTTAAATCTGATAAACAGACACATTTATTTCCCTTAGGGCAGCCCCTTCACTAAATTATATAAAATGATATTTAACAAAAGTTCTTACTTTGTTTCATTTGTATAGCAGCCATTCTTTGTCTGCATTATGAACGGAATTGTAAATCTGCAAAAAATATAAAAAAGTGTTTGCATTGTTTGTTTTTACTTTGTTTAATTGTTGATCTATTTCAGTTACTATACTGCCATCAGTTTATCTAATCATCATTCCTGGGATCCACCAGGTGGTGAACCAGTATGCGGCACAAATTATTTCAGTAAGTCACTGGTACTTACCTTCATTATTCAGAGGTGGTAGACTCATGACCATAGAAAGTACATGACCAATTATCACACAGACTTGGCCAGGTATGGATTCAAGCTCATTACCACCGACTCCACAGTCAGACGTGTAGCCATTAGCCAAGTTGAAAAACAGTTGAAAGTTGGTTTACTAGAACCAATTATTTATCATTTACTAACATAGGCCTACTTCATTTAACTTTCACATCAAATGTTATATAATACATTCCTTCAGAGATTTTTTTCTGTGGGTTTTGAAGTTATAAGTAAGGCATAATTCCTGAACAAGAAATACAGCTACCCAGTCAAGTATATTTAAGTCTGCAACTTAATTATATTATTGTATGTCACTTGCTAAACCAATGGACACTGAATCTAGCATATTTCCCCTCTCCCCAACTGTGGATATTGTGAAATTGGTATCATCCCCACCTCCCCATCCCAATTGCTTAAATTGTATCTTAACTCCATAAAACTTAAGATGTCCATGATGTAATTATGCTGATGCTACGATTATTATCATTTATTCCCCCAAACACCTAACGAGAATAATTACAATAAGAGCTGTCAACACATACACCTGGGCAAGCACAGTAGCTCCCAACAGCTCAAACTGGGTATACACCCATTACCTCCCCTTCCTGACACTTGCAGCAATAGAAAATCAAACCCACAGATATCACATTTGAAGCTTTTAGCCACTAAAGTAAAAATGGAATACAATTATAAATACATACCTTATTATTGATTTTGTCTTTAATCGAGGATCAGCCATCAACCATGATGATAAAACTTCTTCCTCTTTTGGAGACCATGTATGTCAAACACTGTTGTGTAGATGACCTTTTTTTATAATACTTTGTAGATCCAATTTCCAATATGATTTTTGTCTTGAATCAAGGATCAGCCATCAACCATGAGGATAAAACTACTTCTTCCTCTATTGGAGACCGCGTATGTCGAACACTTGTTATGTAGATAATCTTTTTGTAATACTTTGTAGATCAAATTTCCAAAATGACTTTTGTCTTGAATTAAGGATTAGCCATCATCCATGTGGATAAAACTATGATTTCCTCTTTTGGAGACTGTATGTTTAACACTGTATGTAGACGACCATCTTTATAGCACTTTGTAGATCACATTTCCAATATGCTTTTGAGTCCATTCTTTATGTGTGTGTGTGTGTGTGTGTGTGTGTGTGTGTGTGTGTGTGCATTGCATTTGTGTAACAGTTCCAACAAAAATTAAATAAACAATATGAAGACATTGGAGAAATAAATTTACAATAATACTTTTTTTTTCAACAAATTTAAGAAAAATTCATTCATTCAATATTCATTCATTTTAATTTATATTTCATTCATACATTCAATGTTTGTTCGTTCATTCATTCATTCATCCATACATTCAATTTTCAATTCATTCATTAATTTATTCATATATAATAAATCATTCATTCATTTGATTTTTCATTCATTCATACAATATTTTTTCATTCATTCATTCAATATTCATTCATTCATTCATTTAATTTTCATTTCATTTCATTCAATTTTTATTTCATGATTCATTCATACATAACTTTTATCTTTTAACAGAAATTAAAAATCAACAGGCAATATCAGGGCTAAAGAAATCAGTTCTATAGTTGCAGTCTTGAGTTGTTGAAACTCACTTGCCAGATTTAGATGAAATGGCAAAGACTTGAGAAAATGTATATGTAATTACAGTTCTTACAACATTATGGAATTTCCTGAGCCCTGCGAAAGGTCAATAAATTTTTAAAATACAAGATACTGAAATATTACATAGCAATACATAACACCCCCTACCAGTTTGTTACATAGCTGGAAAACAAAATTACAAACCACTGTTGTGTTTATGTTTGATTCCAGTAGGAGAAATACCAGTGAGTGAACCAGTTTCAATGTTAAAATTTCAACATTAGAATAAGACATTCCACAACTTTCATGTCAATATACAGAATGATCGATGAATGTATATCAGTGAATGATGAATAGTAGGTAAACTGGTAGAGGACTTACAAATTCTCATTAAAGTCTCAAAATTCTGGGACAAAGTAAACGTAGGACTAAATTCATTATTTTGACTTTTAAGCATATTATGTTAAGCATACGAAATGCACAAATTGAAGAAGTCCAGATTTCTTAATCATCTATAAAGAATTTACATTTTTGTATTAACCATTGTGTATACTCAGTGCTTAACTACACAATTTGTATTGGATCATTCTATAAAAAGAATAAAACATCAATCAACCATAGTCATATAAATTTAAACAAAACTAAATCAATATCTTTTATGAAGTTTTGCAAAAGAAAACAATAATAGATCACTTAAAATTTTATCTAATATACATGCTGACTCTCTGGAGTTATATATTTTACCTTTTAACACAATCATTGCTGTTTCTTTGCTTAAATTAAGAAAATCAACAGTGACTTTGACCTTTAACCCAGTGACCTAAAATCAAAACCTTGAGTTTATGTCTCCTGGTTAGATGTATTGAGTATTGTTATAGAGAGGTCATTTGGTTAAACCTGGAATTGAACTTGTGACCTCTGGCATGAGTGCCCAACATTCTACCCCACTACACTAATGCATCACATAATGGTCCGGCATAATGGCCAAAGGTAACTATAAGATCTCCAATAAGTTTTTATTTTAAACAGATGCACATATTTTTTTTGGACAAAACTGCCATTTTTGCAAAGTAATTTAAGATATCTTTAAGACTCAGGTGCACCTTAGCGACAACAATTAACAGGTACCTGTAATCTGATAGAAAAATTATATAAACTAAAACAGCAGCAAATTTGCAGAAATTGATTATTTATGCATATTGAAACACACCCACACATGTATTCATCTGCAATGTGTTTTTTTACACTTCAACACATAATTATACAAAATTAATAAGCTAATTATCTGAAGCACAACATTTTTATTTAACTTGTTATGTATTTAAACAGGAAAATATCTTGAGAGAAAAAAATACTGATATACACCCATTAAAGTGGTTATCTCATATAACATGCAGACCAGCATCACAGTTTATCTCTTAAAGGACATATGGTACAACAGATATAAGAGAAAAACTAAGTAAAGGAAAGGTCAGTTTACCATAATCCATGTAAAAAAAAAGAAGGAATTGGCTCACTTGGATTTTTTTTTTGTCAATTTCAAACAGCATTTCTGTTATTTAACTGTTGTCATTGCACCAAATCATCAGACCTGAGATTCTACAGTGATTATCCAGTATACTAGATAAACAGACTACTTCCCCACTATTTCAAATGGTGGAAATTCTTGGTTTTAGAACAGTGATCAGGATATATATCACAAAGACAGTGGCTGGAGTGGAATTTAAACTCACAAACCCTGGACTGACAGTTGGAAATGTTGCCAACAAAGGAAGCTGGGCCTGGCAAAAGAAGGAATGGGAAGACACTTTGTAATTATTATTATTTATTATTATCATTATAACTTAATGCTGTACCGGTACTTAGATTTTTACATATTTAAATATTATATTATTTTAACACATTGGAATGATGTGGGACATTAACAACTTGAATTAACATAGTTCCCAAAAAACGGAGAAGGAAACATGAATAATCAATACAAGGAGTAGCTTTATTATCATGGTCCCCACAAAAACAGAGAAAAAACATGAGTAATCAATACAAGGAGTAGCTTTATTATCATGGTCCCAGCAAAAACAGAGGAAAAACATGAGTAATCAATACAAGGAGTAACTTTATTATCATGGTCCCCGCAAAAACAGAGGAAAAACATGAGTAATCAATACAAGGAGTAGCTTTATTATCTTGGTCCCCGCAAAAAACAGAAGGAAACATGAGTAATCAATACAAGGAGTAGCTTTATTATCATGGTCCCAGCAAAAACAGAAGGAAAACATGAGTAATCAATACAAGGAGTAGCTTTATTATCATAGTCCCCGCAAAAACGGAGAAGGAAACATGACATGAGCAGTACAAAGAGCAAATAATTATCACAAAAAAAAACAGGAACATAACAACTCCCAAGGACATGGAGTAAATAAAGCAATATCAGTAAGAAAAGTAGCTTGAAATACTGTAGTCCCCACAAATATTGCAGTCCACACAAAAAAAAAACACAAAAAAATTGGAAACGTGAAAGAACCGTGTGATCACCATAATCAACACAAAAATTGAAGCAAAGTGGAAACATGAAAGAAATGTGTGATTCCCATAGTCCACCCAAAACTTAAGGAAAGTGGAAACGTGAAAGAACCATATGATTACCGTAGTCCACACAAATATTGAAGGAAGTGGAAAAGTGAAAGAACCGTGTGATTCCTGTAGTCCACACAAAAATTGAAGCAAAGTGGAAACGTGAAAGAACCGTGTGATCAGAGTAGTCCACACAAAAATTGAAGGAAAGTGGAAATGTGAAAGAACCATGTGACCACCGTAGTCCACACAAATATTGAAGGAAAGTGGAAATGTAAAAGAACTGCTTGATCACTGTAGTTCACAAAAAAATTGATGGAAAGTGGAAATGTTAAAGAACAGCCTGATCACCATAGTCCACACAAAAATTGAAGCAAAGTGGAAACGTGAAAGAACTTTGTGATTCCCGTAGTCAACACAAATATTGAAGGAAAATGTAAACGTAAAAGAACCGTGTGATTCCCGTAGTCCACACAAAAGTTGAAGGAAAGTGGAAATGCAAAAGAACTGCTTGATCTCCGTAGTCCACAAAAAAATTAAAGGAAAGTGGAAACATGAAAGAACCTTGTGATTCCCTTAGTCCACACAGAAATTGAAGGAATGTGAAAATGTGAAAGAACCATGTGATCACCATAGTCCACACAAATATTGAAGGAAAGTGGAAACATGAAAGAACAGCTTGATCACCATAGTCCACACAAAAATTGAAGGAAAGGTGAAACGTGAAACAACCGTGTGATTACAGTCGTCCACACAAAATTGAAGGAAAGTGGAAACGTGAAAGAACCTTTTGATCACCATAGTCAACATAAATATTGAAGGAAAGTGGAAACGTGAAAGAACCTTTTGATCACCGTAGTCCACACAAATATTGAAGGAAAGTGGAAACGTGAAAAAAATGTGTGATCACCAAGTCCACGCAAAAATTGAAGGAAAGCGGAAAATTGAAAGAACTGCTTGATCACCATAGTCCACACAAATATTGAAGGAAAGTGGAAACGTGAAAGAACCGTGTGATCGTAGTCCACACAAAAATTGAAGGAAAGTTGTAATGTGAAAGAACCACTTGATCATGGTAGTCCACACAAAAATTGTAGGAAAGTGGAAACAAAAAAGAATGGCTTAAATACCACAGCGCAACCAAATTATGCTTTTATTTTTCTTATCATTATTAATTTTCATATTACATCATTATAGCATTTTTTTATTTTATTAATTTTTCATTTCTTTTTTAATAGTGATCAAACTTATAATTATTGTTATTATTATTTTAATATTATTATTTTTTATTTTATTATCTTTATTATTATTATTGTTGTAATTAGTTTTAATATTATTTGTATTAATATTATAAATGCATGTGTGTAACTTGTAAGGCAAGAAACATAGAGCATTTGCTCTGTTCCAGGTTGGAGACCCAAACTAGCTGCATAAAGCAAGAGAAAAAAATATTGTGAAAGTGACATTACTTTTGCTATTACTTTTACTATAATTATATCACCATAACTGTAGTTACTTCTTGTGCTGGTATCACTTTTATGTTATTATCATAATTTACTATAACTATATCAATTTGATATCTTGTAATTACATATCAAGCAGACTTCTTGAGAATAGTATTTATAGGCATAATACAGTCAAACCTGTGTAAGCAATCACTCTGCTGAGCAGTCACTTTTCTTAAACAACAGCAGTTGCTATTTCCAATGTTTATGCTTTCACAGCAAATAAACTTGTGATAAGCACCAACCTTACTTAAAAGGTCACTTAAAAGGTTGCTTCGTCCCTTAATTGGCTGCAGATTTGACTGTTTATTGCAAAAAAAATGGTAATAGCCAGATTAAGATGTTTCAAAAATCCTGATACACTTCCTGTAAATGTAAGACTTCAAAACAGAAATTCATAATTGTTAAGATCACTTTGAAAATAAATATAACATGACATTCTACCTATTGACAAGGGAAAGATATTGTTATCTTGCATCTCCTATATTCACATCCTATATTTCTATACATAAAAGGCTATCCACCAGTCTGTATACATAAAAAAAAAAACGCTGTCACTTTAACCACAAACATGACAGTGTACATAACATATGTTCAAGTATTTAGAACAATATGAAAATTCAGCAAATCCAGCGGAAAAAAAGTTGAAAAAGTCAAGCAAAATGGACAATTTAAACACTTACTACCAAAAGCATGTATATTATTTTGGAAGTCCCTTTAAATACAACTGTTGACACACATGCTCTTGCTGTTACTTGTTGTAACTGACATGATGATAATGATAATGACAACAATGAGATGTCAATGAGATGATGAAAATGTAGTCAATGGGATGATACTGTTGACAATGATAATGTAACAATGATGACAATGATAATAAAGACAATGTTGACAATGAGAATGATGATAATGTTGACAATGAGCTGATGACAATGTTGACAATGAGAATGATAACAATGTTGACAGTGAGAAAGATGATAATATTAACAATGAAAATGATGCCAATGAGCTGATGACAATGTTGACAATGTTGACATTGAGAATGATGACAATGTTAACAATGTTGACAATGAGAATGATGACAATGTTGACATTGAGAATGATGATAATGTTGACAATGCTGACATTGAGAATGATGACAATGTTAACAATGAGCTGATGACAATGTTGACAATGAGAATGATGACAATGTAAACAATGTTGACAATGAGAATGATGATTATGTTTATGATGATGATGAGGTCGAGTATGATGATGGTGATGATGACAAAGGTGATGATTATTATGATGACGATGTTGGTGATGATGGTGATGATAAGGATAACAATGATGATGACAAGGTGGTGATATATATATATAATCATAAATTCTGTTATTGTGGTTACAATTATCTCAATTTATGGAATAAATGCATATGACTTTATAGTATGATCATGATGTAACGGGTTTCTATGTCTGTCTTTATATAGCATGTGTGTAGTCATGAATCCTTTAATGAATCCTGCTCATATAAAGCTGTCAGTTCATGTATGTAAATTTTCTTTCCAGTCCGGAATGTGTTGCATGTAAAACTGTAGAATATAAGTCATGGTTGACACCAAATCTATTGATTTGATAGATGCCTTGTTTTTGTGTCTATGGTTTGCATTGTAGCTAGGCATGCTCACTGTTATTTGGGCTGTACATTAAACGTCTTGTTGTTCACAATAATAATTATCTTATATATATATACAGCGAGCCAATTTTCTACAAACTACCAGTATTAACTTTCTATAACATATATTTAATGATGATTATGTTGTGATTGACATGAAGTGATGTAACCATGATGATGTGAATAATGATCATGATGGTGGTTGTTTGTAAGTGCTGAAGCTAGGTAACAATGCTTATGTTTTATGATGACAGTTATTATTTTATGCATTATAACTATCAATCCATCCATCCATCCATTACTCACACAGCCGTTTTTGTTGTTAACAAACACCAAATAATATTTGCATTTTGTATCCATCCATTAACTTGGAGTGACATTTCTAGTTTGTGTACAGATTTGAGCTACATAAACATGAATTTGCTGTTATTTCCAGTTTCATTTATCGTGTCTACTTTTCCTTTCCATTGATTGTGAAGTAAGTTTTTTACAATATACAAACAAATCAGTCCCAATATGTCAATGTGTTCCATGGGAATTAAATATCAAGCAAATGAGGTGTATATGGCTTGCTGAAGGACACAACACAACAGTCCTGGTGGGGGATTGAACCAGAACCAACTGATCCTGAGTCTGATGCTCTCAACCTATACACAACATCAGATCCAACAATGGAAAATATTGTAATTTTAAATTCAAGTACTGTGTTGCTACAAAATTTAATTAAAAGATGAATTAAATAACTTGTGCACTCTGGATTTTGTGGGGAGGGGTTTAAGATACATGCAGAATTCTACACATTAAATAAAGCTGCATTAGAGTACACCATTTTCTTTATTAGAAAGTAAGGTTTAAATTCTAAAATCAGATGTTAAATGTGAGAAATGGTATATACATTATATGATTACATACATTATAATTGAAATATCAATGGTTCTTGGGAGTGGATTTAAAATCTCCACATAATGACTATTTCTACAAGAAGGGATAAAGAACACAAACTGCTTTACTCAATTAACCTGCAACTTGCCACAATTCCTTTAAACACTATTCCTTCCATTTTATATGCAAACTATTGCATTAGTATTGAAAAGTGAATGTAATGTTTATAAAATTAACTGACTGTGAGTCAAACAATGTACACCCAGACTTTTGCAAACTTTATGATATCATATTTGTGTGTAGCAAGCTAAGGGTCATAATTGAATAAACCATAAACCTAAGTAAAACAGAAGTAGAATGTGAGCTGAACCCAAATCAAAGTCAATTTAATTGTCCCCCAATAAATCCAGTATTGAATCGAGGAAATACAGTGTGTACACAATTACAATGGTTTATCTGGTTATGTGTAAATGGTGTTTATGCTGTCTTTGAATGCTGAGTGCTCCGATATTTATAATTTTGGGTTTTATCAATAAAAAACTGAATGCAGAAGGGAAAACATGTTTAATAACATTTTTCAAACATTATGTATATTATGTCTTTTTGAAAATAATAATAATTTAGGTCCTAAGTTAATTTTTTTTGTTTATCTCATTCTTGATTTTTTAAAATCTATTTTATTTTTCAATAATAAGTATTGATTCTGCAAACTTCTGACCAACCGGTTACAAAGTTTTCACAATACAAACCTTGATCTACTAGCTGGACTTTAAAAGGAGGAGCATCTACACCTTCTTGCGGTGCATTTGTTAAAAAGTACAACAATAATTTTTCTAAAAACTAACTGGCAACCTCTTTCACAGACATTTCTGCATAAAAAATGGGACTCCAACCCACTACATGTTTGATGTTTGCTGGTTAATTTACAAAGTTTTACTTCAACAAATCTAAATAAATAAGCATAAAGAGAATTGTTTCCTGCTGTTGATAATTTTGATATTCTAGTGTACTGTTTTCTTATTACTTCATGTCATCAGTACTACTACACAAGTATGTTTATATGATATACTAGTGTACTGTTTTCTTATTACTTCATGTCATCAGTACTACTACACAAGTGTGTTTATATGGTATTTTTACTTACAAAACAATCCCATTTCGATCTCATAATGGTGTTTTTTCTGTTCCATTACCCTCATCAAAATGTTTTTTCCCTAATACAAGAAAAAAATCCCATTTAAAAAATAATATTAATATTTTTGGAAGGCGAGCATAGCGAATACCTTCTAAGGCTAGACTACCTTCTAAGGCTATCGTGGGGAGTACAATTTTGTTCTATAACCTATGTTGATCACGATTTCATTTCTTCCAACAATTTCTTTTCAAAATGCAATTGCCATTAGCAGAGGACATAGAGATTCAAATTTGACTTGTTGTATGGTGTTAAGCATTGCCTTCTACGATTTTTCAGTCATATCCCAATGGTGTCTACTAGAAAAGGTATACTAAGTGCTGCCACACTGAGGTGCCTTGCCACAGACACATGGTATGAGATACCCCACCCAGTCACATCATACCAACACTTTACAACTAGATTTAAAACTATCCTCTAAATGCTGAGTGCCAACGAGTGCCATTTTCCAAGTCTGGTATGACCAGGACTAGAATCGAAGTACTTAAAGTACTGGTGGCCTGTGCATGTTTTTATAAGGAAATATTTATTGAAGGTTCACGAAGAAAATAAGGAAGAGTGTTTTTATTTTTTCTCTTTTTTTACTTAATAATTGAATTTATTTCTCACGATACAGCAACAACAAAAATGGTTAAACAATTTGTTTTATAAGCACAAACACTCTTTTTGTCTAACACCTTCAGTCTACAGTAATGACATCATTTCAGATTGTGATATCTCTACTACAGTGAAAGTTTTGTCACAATGCATTAAAAACTGACCACCGAGGAATATCAGGAGATGATGCTACACCCCAACTATCTTGACCATGTTCTGTCCTCGGAGATTTTTGAAATTTAAAAAAAAACAAGAGACCCAAGAGGGTCTGTGGACACTCTACTTGTAAATAGTGGTGGTTGTTTTATGTAACAAATTCGACTAATCAGTTTTTGAAATTTTACAAAATCAACTCTTTTTTAGGTCCAACGGGCTTCTTAATGAATTTCAATCCTCTTTATGTAACAAAAAATATTTGCTTATTCTACACAATGGTTTAAATCTCAAATTCAAAATTGTTTTGCAAAAATGCCATTCCAGCCCCTTGATTTGTACAAACTTCAAACCCATAGGGATAATTTTATATAAAATATAAACTGATTTGACTGATCAGTTGTTGGGAAGAAGATTTTTGAAAATATTCAATTTTAATCCTTTTGATCCCCACCTGGCCCCTTATGGAAATTAAATCCTGCTTATTGAACCACATACTATATGCTATATCTAGAAGAAGCTTCAGAACTCAAACTAAATAATAATTCTGCACAAATCGATGAAAGAAAATGTGAATTTTCCATTTTCCCATAGATTTCCTATGTAAAACTCAAAGTCCCCTAACAGGGCTCCTATAATACTAGCCCCTTGATTTGTACAAACTTCTAACCCCAAATATAAACTAATTTGACTGACCGGTTGTAGAGAAAAAGACAGTGGAATCCAGACATTTTAACAAATCTGAATCTTCTTGACCAAACAATGCTTCTGTGAAAATATAGGCAATATCAGTTCCATTTTATTTTTTTTATTAATGTGTATTATAATCACGTGTCCCCTAATTGAGCCCTCAGGGTGGGGTCATTTTTAACGCTTGGGACACCATTTGAACAAATCTAATAGAACTATATAATATAGAAATCACACCAAAATCAATTCAAATGAGTATTCAGTCATGAAATGATGGTTTTTGTCATTTTCTCTTATATACATTTAGTAAAAATGGCCCCACCCCCAGGGCAAAACCGTGAGACCCATGGCATGAAATTCACAATTTTTATAAAGGACCCATAGGCATCCATAATCATGCTCACAATTCGTTTCTGAGTGCTTCCTATAATAAAAAGAAGATTTTTTTAAGTTTACCTTGAATTTGACTGTTTTGGCCCCGCTCCTAAGACCTAATGGGGGTCGGACCATGAAATTAACATAGGTGTTAACCGTCATGTCAGCAACAACAAATCACACCAAAAAACATTCAAATAAGTCTATTCAGTCATTAAATATAACAGTTTTTGTCATTTTCTCTTATAAAGATTTAGTCAAGTAGGCCCTACCTCAAGGGCCAAACTGTGAGACCCTGGGCCATGCAATTCACAATATTTATAAAGGACCCATAGGCGTCCATAATCATGCTCACCAATTGTTTCTCAGTGCTTCCTATCAAAATAAGAATATTTTTAAAGTTTACCTTGAATTCAACTGTTTTGCTACATTACACGCCAAATAACTAGTCTGATGAGCGGACCCAGCTCTCCCAATGATGTCACAGTTTGGTAAGCATTGAATAGCTATGAATTGTGGGACAGACATAGGAGATATCAGGACTGGGATAGACTACCAAATAACCGACATATTTGCGAAAAAAATGTTTTTAAAAATTATTGCTGTGCCAGCATATATAGATTAATTGACTAGGTTTATCATTTAATCTATGATTCAATTAATTTAAAGCTAAATACATTTTAATTCAATTCAATTTTCAAACATATTCGATAGAACTACTTTTTTATCGGCTGAGTAGATTGAATTCCTCTCATCTGAGTTGTTAGGTTTTTAGTAAAAGCGATGGGTGACTTCAAAATAACGGCTCAGTGCTCACGACCGGCCAAAAAAACCCAACAACTTTCTGAATCAGAAATACATCTTGAATTTGTGAGAAATTTAGTTCAAAGAATTGGCCTGGTCCATGATACATCTTTTAAACTATATCTCTTATTTGACAAGATGTAAAACTGACTGTCCTGGGTATTTTCTTATTTTTCAAAATATTTAGCCAATTACTACACAATTTTACAAAAACCCTAGAATGTATGTTCATTAAATAAATATAGCTTAAAAGAAACAACCTGGCCCATAAGTTTTCTTGCAAGCTACCAAATTTTCTGCGAGTAAAATGCAGAGAAAAATTGAATTATGAACTCAATACCAAGATTTTAGATAGATGTTCGATTCGGAATTATTTATATTAATAAAAGAAATGCAGTATACTTGCTTTGTTTATTCAAAATATCGAAGGTGAATGGTTATGCTCACCTCTTTCGCTGTTCGTGAAAGTTAGTAATTTTTTATTGATGTTTACACTAAAACATAAATTTTTTTTTTTCTTTTTTCATACATGTGCTTTAAAATCAGAACTTCTAGTATACTTGCCACATTTAAAGTATTAACTATAACAATGAAACTAGAACTTTTTATGCCATCGATTTTCTGCGATTGTGAAAGTTATAAATTCACGCGTTTTGGTCAGAAACACATAATTATTATTATTATGAGGGCCATTTCAAAAGTAGAAGGGAGGCAACCTGTGCTATACTATGTTGTTTGTTCATTTCTTTCTTTCTATCTATCAACCACAGGTTGTTTGGTTTATTATAAAATAAATTGCATCTGTCTTTCAAATATTGTTTTATATGATTTTATGTTCATAGCTACATTACAAGGAACAAAACAACTATGATTATTGTTTGATAGGTCATTCATGAATGTGTTGGTCTATGATATTAAAAAGGTGTACAATAAAAAAAAAAGGTATGACAGTTATGTCATCACCTACTAAAAACATCTTTATTTGAATTAAAAAATCATTTTCAGTATTATATTATAACAATTTATTTTTATCTGTCTTTAGATATATTTTTTTTATAATCAATTAATAAACAAAATCTCTAACCAACCAATATGGCTAGTTTATGATGTTAACATTGAATCAGTTAGTGCTATTAACAATTTTCATTAACTGTAATTGAAAAGAAAATGTTTTATTCTTCATTTTGAATATGAATACAATTGATTTTTAAGATGATGGAAAAAAAAGATGGCCTTAACCCTTTACTCCATAGATACGCGTTTTCCTGCACCAATCACAGAAGGCCTTTGTAAACAGCGCAGGAAGAGTTCAGATTGCTCGTAACGAGCAATCTGAACACTTCCTGCACTGTTTTCCACTCTGTCAGTTAATATAAACATAATTCACCCAATAATTCAAAAGCCTTCTATATTACGTGTCCAAAGGGGTCTATATTAGAGGTGTCAAAAGGCGTCTATATGAAGTAAAGGGTTAAATAAGATAATAATGATTCTTAAATATATTAAAGTGTTACTTTCAATAATCTGTATCAACATTGTAGTTGTAAGGAACACTGATGTTTTGCTGATTTAACACATAGTAATGTGGGATGATTGTGTTTGTACATGTATTAGTATCATTCACTACTGAAGGTTACTGATTTTTCTTCTTTCACATAAAATTATGCATGAGTTTTATTTTCAAAATGGTGTCACAAACTCTACACACTAAGTCAATGTGGAAAAATATATTATGATGCAAGTAGTAAATGAGCTCATTGGTTAATTAGTAAATCATATTCTGACAAGAAATTAAAGAAAGATGACTTGATGGGCAAAACTGTAATTGTGTGAGCTGGAGTGAGCTTGACATTGGCGAGAATTGTGGTGTTGGACAGTTATCCTGCCTATGTCTTAGACCAGGTATCTCTCGCCTAGATCAGAATATCGGGTATAAATACATTGTACATGTGAAATAATGCGATTGTTATTGATTGTTTGCCATAATGACTCGTGGCTAACTCAAGGATTCCGACACGCTTTTGCTGTAAGGTAGCCTCCTATATATTTTTGATCAAATGTATTGCACATAATAGAAGAGAAGTTCCCTTTATGGACTATGGTCCCGGGGTTCGGTCCCGACTGGAACCTGGCAAATCTCGCCTTAGACTATATATGTAGTCCTTTGTATATGCTACTATAAATGCATTGTATATGTGAAATATTGCCACAAACACAAGGTATGATACACCACCCAGTCACATTATATACTGACACAGGGCAACCAGAACTATCCTCTAAATGCTGAATGCCAAATGAGGCTACTCATACTTTTTCAAGACTTTGGTATGACCCTGTCAAGGATCAGAACCCACGACCTACTGTAAGAACAAAAGCTCTGACATATGAGTCTGAAATGCATCTTAATCTGTGAGAAATTTAGTTTAAAGAATTGGCCTGGTCCATGATACATCTTCAAAACTATATCTCCCATTTGACAAAATGTAAACTAACTGTCATTGATTTTGTCTTCCACTAACCTTATTGAGTTTTCAAGGCTTCACTAGCTTTAGAATTTATGGCGTTGTAGTAAAATGTTCAATTACATCTTGAAAATGTTTAGAATTCCAATAATCTAGTAGTATTTCTCAACAAAAAACAAAATATTCACTTTCTTGAATTCAAAAAAATAATGTACCAAATTCAATGATTGCAAAATCAATTATGTGTTAACCTCTTTTTACAATATTTGGCCAATAACTAAACAAATTTACAACCAAAAAAATAAAAAAAATAAATAAATAAATGTAGCTTAAAAGAAAATGACCTGGCCCATATGTTTTCTTGTAAGCTATCAAATGTTATTATGGATCAGAAATATATTCGTGATAAAATGTTTCACTGTAGCAATTATAAATATCTGACAAAAAAAATGCAGTGGTGGTCTAGTGGAAGAGCATCTGCCTTGGTTAGACCCCCACCCAGTCATACCAAAGACTTGAAAATGGTACTATAAGCTTTCGCTCTTTACAGGGTATCAACATTATGTAACCTTAACTTCCCCTCCCCCCTGTCCTCAGTAAATACCAGGGATCATCATTGGACAGGTAAAACATTAATTGTAATATTATCTTTTTATTAACAAAGTTCTAACCTCTATCAACTTTTGTTTTTTTAGTATCAACTATGAAAGTCAAGTGACCTCTAAATTCATTTAACCTGTGTTTAAACACAAATTGCTTGTAGGTCATAAACAAAATCTGTTATTTTAAAATCAACTGATAAAATTGTCTTCAATTTGAAATTCGATGTTATATCATAACCTATTATATTAAACATTCTCCTAGTAAATTCAACCGAAAGTGCTGTTCCTCAGACTGCTCAGGCCTTTGATTTTGAATAGTGGTATATAATGTCAATTTATGAATTCAAAAACAATGAAATAAAGTGATGTGTGCCTGTAAACCATTTTAAACATACATATTTAATGAATTGCAGGGTTTTGATTTTCCTGCCTTTTTCAACATGAAGACACTTGTTTTTCCTGACTGAAGGGACTCATCTCAAAAACCAAAAACAACATTTTAGTATAAATATTGAAAAATATAATCCCAGTATTTTGTTTAAAAAATTCCAATGTGGTTTGCTACATGGTCACCAAGAAACAACCTTGTCGCTGAAATCCCTAGTCATGTCAGCATCATTACATAATGCAGCTGTCTAACTATGCTTGCATCATTCCTTCATGACTGTAGTAACGTTACCGCACCTTCATGAACCCTGACTGTGACATCATCTTTTGAAATTCAACATAGTCTGTATGTGTATGGTGACAACTGTTAGGGACTGTTTAACAATGTGAACCATTCTGTAAATTGTCAAATAAGGCAATACTATCGATTGCTGTTATTGTTTGCTATAATGACTGGTGGCTAACTCAAGGATTCTGACACACTATTGCTGTAAGGTAGCCTGAAGATAGTTTTGATCAAATGTATTGAACGTAATTGAAGAGAAGTTCTCTTTATGGACTATGGTCCCGAGGTTTGGTCCCCGACTTGGGAAATTCTCACCTTAGACTATATATCTGGTCCATTGTATATGCTACTGTAAATGCATTGTATATGTGAAATAATGCCACAAACACAAGGTATGATACACCACCCAGTCACATTATATACTGACACAGGGCAACCAGAACTATCTTCTAAAAGCGAGTGCAAAATGAGGCTACTCATACTTTTTTCAAGACTTTGGTATGACCCTGTCAAGGATCAGAACTCACGACCTACTGCAAGAACAAAAGCTCTGACATTGAGTCTGAAATACATCTTAATCTGTGAGAAATTTAGTTTTAAAGAATTGGCCTGGTCCATGATACATCTTCAAAACTATATCTCTCATTTGACAAGATATAAACTGACTGTCATTGATTTTGTCTTCCACCAACATTATTGAGTTTTCAGGGCTTCACTAGCTGTAGAATTTATGGCATTGTAGTAAAATGTTAAATTACATCTTGAAAATGTTTATAATTCCAATAATCTAGTAGTATTTTTCAATAAAAAACAAAATATTCACTTTCTTGAATTCCAAACAAATAATGTCCCAAATGCACTGATTGTAAAATCAATTATGTGTTTACCTTTATTTCATTACAATATTTGGTTAATTACTAAACAAATTTACAACCAAAAAAAAACAATAAAAATAAATAAATAAATGAAGCTTAAAAGAAAATGACCTGGCCCATATGTTTTCTTGTAAGCTATCAAATGTTATTATGGATCAGAAATATATTCGTGATAAAATGTAGCAATTATTAATATCTGACAAAAAATGCAGTGGTGGTCTAGTGGTTGAGCATCTGCCTTGGTTAGATCCCCGGCAAGTCATACAAAAGACTTGAAAATGGTACTATAAGCTTTCGCTATTTACAGGGTATCAACAATATTAACCTCCCCCCCTCCCCCTCTGTCCTCAGTAAATACCAGGTATCATCATTGGACAGGTAAAACATTAATTGTAATATTATCTTATTATTAACAAAGTTCTAGCCTGTATCAACATTAGACTTTTTAGTATCAACTATGAAAGTCAATTGTCCCCAAAAATTTATTTAACCTGTGTTGTTACACAAATTGCTTGTAGGTCATAAACAAAATCTGTTATTTTAAAATCAATTGATAAAATTGTCTTCAATTTGAAATTCGATGTTATATCATAACCTATTATATTAAACATTCTCCTAGTAAATTCAACCAAAAGTGCTGTTCCTCAGACTGCTCAGGCCTTTGATTTTGAATAGTGGTACATAATGTCAATTTATGAATTTAAAAAACATAAAATAAGGTGATATGTGCCTGTAAACTGTTTTAAACATACATATGAATTGCAGGGTTTTGATTTTCCTGCCTTTTTCAACATGAAGACACTTGTTTTTCCTGACTGAAGGGACTCATCTCAAAAAACAGAAACAACATTTTAGTATAACTATTGAAAAATATAATCCCAGAATTTTGTTTAAAAAATTCCAATGTGGATTGCTACAGGTTCACCAAGAAACAACCTTGCCGCTGAAATCCCTAGTCATGTCAGCATCATTACATAATGCAGCCATCTAACTACGCTTGCATCATTCCTTCATGACTGTAGTAATGTTACCGCACCTACATGAACCCTGACATCTTTTGAAATTCAACATAGTCTGTATGTGTAAGGTGACAACTGTTAGGGACTGTTTTACAATGTGAACGATTCTGTAAATTGTCAAATATGTCTACTGCTGGTCTCAGGTCTAATACTCGTGAACTAAAAGAACTGTCCTTTTGTTTGGAATTGCAGCTAATTTAGAATCAAAAGAGCTACAGCCATCATTCATTAGGCAATTTGAACCACAAATTTGTAGTTATGTTTTAATTTGTTATCATTTTGAAATAGGTGTAAAAATTAATAATGACTAAGAGTCGTACAATATTGACCAATTGATGTATAAGATAAAAAAAAGTACTGCTATTTACCCAGAATCTTGATACAGCAATTATCATTTGAAATAGGTGTAAATATTAATAAATGACCAAGAGTCAAGACAATGTTTACCCAATGTTGTAAGATACTGCTATTGACCCAGAATCTTGATACCTGCAGAATTGCAGAGATTCAGCAAATTCTAAATCAAATACTCAATTTCTCGCCTCTTACGACATGCTTTGAGCTGCAGTGGTCCTATTCTTGCCATCAATCATGTGGCAACCCCGGAACCATATGGGGGTTGTTGGTTTTGAATTTATTGTATTTTCAACTTATTATACATGTATCATGATATTTTTGTATAACCACAGTAATGACACAACACAAAGGTGACACGAAAATTCCACCTTCAGAGGGCCAAGCTCCAATTCTCCAAAGTTAAGGGAGGGCCAATCATATAAACATAACATTGACTCACATAAACTTTACTTTGGATTTACATGAACACCAATTTACACATTAATTAGAAATATTTTTTGCTTGATAAAGATCTTTCCATGCAGTAAATATGTAATTTTTTATTTCTGGTGCATGATTTCAAGTACATTCAATCATTTACATTTTCCTGATTTTACACATCTGATTCAGTAATTGCATTAAATCAAATTTTTATTGATCCAAACAAATTGTTTAATTTTATGCTTTTTGATGGATTATAAAGATGTCTGACTTTCCCAGTTCACTGTTTGAAATGGTGATATTATAAATGGTGATTTCACAGCTTCAATTCAAAATTAGTAAGATAACAATACTTTAATATTAATTTTAAGACTACTGTTGAATGAGTTGAACATTGACTATCTTATTTAATTAAATCTATTTCATTGGCTCCCTGTACTTTATTACTTTCCTATAGAGCCTCAGATAACTGTAAATATTTAAAATTCTATTCTCCTAAATGAAAAATATTTCAATGGTAAATAATAGTTATGGTACTTTTTTTGAAGCAATGCTTGTTAACACACAGCATGTATTTATATGTATTTATAGTTTTCTTATGTAAGCATACTAATTTCTTGGTGGAGGATTTTGATTCCATATTGTGGATGGTTGAATTATGAGCTGGACTGATCACTCATATTGTTTTAAACTCCAATGTTTTTCTAACAATTAAGCCAACTAAAACATGACTACTTTTCTAGCATGATATGAATATACAGTATTTTACACACCTTAGTCAATTGCTCCTTCTTAGTGTCCAACTCCCAAAGTATAATGATAATAAAAAGTGTTGGCAGGGAAGGACATACCATTATAGCTCTACTGAGCCATCAGTCAGAATGATTCGTGGGTATTGTTTCAGTTGTCAGCGGGTCCAACCACTTTTTCCTGCCATGTATTTTCCCCTTGAAAACCACACCAATCAGCAGTTGCCCTGTCAGAGCTCTGTGTTCATGTTTTTCTGCCTAGAGAGAGAGAGAGAGAGAGAGAGAGAGAGATATATATATATATATATATAGAAACAGACACACATATATGGAGAAAGAGATATCAACAGAGAACAATACATAAAGAGAGAGAGAGAGAGAGAGAGAGATAGAGAGAGAGAGAGAGATAGCAACAACAACAAAAAACAAGACAAAAAAGAGAGTGAAAGAGAGAAGAACACACAAATACACACACAGAAAGCAAGCAAGCTTTGTTGAGAGAGCAACACAGAATAAGAGAGAGAGAGAGAGAGAGAGAGAGAGAGAGAGAGAGAGATTAAAAGAAAGAGGCAGAGAGAGAGATACATACAGACAGACAGATATTGACTGACATACAGTGCAGAAAGAAAGAGAGAGAGTTCGAGATATCTATCATGAGAGTGGGGATATGGGGGTGGGGTTGCAAGGGGAGAGAAAGAGTTGTTAGGTGTGGCCTTGTAATAAAAGAAATGATATGTTATTAACAAATCACTTACTTAATATGAACATTTTAGTGTTCAGTCTTCAATGCTCCAAATGACCATTTCTTCAAATGAGTATTTTGCTCCTAAAATTTGTGGTCAATGCTTATTTTCAGAATGTTAAGGGCAACATGAGACCCAAGAGGGCATGAAGCACCTCTAACTACTTATAGTGGCCATATTAAATCATACCTTATACAATGTTTCAAATCTCAAACAATAAATTAGTATTGTATAAGTATTGTATAAGGGATAAAGAATAGGAGTTTTTGATTTTCCCATAGTACCAATATATAAAACTTAAAATCCCTTTACAAGGCCCATAAATACCCTGGCTCATTGACTTGTAAAAACTTCAAAACCCATAGGTAATACTAAAAGGAATAGTTTTATCAATTATGGACATACAATTGACTGGTTATTGCAGAAAAAAACATATTTCATGAAAAATCCTATTTTTGATGTATTAAACCCCACCTGGCCCCTTTAGGAAATTCAAACCTCTTTACTGAACCAACTCTAATTTTCAATTACTAGACTATGTTTTGGATCTCAAATTGAACATAATATTTACACAACAAATACATTCAAATCATTAAAATTCCCATACCAATTTGAAACTTCATTGAAATTAGCAAGGTAATTTGACTTGGAACAAATTTATGTAGTCAAAATTATGTTCAAAATATTCAAAATGTTATGGGTGACATGAGGACAAAGTGCATGAGGGAGCCCTAATTGCTTATATTTAAGTTACCCTTTTTTATGCCTTTGTAACTTTTTGGAAAATCCCCTTACAATGCTGATAAATACCCTGGACCCTTTGACTTGTAAAAACTTCAGACCCAATTTATGACTCATAGGAATAATTTCATAGGAATAATTTATACAAGTAAGGTTATGCTCATATGACTGAATGGTTAATCAAGAAACAAATAAGGACCCTGTAAGTAGCCCCTTGATTTGTACAAACATCACACCCCTACTCATATGGATAGTTTATATAAAATATGAAATATTACTTTCTATGTAAAACTTAAAACTCCCCTTCACTGGTCCCCTATAAATACCTGGGCCACTTGTATTTATAGGGGTCCTGTAAGTCACTCCTTGATTTGTACACACTTCAATGCCCTGCTTATAGAAATAATGTAGATAAAATATGAAATAACAGGTCCCATATAAATACCTGGGCTAATTGTATTTGTAGGGGCCCTGCAAATAGCTCACATCAAACCCTTACTTTTCTCCCATAGTATCCCTATGTAAATATAAGTCCACTTACAGGGTCCCAAAAATAGAAGGAGCACAATACACATCTGAAGAAATGCTAATCTTGAGCACTGAATATTGTTCACCTTGGTGCCTTTGGACTTTTGGGAAATTCCCTTACAATGCTGATAAATACCCTGGACCCTTTGACTTGTAAAAACTTCATACCTAAGGTATGACTCAGAGCAATAATTTATATAAATTATGGTATGCTCATATGACTGAATGGTTAATCAAGAAAAAAAATAAGGACCCTGTAAGTAGCCCATTGATTTGTACAAACATCACACCCCTACTCATATGGATAGTTTATATAAAATATGAATTATTACTTTCTATGTAAAACTTAAACTCCCCTTCACTGGTCCCCTATAAATACATGGGCCACTTGTATTTATAGGGGTCCTGTAAGTCACTTCTTGATTTGTATACATTTCAATACCCTGCTTATAGCAATAATGTATATATAAAATATGAACTAACAGGTCCCCTATAAATACCTGGGCTAATTGTATTTGTAGGGGCCCTGTAAGAAGCTCACTTCAAACCCTTACTTTTCCCATAGTATACCTATGTAAATATAAGTCCACTTACAGGGTCCAAAAAATAGAAGGAGCACAATATGCATCTGAAGAAATGCTAATCTTGAGCACTGAATATTGTTCACCTTGGTGCCTTTGGACTTTTTGGAAAATCCCCTTACAATGTTAATAAATACCCTGGACCCTTTGACTTGTAAAAACTTCAGACCCAAGGTATGACTCATAGTAATAATTTATATAAATTACATTATGGACATATGACTGAATGGTTAAAAAAGAAAAAATAAGGACCCTGTAAGTAGCCCCCTGATTGGTACAAACATCACTCCCCTACTCATATGGATAATTTATATAAAAACTGAAATATTACTTTCTATCTAAAACTTAAACTCCCCTTCACTGGTCCCCTATAAATACCTGGGCCACTTGTATTTATAGGTCACCTTAAGTCACTCCTTGATTTGTACACACTTTTCAATACCCTGCTTATAGCAATAATGTATATAAAATATGTAATAACAGGTCCCCTTTAAATACCTGGGCTAATTGTATTTATAGGGGCCCTGTAAGTAGCCCACTTCAAACCCTTATTTTTCCAATAGTATCCCTATGTAAATATGTCCACTTACAGGGTCCCAAAAATAGAAGGAGCACAATACACATCTGAAGAAATGCTAATCTTGAGCACTGAATATTGATGACCTTGGTGGCTTAGGAACTTTTTGGAAAATCCCCTTACAATGCTGATAAATACCCTGGACCCTTTGACTTGTAAAATCTTCAGACCCAAGGTATGACTCATAGCAATAATTTATATAAATTACATTATGGACATATGACTGAATGGTTAATCAAGAAAAAATAAGGACCCTGTAAGTAACCCCTTGATTTGTACAAACATCACACCCCTACTCATATGGATAATTTATATAAAATATGAAACATTACCTTCTATGTAAAACTTAAACTCCCCTTCACTGGTCCCCTATAAATACATGGGCCACCTGTATTTACAGGGGTCCTGTAAGTCATTCCTTGATTTGTATACACTTCAATACCCTGCTCATAGCAATAATGTATAGATAAAATATGAAATAACAGGTCCCCTCTAAATACCTGGGCTAATTGTATTTGTAGGGGCCCTGAAAGTAGCCCACTTCAAACCCTTACTTTTCCCATAGTATCCCTATGTAAATGAAAGGCCACTTACAGGGTCCCAAAAATAAAAGGAGCACAATACGCATCTGAAGAAATGCTAATCTTGAGCACTGAATATTGTTCACCTTGGTGCCTTTGGAACTTTTTGGAAAATCCCCTTACAATGCCGATAAATACCCTGGACCCTTTGACTTGTAAAAACTTCAGACCCAAGGTATGACTAATAGGAATAATTTATATAAATTATGTTATGGACATATGACTGAATGGTTAATCAAGAAAAAATTAAGGACCCTGTAAGTTGCCCCTTGATTTGTACAAACATAACATCACATCCCTACTCATATGGATAATTTATATAAATTATGTGATGGACACATGACTGAATGGTTAATCAAGAAAAAAAAAGGACCCTGTATGTTGCCCATTGATTTGTACAAACAACACTCCCCTACTCATATGGATAATTTATATAAAATATGAAACATTACTTTCTATGTAAAACTTAAACTCCCCTTCACTGGTCCCCTATAAATACATGGGCCACTTGTATTAATAGGGGTCCTGTGAGTCACTCCTTGATTTGTACACACTTCAATACCCTGCTTATAGCAAAAATGTTTATAAAATATGAAATAACAGGTCCCCTATAAATACCTGGGCTAATTGTATTGATAGGGGCCCTGTAAGTAGCCCACTTCAAACCCTTACTTTTCCCAAAGTATCCCTATGTAAGTATAAGTCCACTTACAGGGTCCCAAAAAAAGAAGGAGCACAATAGGCATCTGAAGAAATGCTAATCTTGAGCACTGAATATTGTTCACCATGGTGCCTTTGGACTTTTTGGAAAATCACCTTACAATGCTGATAAATACCCTGGACCCTTTGACTTGTAAAAACTTCAGACCCAAGGTATGACTCATAGGAATAATTTATATAAATTACATTATGGACATATGACTGAATGGTTAAAAAAGAAAAAATAAGGACCCTGTAAGTAGCCCCTTGATTTGTACAAACATCACTCCCCTACTCATATGGATAATTTATATAAAAACTGAAATATTACTTTCTATCTAAAACTTAAACTCCCCTTCACTGGTCCCCTATAAATACCTGGGCCACTTGTATTTATAGGTCACCTTAAGTCACTCCTTGATTTGTAAACACTTTTCAATACCCTGCTTATAGCAATAATGTATATAAAATATGTAATAACAGGATCCCTTTAAATACCTGGGCTAATTGTATTTATAGGGGCCCTGTAAGTAGCCCACTTCAAACCCTTATGTTTCCAATAGTATCCCTATGTAAATATGTCCACTTACAGGGTATCAAAAATAGAAGGAGCAAAATATGCATCTGAAGAAATGCTAATCTTGAGCACTGAATATTGATCACCTTGGTGGCTTAGGAACTTTTTGGAAAATCCCCTTACAACGCTGATAAATACCCTGGACCCTATGACTTGTAAAATCTTCAGACCCAAGGTATGACTCATAGCAATAATTTATATAAATTACATTATGGACATATGACTGAATGGTTAATCAAGAAAAAATAAGGACCCTGTAAGTAACCCCCTGATTGGTACAAACATCACTCCCTTACTCATATGCATAATTTATATAAAATATGAAACATTACTTTCTATGTAAAACTTAAACTCCCCTTACTGGTCCCCTATAAATACATGGGCCACTTGTATTAATAGGGGTCCTGTAAGTCACCCCTTGACTTGTACACACTTCAATACCCTGCTTATAGCAATAATGTTTATAAAATATGAAATAACAGGTCCCATATAAATACCTGGGCTAATTGTATTGATAGGGGCCATGTAAGTAGCTCACTTCAAACCCTTACTTTTCCAAAAGTATCCCTATGTAAATATAAGTCCACTTACTGGGTCCCAAAAATAGAAGGAGCACAATATGCATCTGAAGAAATGCTAATCTTGAGCACTGAATATTGTTCACCATGGTGCCTTTGGACTTTTTTGGAAAATCCCCTTACAATACTGATAAATACCCTGGACCCTTTGACTTGTAAAAACTTCAGATCCAAGGTATGACTCATAGCAATAATTTATATCAATTACATTATGGACATATGACTTAATGGTTAATAAAGAAAAAAAATAAGGATCCTGTAAGTAGCCCCTTGATTTGTACAAACATCACACCCCTACTCATATGGATAATTTATATAAAATATGAAACATTACTTTCTATGTAAAACTTAAACTCCCCTTCACTGGTCCCCTATAAATACCTGGGCCACTTGTATTAATAGGGGTCCTGTAAGTCACTCCTTGATTTGTACACACTTCAATACCCTGTTGATAGCATGAATGTATATAAAATATGAAATAACAGGTCCCCTATAAATACCTGGGCTAATTGTATTGATAGGGGCCCTTAAGTAGCCCACTTCAAACCCCCTACTTTACCCAAAGTATCCCTATGTAAATATAAGTCCACTTACTGGGTCCCAAAAATAGAATGAGCACAATAGGCATCAGAAGAAATGCTAATCTTGAGCACTGAATATTGTTCACCTTGGTGCCTTTTGACTTTTTGGAAAATCCCCTTACAATGCTGATAAATACCCTAGAACCTTTGACTTGTAAAAACTTCAGACCCAAGGTATGACGCATAGGAATAATTTATATAAATTATGTTATGGACATGACTGAATGGTTAATCAAGAAAAAAATAAGGACCCTGTAAGTTGCCCCTTGATTTGTACAAACATCACATCCCTATATGGATAATTTATATAAAATATGAAATATAACTTTCTATGTAAAACTTAAACTCCCCTTCACTGGTCCCTTATAAATACCTGGGCCACTTGTATTTATAGGGGTCCTGTAAGTCACTCCTTGATTTGTACACTTTAATACCTTGCTTTTCCCATAGTATCCCTATGTAAATAGTCCACTTACAGGGTCCAAATAACAGAAGGAGCACAATGCGCATCTGAAGAAATGTTGATCTGGAGCACTGAATATTGTTCACCAGTATGTTCATATTTAATAAGTGTTTTGCAAATAACATGTCAGAAATACTTTTATCACAATGCCATCCCTAACAAAGCTTTCTCTACTCTGACAAACCTACCCCAATAGCCACACTCTCATTGTAGATATCTCAAACACTCTCTCTTTTTTTCTGCCCTGCATGTCTGTTTATATCTGTCTGTCCACATGTATATGTTTCTTTTTGCCTCTTTCACTGTATCTCTCTCTCTCTCTCTCTCTCTCTCTCTCTCTCTCTTCTGCTTTCTGTAGCTGATGAAAAGCTAATATCAAATCAATCACTGAATAATTAATATAATAATGTAACAAAGCCAACATTAAAAAATTATGTTTGTTTGCTATCTCCCAATCCATGTTTCCAAAATTATACTGTTATATGGTGTTTAGGGTCTCAAATTTTTTTTAGTCATATAGCAATGGTGTCTACTTAAGACAGTATTCTGAGCGCTGCCACACTGGAGTATCATGCTGCAAACACATGGTATGATACCCCCACCCAGTCACATTATACTGACATCAGGTTGACCGGACCTAAAACTATCCTCTAAATACTGGCACCATGCGAGGAAGCTATTATTACCATTTTTAGGTCTTTGGTATGACCGGTGAGATAAAACCAACAACCTTCCATATTAGAGGCAGATGACCATCGCTGCAGTATTTCAAATTTGGTAGGTAAGCAGGGATTTCTTTTAAATGTAAAAAAATATTGTTAAATGCAGGCAATTGATATAAAAAAAATGTTTTGTGTAGGTGAATTTTTCAATGGGTATAGGTAGGGGAGCCAACAAACAAACAGCTTTTTTTTAATTTTGGCCCAATTTTAGATTATTATCAGGATAAAGAGTTAGTTGTGTTCAGATGTGATGGGTTGGACAAGAGCAATAGAATGGGAAATGGTACCAAAAATAAATGCAGTTACAAACAATGAACATCAGGCCACACATCTACAGCGACACTCTGGTATGGCTGTGGTTTTATCAAGGTGAAAAGACACAACAGGAGGGTTGGCACCCCAACAACTGAAGCAAAACCCATAAAACAGCCTAACCTTTGACCAGCAGAGTTATAAATGGTGTTGCCCTATTTCCCTTTGATGCCATTAAAATCTAAATACCGTATTACCCCAATAAATGTCCCAAAAACAATTTGCAGTGTTATCAGTAAAAAGAAACCCAATTTCAACTTGCTTGCACATAAATTGGAAAAAAAAATCTGTGTTTAAGTGTTACTTGACCAAAAAAAGTAAGGTAGGTAGTTTGGCATTTTTTCTGGGTTTTTTTTTTTATTTCCTTGAGAAATTAAATGTCAAAATAATGATATATTATCAGCAAACTAGTTTTTCTATTCAATAGAAAAAATATAATAGCAAATCTCAGCTCAATACAAATACAATACATTTTATTACATTTAAAATCATTTTTCTTTTAAAGATAAAAAAAAAATGTTAGGGGATTCAATTTTATGGCTGGCCTGGAAACCCAATATATGTTTTAAAATGTTTGAACCCAAATTAACACCCTACTCTTACCCAGCTCCCCTTAAAAAATTGCATCAACCATGGGGAATTTATTTGGGGGAGTACAGTATATTTTATTGAGAGTTGAACACTTTATATTCAAACAAGAGATTAAGGTGGAAATTGCCAGGTCCAAAGCATAGGTACTTCCATTCCTAGGTCCAAAATGAAAGTTCCACATTTCCAAAGTTAATTCTAATTACCAGAATATTTACCTATTATTTTTGTAATTTTGCTCAATTAATAATCAAATGAAGAGACCCCACCATTTCCAGGTCGAAACCAAACAACTTCATTTTTTTTTCATCCAAAGATGCTAGAAAGTAATACATGATCATTTTAGCTCATTTATGATCTCATTTTGTTTTCCTATATAAGGCAAAAAGTCACTGACTATTTCAAAACAACCATATATAATGTTCTTTCTGTTCTTTCTTAATTTCAACTGATACAAGAAATGATTATAAACATTCTTCAATTTTGAAACTGAATACAAATGAATCAGTTAGTAGCTAATCACATTATAAAAATGTAAATCATGCTGAATTTTCCACTTTGTTGAGTGTATGGTTCTTTTAATGTTCAGGAAATGTTGTCCAATGGATCTGATAAAGCATCACAATAATTAAAGTTCAAATCAAACTCTCTAAACTGGAAAAATTCAATACAGTTTAATATATTAGTATAACAAAGTTAACTTGTACATGTTACTCGATTTTTTTTTGGTATTTTTTTGTTTTTTGATAAAAACCCATACTAAGGTTCAAAACCCACCATGACATGTCATGATGGTTTTAGAACTTATGCATCTGCAGAACTTCAAGTACAAGTCAAAACTGTTACGTAATACTTTCCTCAAAAATATTTTGTAATAACTGGGTACGTATAGTTTTCCCAGCATTAGTTTTCACATTAGTTTCCGCACCTGAACCAAACTGTTCATCTCAAATGACCATGAGTATTTCATGTCTGTGATAAATATTTTGTCATTTTAGCTCAATGATGTTCTCTGTTTCATATATAAGGCAAAACATCCCAACTATTTCAAAACAACCATATGTCCTGCTCTTTGATCTTTCTTAATTTCAAATCCTACAAGAAATATTATAAAGGATAATTTGCTTTTGACATTGTTTTTAATTTTGTGTATTCAATCATTAATAACAACTAACAAACCCCTCAAAAAATGTTATTACATGATTATAGCTGTTGAAAGTAGAGTTCAATAAAATAATTAAATTTTCTCTGTGTCAATTTAATGTTAGTTACATTACATACTTTAATAGTGATAACTGAAGATGTAAGTTGACATACATAACTTTAAAAGTTGCATTACATCCAACAATGTGTCGCAAATTGAATCAAAGCAGTGCTTAGGAATATTTGTTATTGATGCCTTATATCTAAATGCTGCAGCTGCATATCTCTATTTATCAGCAAACTTATAATATATATATATATATATATATAAGAATAAAATGGAACTGTTTCAAAACTTCATAATAACTGTGCTCTGATTAACCTTGCATCATAGTTCCAACATTGTTATAAACAACATTGCTATACCATGGGATGATGAAGTAAATTATCAGCTTGAAACATGTGTTCCAAACAATTTAGCCAACTTTTCACTAACTACTTTTAATAGTTCTGTTCAACCATAATACAAAGATGTCATACCACCATCTTATTAACCATATTCCCTTGAATTAATGCCCCCAGGGGCGATGTATTGACATTTATTTGCTTTGTTTCAATTTTTTTTTCAGACCAAAATTGGTGGTGGGGAGGTATATGGGGAGAAGCATTTACTCAGGGGAATACAGTATTTTACACATCTCTGTCAATTACTCTCTTTTAGTCACATTCCAACTCTCAAAATATAATGATAATAATAAGTGTTGGCAGGGAAGGACACGCCATTTTAACTCTTCTAAACCAATGGCCTGAATGATTCATGAGTTTTGTTTCAGTTGTCAGCGAGTCCAACCACTTTTCCCTTTCATATCTTTTCACCTTGAAAGCCAATCAAACTAATCAGCAGTTGTCCTGTCAGAGCCTATGTTCATGTCATACTGCCTAAGATAGAAAGAGAGAAAGAGAGAGAGATGGGGGAAAGTCACACACACACACACACACACACACACACACACATTATAGAGAGAGAGAGAGAGAGAGAGAGAGAGAGAGAGAGAGAGAGACACACACAGAACACGGAGAGATCAACAGAGAACAATACAGACAGAGAGAGAGAGAGAGATAGAGCGAGAGAGAGAGAACAATAGAGAACAAAACAGATAGACAGACAGACAGACTTGCAAATACATACAAAGAGAGAGACAGAGAGAGAGAGAGAGAGAGAGAGAGAGAGAAAAAGAGAGAGAGAGAGAGAGAGAGAGAGAGAGAGAGGGGGGGGGGCTAGTTTGTGGCCAGAGAGAAAGTTGTTATTGGTGGCCTTGTAATATCATACAGATAAAAAGAAACATTGATATACTGTTCAGTACACTTACCTAATATGGAACTTTTGGTGAACAGAAAGTCTTACAATGATCTATTTAGTATTCCATCATTTAAAACCAGATGTCAGATGCAACACTTAATTTATCTTGTATCTATTTCTGTTCACCAAAAACTCACGAAACTAGATGCCCAAATGCCCAAGAGCTAAAATGTCGAGCCCGCTTATACAGACCTGTGATCAAACTATTTTTTTATTATGTTGGATATTTTTGGCACTTTACAAAATATGAAGTGGACACAAAGTTTTGACAATGAACCTTTTCAGGGATATACCAAAAAATCCAGAAACGTCTTAAAAATAAACTTATCCTTAAAATGGTTAAAATTCATGTCATATCTACCAAAGTGTGACAAAATTTCTACAATTGATTTTTAAGCAAGGCATACACAGAACTGCCATTGTTACAAATTGCTATGTCAAGGTCAATGCAAATGGGCTGGACAAAAACTAATTCAGTGCTCCAGTTAAGCAGTATTTGGGAGCTTTAATAAATTATCAAAAACATTGGATACTAACAATATCAGCTTTATTAGTTGATTTAAAGTAGCAAGTTAACTGAAATGTTCATTTTTACCCTAAACATTTGGGAAATAATAAAAAAAATCTAACAAGTAAAATTCTCAGTAGAAAAAACATTTATCTGGAGCACTGATTGATATACTAATATATCAAGGCCAACATTAAAATAATGTGTGTTTGTTGTCTCCCAATCCTGACTTTCAAATTTGTGGAGGTAAATAAGAATGTCATCCAATTTAATTTTTTTTTATATAATTCATGTCATACAGGTAATTTCAATGAAATAATGGAACATTTTCAAAATTAAAAAAAAGACAGATTTTGAGCTGGTAAACCTTTTGATTGGTAGATAGGGAGCTGACAAACAAACAACATTTTAGTATTGGCCCAATGTAAAATCATATAAGCACAATAAAGAGTAAGTTTTTGTTCACATGTGGTACAAGATACTTTGGGGTTTGGCAAGGGAATAGAAAATGGTACCAATATGCATGCTGGAAATGTATGCAGTTTAAATTACCGGTTTTACCGGTATTGAACATCAGGCAATACAGACACTCTGATTGCTTGTTGCTTGTCAAGGTTAAAAGACATGAGAGGAGGGTTGGCACTCCGACAACTGAAACAAACCCCATAAACCACTCAGACCTTTGACCAGCAGAGTTAAAATGGTGTTGTCCTCTTTCCCTTTGGTGCCATTAAAATTTAGATACCGTATTCCCTCTTATAACATATATATACCCCCACCCCTCTCCCCACCACCAATTTTGGTCAAAAAATTTTGATTGAAATATACATCGCCCCCAGGAGTGCTTATTTGAGGGAATACGGTAAATTTTATTGAGAGTTGGACACTTGATAACCAGTGAGAGATTAAGGTGGAATCATTCCCAGGTTCAAAACAAAGACCTGTACAATTCGTAGGCCAATGAGCATAATGCTTTAAACAATTCATTTACCGATAATTTTGCCTAATTTTAACTTTTATTTTTGCAAATTTGCTTTTGAAAAAGTTATCTTAATATAACTTGTCTTTTCTTTGTAAATAATTTCATAACAATCCTTTAAATAATTTCAAAACAGTCCTTTAAACACAAGACAACTACTTATCCTATAAACAGCTGTAGAACAAAATTCAAGGCCAACCATTACAGAGACTGGTCAGGTGAGGATTTCAACTCATAACTCCTTCAATGACTGTCTGATGTATATCAGTACTGACCTGACTAACTGGACCAGGCTTATGCCATTTTTCAGAAGAATATAATACTGTATATAAAATACAGTAAATACAACTTTTATTTTATATTCTGTACATTATGTTTATCACCTGCAATGTTCATGTTTTTAAAGGATATGGACAGGGGTATATAGGCGGGCTAGCCCTAGGGAATATATGGGGCAGATTATTATGTATAGGAGTAACATGAAAACATCACAGAGAAAAACACTATGTACAAGAATTAAAATTAATTTAACTTTTTAAAAACAATTGTCACCAAGTTTCATTTTTTGGATTCAATTAAATGATGGTATTTCAAGTTTTTAAATTGAATATGAATAAGCTTATAGCTGAACACATGACAAAAAAAGTTTATCATACTGAGTTTTTCACTTTGTTGAGTGTATGGTTCTTTTAATGCTCAGGAGATGTTGTTCAATGGATCTAATAAGGCATCTCAATTAAACATAAGAATCAAATACTCTCCAACTGGAAAAATTCAGTACAGTTTAAATTATTACCATAACAAAGTTAACTTGTACACGTCAGTTCGAATTTTTTTGGTATTTTTTATTATTTTTTTTCTATAAAATCCCATACTAAGGTTCCAAAACCACCATGACATGTCATGATGGTTTTAGAACTTTTGCATCTGCAGAACTTTGTGTACAAGTTAAAACTGTTCTGTAATATTTTCCTCAACAATATTTTGTAATAACTGGGTATGTATAGTATCCAAGCATTAGATTGGCACTAGCTTCCACACCTGAACCAGACTGTTTACCTAGATTGGCCAATTTAATAAAATGTGCCAAGAATTCAACTATTACTGTACCAGTTAAAAAAATCAAGAGTATAAATATTATTGGAGGTAATGCGACTAGTGGATTACTACGATTATCGTAAAACCTAAATTCACAAACATTTATTTAAACAAAAATTTACAGAATAAATCTGCCATGAGTTTTATCCCACTCATTTTAGTTTTTAATACTTCTATTTTGTAAATGAATGCTTCATGTAAATCCATGTAAAATTCTGTGTTCAATATTAGGTCTATTTTCAGACATAGGCAACTGACAAATCCAGATTTCAAAAAGTTCTTGTTCACATCAATTTCTGTAGCTCTTTCCTACATGTCATTTAGCAATGGATAATCATTCACATGGATCCAGCACAATGCATGAGCCATCATTGAGATGAAATTGATATTAATTATTTCAAATGAATGTCTCCACAGATTATGGGTCTTTTAACGAATGTTTCCTTATGCATCAAAATTACACTGTTTCAAAATAATACATGTAACACCACCTAGCCATTCAGTTATTTTGCGAAACAGAGTGGGGTTTTCTTTGAATTAAGATGCATGAAAATTTGTGTCAACAGCATTTGATGTTGATTAATACATTCAAAGTTTCAAGTCAATTGTTTCACAAGAACTGCATTATGGTAAATATAGAACTTTTACAAGGAACAATTTATATTCATTAAAAAATGGCATCTTTTATGGAAAAACTATATATATATCTTTATTTCCTCCAAATCATACAGGAGAGCATATTTTTTTTGTGTTTTTATGAAAAAAAATTTATCCCATAAACGATACAAGTTAAGCTTTTACATTTTACTATGAAAACTAATATTGAACATTCAAAATTGTGACAACATTCCCTCCAAATGAATACAGATTCCGACAGAACTGAAGAGTGACAGCAAATTTTAAATCAATGAACCTAGATTCCCACAGAACTGCAGAGTTACAGCAAATTCTAAATCAAATGCTCAATCTGTCGCCTCCTATGACATGCTTGAGCTGTAGGTCCTATGCTCTCCACCAATCATGTGGCAGCCCCTGGAACCATAGGGGGGTTTTTGTTGATATCACTATTATTGACTGAGAGCAAAACAATGTAGACACAATCAGATTCAATGGATGTGTCAAAGTTCTACTTTTCTGTTCCTACAGATATTGACATATATGGCATTCTCTATTGCATATTTTTAAAACAGTTTACAGGTAAACATGTAGTTTTAAACTAGCATTTAATCCTACCAAAAAAAAAAAAAAACAACAGGAAAAAACAATTTTGGAGAAAAAAATTGTGCGCCAAATTTCAGCTCCAAAAAAGAAAATAGATTCTGTCATTAAAGACCTGTTTGTTTCAAGCATCTTTGTAAGAAATTGCCTCTAAAGAATTGCATCATGGCAAACAGAGCAATTTTACTAAAGGCAAGGGAAAAAAACTCTGATGTTAAAAAACAAGTTACATTCACTAAATGATGGCATTTTTCAGAAAAATATAGATAACTAAAATTTAGAGCTGCTGTACGTACAAAATTGGATTTTACAAAATTTGTTCTTTTTTTTGTGTGTGTGTTTTTTTATGAATTTTTTTTATCCCATAATAGATACAAGTTTAGCTTTTATATTTTACCAAAAAAAAACTAATCTTGAACCGTTTACCTTCTTAACTACCTGTAACATTCAAAATTGTGACAACATTACCTCCAAATGAATTCAGATTCCCACAGAACTGCAGAGTTTCAGCAAATTCTAAATCAATGAACCCAGATAACCACAGAACTGCAGAGTTGCAGCAAATTCTAAATCAAACACTCAGCCTGTCGCCTCATACAACATGCTTGAGCTGTAGAGGTCCTATTCTCACCATCAATCATGTGGCAGCCCCTGGAACCACAGGGGTTTTTTTGGTTTTATGTTTATTTGGAATTAATATCACTATTAAATACTGAGAGCAAGACAATGTAGACACAATCAGATTCAGTGGATGTGTCAAAGTTTTTCTTTTCTGTTCCTACAGATATTGACATATATGGTATTCTCTATTGCATATTTTCAAAACAGTTTACATTCGTTAAATAATGGCATTTTTCAGGTAAATACAGATACCTAAAATTTAGAGTTGCTGTTAGAACAAAATTGAATGTTACAAAATTAATTCGGGTTTTTTTTTGTGTTTTTATGTATTTTTTTTTTATCCCGTAAACGATACAAGTTTAAGCTTTTATATTTTACCATAAAAACTAATCTTGAACCGTTTACCTTCAGAACTACCTGTAACATTCAAAATTGTGACAACATTCCCTCCAAATGAATACAGATTCCCACAGAACTGACATGTTACAGCAAATTCTAAATCAATGAACCCAGATTCCAATAGAACTGCAGAGTTACAGCAAATTCTAAATCATATACTCAATCTGTTGCCTCCTATGACATGCTTGAGCTGTAGAGGTCCTATTCTCACCTACAATCATGTGGCAGCCCACAGAACCACACGCAGGTTCTTGTTTTATATTACCATTTTGAATTGATATCACTATTAATGACTGAGAGCAAGACAATGTAGACACGATCAGATTCAGTGGATGTGTCAAAGTTCTACTTTTCTGTTCGTACAGATATTGACATATATGGCATTCTCTATTGCATATTTTTAAAACAGTTTACAGGTAAACATGTAGTTTTAAACTAGCATTTAATCCAACAAAAACAACAACAGAAAAAAAAAATTTTGGAGAAAAAAATTGTGCACCGAAATTCAGCTCCAAAAAAGAAAATAGATTCTGTCATTACAGACCTGTTTTTTTTCAAAGTATCTTTGTAAGAATTGCATCATGGCAAATAAAGCAATTTTACTAAAGGCAAGGGCAAAAAACTCTGGTGTTTAAGAACAAGTTACATTTACTAAATGATGGCATTTTTCAGGTAAATACAGATAACTAAAATTAAGAGCTGCTGTAAGTACTAAATTGAATGTAACAAAATTAGTTTTTTATTTTTTGTGTTTTTATGAAATTTTTTTTTTTATCCATTAAAAGATACAGGATTAGCTTTTACATTCTACCATGAAAACTAATCTTGAACAGTTTACCTTCAGAACTACCTGTAACATTCAACAAGAGGCCCAAGAGGGCCTGAGGACGCTCTACTGACTTACAGTGGCCATAGCACTTTTTGAAATTCTACTATGCAATAGAAACAACGGGGCAGAGTAATTTTTAACTCTAGGGACACCATTTAAACAAATCTAAAAAAACTATAGTTGGTCATCATTACTACATAAACATTTTGAAAATCTGTTGGACCGTTCATGAGAAGAAGACTTTTTAAGTTTTGGACTATTTTTAGTAATGGTGGCCATCTTGAATTTTAGATAGAAAAAATAAATCTTTTGTATAGTCTCCTGTGCAATAGAAACATCCATGTGAAGTTTCAGATTAATTGGCCTAGTGGTTTCAGAATAGATGAAAAAAAAAAGATAATTTTCTGTTTTCCCATAGTATCCCTATGTAAAATTCTAAGTCCCCTTACAGGGCCCCTATATATTTTAACCCCTAAATTCTTATCTGCAATCAAACCCCTACACTTAGGGATAATTTATATCAAATATGTACAAATCTGACATACCAGTTCTTAAGAAAACAATTTTACTAATTCCCAATTTGTACCCTTTTGGGGCCTCTCCTGACCCCTAAAGACATGGGAACCCAGTCATTTTTACAAATCTTAACCTCCTTTACCTAACAATGCTTTAGTGAAGATATAGGCAAAATTATTTCCATTTAAAAAAAAAACAACAAAAAATGTCACTGTTAAGTGTCACATGCCCCCCAACATGTCATGATGTTATGTTGATCATTTGTAGCAAGTATCATTAAAATTCATCTATGCATGACAAAGTTACAGGCCAGAAACGAAATCTCACATAAACTCAAAGTGTCGTAAAACAAACTCAAATTGTGACCTGTGACCTTGAGGTACGGGTGTGGATGTTACTCGCGACACGTCGTCATGTTCTGTTGATCATTTGTTGCAAGTATCGATAAAATCCATCTATGCATGACAAAGTTACAGGCCAGAAACGAAATACCGGACGGAAGGACGGACAGACGCTGCAATTACTATATGCCACCCAATAGGGGGGGGGGGGGGGCATAAAAAAAATATTATATTGACATGTATCCCATTATTAAACTCTCGTGGCAGGGTTATTTTTTACCCTAGGGACACCATTTGAACAAATCTAACAGAACTATAGTTGGTCATCATTACTACATAAACATTTTGAAAATCTGTTGGGGCGTTCACTTTAGCCATTAGAGCTAAAAATGTGACAACATTCCCTCCAAATGAATTCAGAATCCCACAGAGTTACAGCAAATTCTAAATCAAATACTCAATCTGTCACCTCCTACGACATGCTCAAGCTGTAGAGGTCTTATTCTTGCCATCAATCATGTGGCAGTCCCTGGAACCACACAGAGGTTCTTGTCTTTGTTTTATGTTATATTTGGAATTGATATCACTATTAATGACTGAGAGCAAGACAATGTAGACCCAAGCAGATTCAATGGATGTGTCAGCTTTTATTTTCTGGTCCTACAAATATTGACCTAATGGTATTCTCTATTGCCTGTTTTCAAAACAGTTTGCAGGTAAACATGTATCTGTTATTCATTGCTTTAAACAATAAAACTGACATTTAATTCTATTAAAAAGCAATAAACAAATGCCTGGACAGCCTGAAAGAAGACTCATTCAAAGTTTTGCCTATCATCAGATATGTTGTCTTTCTTCAATTTCTTTCTCTCAATTCTTTACCAAAACAAACTCTTCAGGACTAAAATTCCACTCGTGCGCTCGCCACGAGTGAACATTTGGTCAGGATGAGTAAAATCTAAGAAACTGACCTTGACATTTCTTTGATTATAAGGTTTTAAGCATTCAATTAAAAATGTTGGTAAAGGCGGATGAGTAGCTTTTATCCAAAATTTCAAGCCCTGCACTTACAGGGTGCAGTTAGGATAATAAAACAACAATTCATGATGACTAGGCCTTTTGTTGAAGATATCCTGGTTGTTTTCCTCTATGAACGAAGGTAAAAATTCAAAGAATCGCAAAAATACATGACATATCTATTCGCTGATGTTTTATACAGTCTTGCGTTTCACAAATTCTTTTATCTGTCCAACTGACATTGAATTGATGTATATTAACTAAAATGCGATAAGATTATATCTAAAAATGTGTGTTTACCGATATTTAGAAGTAATTTTACATTTTATATTATTTGTTACTTAAAAAAATAATGTGTTAGGCTATTACCTGTACAGCTGGGTAATGGGTGTTCAAAATCTAATATTCTGTATGTTTTTCATTGTAATAGATAATACTTTGAATGTGGTAGGCATACTAGAAGTTCTCATTTTATAGCACATGTATAAAAAAAAAGACAAAAACATATTTGTATAAAAGCGTAAACTTTTATAAAACAAAAATGACTGATTTTCACCAACACAAAAGAGGAAAGCACAAACATTAGCATTTGCATGAGTTCATATTGATATTAAGAATAAACAAGAGTTGTCAACAACAAAGCTCGCCTATGAAATAAAACTCACCACCCATGCAAAGATTGAGATTGGAGGCAAACACAAAAACTTAAATGCAACTGAATGCAAAAGTTTATTCTGGGTGTCTTAAGACAACCTGACGTTGCCACAGCCACCAGGGTCATGGTAATAGCTCTCCTAGACATTTGTCCCAATGAGCTAAAAAAGCAAGAATACTACCTTTTAAAAGAATTCCTGCCTTTCTTTTATTAATATAAAAAATTCTGAATCAAACATCAATCTGAAATCGTGGTATTGAAACCATTATTTCAATTTCCCCTGTATCTGACCAAAAAAAAAAAGATGGCCAAAATATATTTATCATTGCTTGGGACACTAAAGGGCGATTATTTTTACTGTTGCTATACTAGTTTGCAGTAGTCACCTGCATTTCATGTCATTTTTAGTGAAAATTGTATGCTTTGATTACCTCATATTTAAAGTGTCTAATACTCTGTTTTTGATAAAATAAAAATTGTAATAAAGTCAAATCTGATTCTCTATGTCCTCTGCTATGGCAATTACATTTTCAAACTTTTGGAACTATTTTATCGGTCAGAGGATATGAAATCACTCTCAACAGTATAACAAAGGTTATAGTACAAAATTGTAGTCTTGGCAGCACAGCAACTATAAAAGGCATCGCTGTGCTCACTTTCAGGAAATATTTTTCTAACATTAGGGGAAAAAACATTTTTGAATGCCCAATTTGTCACCTCTTACGACATGCTTGAACTGCAGTGGTCCTATTCTTGCCATCAATCATGTGGCAGCCCCCGGAACCACACAGGGGTTCTTGTTTTATATTATCATTTTGAAATGATATCACTATTAATGACTGAGAGCAAGACAATGTAGACCTGATCAGATTCAGTGGATGTGTCTAAGTTTTTCTTTTCTGTTCCTACAGATATTGACATAATGGTATTTTCTATTGCATGTTTTCAAAACTATTTGAATGAAAACTGTGAACATGTATTTGTTCTTCATTGTTTTAAACAACTAAACTAGCATTTAATCCTATTAAAAAAAAAAAGGAAAAAACAATTTTGGAGACAAGAATTGTGCACCAAATTTCAGATCCAAAAGAAAATAGTTTCCACCATTATAGACCTGTTTATTTAAAGTATCTTCATAAGAAATTGCCTCACAAGAATTGCATCATGGTAAATTGAGCAATTTTACTAAGGACAAGAGCAAAAAATCTCTGAGTATTAAAGAGCAAGTTACATTTTACTTAATGATGGCATCTTTCATATAAATACATGTAACTAAAATTTAGAGCTGCTGTAAGTACAAAATTGAATGTTACAAAATTAGTTCGTTTTTTTTTAGTGCTTTTACATAATTTTTTTTTCAAAATTGTGACAACATTCCCTCCAAATGAATCCGGATTTTCATAGATCTGCAGAGTTACATCAATCATGTGGCAGCTCCCCTGAACCACACAGGGGTTCTTGTTTTTGTTTTATATTATAATTTGGAATTGATATCACTATAATTAATGACTGAGAGCAAGGCAATGTAGACCCTATCAGATTCCTATACTAGTTGGCAGTTGTCCGCTGCATTTATGTCATTTTTAGTGACAATTGTATGCTTTGACTACCTCATATTTAAAGCGTCTAATACACTATGTTTGATAAAACAAAAAACTAATCAAATCAAATCTGGATCTCTACATGCTCTGCTATGGCAATTACATTTTCAAACTTTTGGAACTATGTTATCGTTCGGAGGATATTAAGTTGCCGTCAAAAGTATAACAAAGGTTATAGTACAAAATTGTAGTCTGGGCAGCACAGCAACTATAGAAGGCATCGCTATGCTCACCTTCAGGAAATATTTTTCTTACATAAGAGTAAAAAAATATTTTTAAATGCCAAATTTGTCGCCTCTTACGACATGCTTGAGCTGCAGTGGTCCTATTCTTGCCATCAATAAAGTGGCAGCCCCTGGAACCACACAGGGGTTCTTGTTTTATATTATCATTTGGAATTGATATCACTATTAATGACTGAGAGCAAGACAATGTAGACCTGATCAGAGTCAGTGGATGTGTCAAAGTTTTCCTTTTCTTTTCCTACAGATATTGATGTAATGGTATTTTCTATTGCATGTTTTCAAAACAATTTGAAAACTGTGAATATGTTTTTGATTTTCATTGTTTTAAACAATTTAACTAGCATTTGATCCTATTAAAAAAAAAAACAGGAAAAAACAATTTTGGAGACACTAATTGTGTGCCGAATTTTAGCTCCATAAAAGAAATTATATTCAACCATATTTAATGTATCTTTGTAAGAAATTGCCTCACAAGAATTGCATCATGGTAAATAAAGCAATTTTACTAAGGACAAGGGCAAAAAAAAACTCTGGTACTAAAGAACAAGTTACATTTACTAAATGATGGCATCTTTCATGTAAATACAGATAACTAAAATTTAGAGCTGCTGTAAGTACTAAATTGAATGTTATAAAATTAGTGTTTTTTTTTTGGGGGGGGGGTTGTGATTTTATGTAATTTTAATTTTTTTTATTCCGTATAAGATACAAGTTTAGCATTTCCTTTTTACCATAAAAACTAATCATGAACCGTTTACTTTCAGAACTACCTGTAACATTCAAAATTGTGACAACATTCCCTCCAAATGAATCCAGATTCCCACAGAACTGCAGAGTTACATCAATCATGTGGCAACCCCCCTGAGCCACACAGGGGTTTTTGTTTTTGTTTTATATCATTATTTGGAATTGATATCACAATTAATGACTGAGAGCAAGGCAATGTAGACCCTATCAGATTCCGTGGTTGTGTCAAAGTTTTTCTTTTCTGTTCCTACAGATATTGATAAAATGGTATTCTCTATTGCATGTTTTCAAAACAGGTTGCAAACTGTAAACATGTATTTGTTCTTCATTGTTTTAAACAATTAAACTAGCATTTAATCCTTAAAACAGCAATCATGAATCAAACCCTGTATTAGTCCCAATATAAGTGTATTTTGTGTTATAAACCATTGTATCATGTACACACTGTATCACAATCGGCTGTAATGCATACATTCTATGTATCATAAACATATTTATTGTATGCATACTGTATCATACAGCTTCATTTGCATTTTAGTTCTACAAATTGCAGTCCTATCAGTTCACCATTAATCAAAATTCTAATTCCATTAAACATTTTAAAAAAAAAATATCTAAAATCATCATCATTCTACTTTTCTGTTTAACTTATGCAATATGTGTTAAATGAAAACAGGTACAACTGGCACATCATGTTCTGGTTGTAACAGCTGACACAAACTCCCTTGGGCAGAATCACTGAGAGGACAATACCAGAGTTAGAAACATTTAAAACAGGTGCCGATTAGCTATGCTATCAGAATATAATTATGTCTATTCAAGTTGGATATCAATATCTTTACATAATATTTACATAATTGAAATATCTCTTTTTTTTCTTTTTTTCATAACTGGCTGTACCAGCTCATATGCCATTAATTAAAATCAAGAGCTGCTCTAAATACACAACTGAAAGTTCAATTTCTTTGTGTTTTTATTCATTGCCAAAAATTGAAATACAATGTAATTTTGAGTCAGTTCTTTACACTGACACAAGCTAAACCTATTATATTTTTTGGTTACATTTATAATTATGTATGTTTAACCTCAAATTAACATAATTATACCTGTGGAGCAGCTTAGAAACCTGACTTTCTATCGTGCCATGGATAAAGATGAATGTAAACCAAAATTAATCTGTTTAACCTGGAACATGATTTTATGTTCATAATAATGAACATGGGTTATTATTTCAAAAATCTACCAAGGAAATCAACTGTATTATTCTATTGTTTAAAATAAAATTTCTAAATTTCTCAGTTCCATAGTAACTAAATGTAGTATATTATGTTGGTCAAAATTTACACTTAAACAAAACGTCACCCTCTGGCTAACTCATACAATGATAATCCATGTTTAAAAGTTTTCATAAACAGAACTGTTCAACCTGATGATAATTTCAGCTGATACAGATTTGAAATAATTGTGTGAGGCAGGTGCTTGAGTAAGAACCTCTTTTATTATCATGCTGCAGATGGAGGTTCTGCACATAGACAGGAGCATCAGGAGAGTGTGAACTATCACAATGAAGTCTAATGACAACTTACTTTCACTGCAGACATCATGGGTTCTCAACCTAAATCCATCCATAAAGTTTGTGTGAAAATTTGCCAGAACAGTGATTCTACTAAGATTCATTCCTCCATCAATAAAACTGTATATTAATAACTTGTCATGTATTGATGTGTTGAAAATGGCATTAAGCTCCATTAAAGGAAATGTTTATGTATTGAATTGTTTCAGAAACGTCTACAATCATATCAGGATGGTGTCTGTTGAAGACATTGCTTTCTAGGCTCATACAGATCAAGTTAAAAAATAACAAACAGTACAACTCTGAACATTGTCCACCATTTTCTAGGCAAATCAAACAAATGGACAAAATTTTATGACAGAAATCAACAAAAAAGATTATACCAGGCTCACTCTTCCCATGCTGGAAGAAACTAATAATTTATCACCAATCAAAAATAAACTGACATCATATTAAAAACCAAAAGGCTAAATGAGAAGTTATTTGATTTGCATTTAATGTAAAGAAACTCATATAAAGCAGAATGAACCTGGCATATTCCTTATCAAAGATACAAACAACTATTCAGAAAGAAATTGACATACAGTTAAAAAATGTATAAATCCTACCATAAATTGTCTTCTTCATGCTAAATTGCTTCCTTTTTTTAAGTTTTATCCTGGTCTGGTATTGTATTCATGTTCTCAAACAGTTCTGAAAATATAAATCAAACTATGAACCATTTGCAATGTAATGTTGAAACATATCATAATGATATAATTATGAGAACAGGGCTTGAAATTTATTATCAAAGCCACTCACTCACCCATGCCAAATATTTTCAGTTATTTAACTATTCTAATGGTCACCTGATTATCCTTAATGTCATGAAGATATATGAATCAATTTTCTAACTTTTGTCCTGCAGGAAGTTGCAAAACTCCAAACATGGATTCTGAATGTCATATGTGCATCAACAAACATCATTCTTATACAGATTTTGTAAAGAGTACCGACCCCAAGGGTCAATTCACAATTTTAATGATGGACTCATATGCCTCATAAATATGCTTTCCATTGTTTTCCACTGCTTCCTATAATAAGAAAAGGACTTTTAAAGTGACTGTTTTGGCCCAGGCCCAAGGATTAGAGAGTTTAGGGGAGAGCACTCAATAAAACATCAACCGTCATATCAGCAACAACATATCACACCAAAAACCATTCAAATGAGTCAATTTATCATCAGAAATGTGTTTTTTTTTTGTCATTTAATCTTATGTAGATTTAGTCAAGTAGGCCCCAACCCAAATGCAAAACAGTGAGATCAAGGAACACGAAATTCACAATTTTTATAAAAGACCAATAGATGTCAATAATCATGTTTCTCAGTGCTTCTTTTAACAGGACGAAGATTTTCTAAGTTTATCTAATATAATATAAATTTGACAGTTTTGGCCCCATCCAAGACCCCCATGAAAACAAATCACACCAAAAAAACATTCAATAAGTTTATTCAGTCATAAGAAAGAATTTTTTTGTCATTTTCTCTTATATGGATTTTAAGTTAAGCAAGCCCAAGGTAAAACCAAGAGAACCAGGGCATGAAATTCACAAATTTTATAAAGGACACATCATAGCCATCAATAAGCATGCTCAAAATTTGTTTCTGAGTGCTTCCTGTAGAAAGAAGAGTTAAAGTTTACCTTTAATTGTTTTAGGCCCCACACCTGGCCAAACCGGCAGACCCAGGGACCTGCAATTCACAATTTTCATAAAGGACCCATATGTGTCCATAACCATGCTCACCATTTATTTCCCAGTGCATCCTATAGGAAGACCTATAGATTTTGACCCTGCCCCACCCCCACCCCCTCCCCCCTTTCTCTCTCAGTCAATTAACAAGAGACCCAAGATCGCCAGAGGTACCCATCATGCTGTACTGCCCCTCCCCCAACCCCTTTCTTTCTCAGTCAATAAACAAGAGGCCAAAGATGGCCAGAGGATGCTGTACTGGCACTTTTTGAAAATTCACAATGTTAACCTTCCTTAACCTCTAATGGATAAATACCACCACAACACCCATACTGAACAAAATGTTAATTACTATGAACTGGAAATATTCTAAATTCTCATACCATTCATCTATAGAAAATGTCAGATCTACTGTTTGTAAACTAATAAATAGATGTCAATTTAATTTTTTTATGTCATTTCTGGGGAGTTGGACAGATATTACGGAGTTGGATAGATATGATACAAGGACTACATGGGCAGTGAAGGAGATATTTACATGCACAAATATTTACATTCCCACTGCAATTGACCTAAATGAACTATAAAGATTAAATGCATTCATTTCCCAATGAAAAACACTTGCAACTGGGCAGAGCTAAAAGGACCAGTTTGCATTTAGTTGGTTGCAAGTTTTTTAATTGCACTATTTTGTTTTGCTGGCGAGACCCCACGTGACGTTTGCTGTAAGTTGTCCTACAAATGCATGCACTTATTCAGTATCGTGACAACATCGCCGTTACATTCATGACATTGGCTTTGCGGTTTAATGCGTATAATTTGCTTTTTAAATTTCAAAATTACAAAAATAACTTAATTCTTAATAAAAAATACCGCATATTCCCTTATTAATGCCCCCAGGGGTGTTACATTTTACAAGGTGGCGGTGTTTATTAAAGATAAAAAAAGGCAAATTTAATAACAGTTTAAAACATAATAAAAACAATTTAGCCCTGGAAAAAACCTTAAATCCGGTTTAAATCCCCAAAAAAGTAGTTCAGAATTATTCGAGAGTGAATGAAATAATCGACATATGATGAGAAAAAGCTGAAAATCTGTATGAAACTACTAGTCTTCATACTGGAATATCCGAATTTATGGTCAGTGTACTCTTCACTTTAAATCACTTGGACACTTGCTCTTATCAATGTAGAACAATGAGCTTTCAGCGTACACAGACTAACCACATTTTCCGACATTTTGAAATTTTTAATCAACAGACGGCATTTTTACTAGTTTTAAACAGCAAATACAGGGAAGTGTTTATTCAACTAAAAGTGGTTAAGTGGTCACTCAAGCTATAAACAATGGGTTAGAGAGTTCAAATGTGATAAACACTTCGCTAATTGTTGTCTGTGTAACAAAATAATTGATCTGGGAAAGATGGGCGAATACACACTCAACTCGCATATGTTTTATTTTTTAATTTTCCAGAAAAATAGGTGGTGGGGGGGGGGGGGGCATTTATTAGAGTGGGGGCATAAATATTGGAATATATGGAAGCTGGAGAATATACTGTAAATATAAGGATTGACAGCCGAGTTTAATGCTGCTGAGAAGCCCTTTGGGCTTCATGAACATAAAACTGGCCTAATGTTTTTCATCACCCAATGAAAACTCAAAATTGGCTTTTAATCTTTAAATAAATAATAGATATAGTTACATTACATACAGTCAGTTTCATGTACATGTATCAATTATTAGTCTGCTCATCTGCCTGATTGTTTACAAGTACCAGTACTGGACATTTTATTATTATTACTGTCAAAATTATAGGCAATATTGTTATACCACCAACATACTCTTCATTGGTCCACAATCATCAACATACTCTTCACTGCCCCACAATCATCAACATACTCATCACTGCCCCACAATCATCAACATACTCATCATTAACATACTCTTCACTGGCCCACAATCATCAACATACTCTTCACTGGCCCACAATCATCAACATACTCATCATTAACATACTCTTCACTGGCCCACAATAAATTATTTTTCTTGATGATTATCAATCAAACTTCATGCAATTACTTGGGGCATTAGGTTGAGCAATACTGAGTTCAAAATTCCATTATATTATCGTCATTTGCATTTGTACATTACAACTATTAATTACAGTCAAACCTGTCTTAAGCAGCCAGTCAAAGGAAGTAGCAAAAAGGGCCCTTTAAGCAAAGTTGTTATTTAATGCAGGTTAATTTGCTTTGAAAGCAAGTGGCTGCTTAATAGAGGTGACCATTTATACAGGTTTGTACATAATTGTAAAATTATTAGGTATTTATAAAATATTCTAAAGCAAGTAAATGCATCATGCATAATGGGTTTGCTGAAACTTAATTAAAATTTCCAAATTTAACAAGGAGAGGAACACTTTAATCCTTTTGGGCATTTTGCCTTTTTGGGAGAACCCACAAGCCAAAGATTACAGTTTCATAAAAGTGTGTGTTCTAATATATGTATCTTATATTACAATTCTGAACTGTAAACAAACAAATGAAATAACAAAACAGAACCAGCTTATATTTACCAAAGAAAACAGACTACTGAAGGGAAACCAAAGTACGCAAAAAAGAACACAAAGTACTGATGAGCCCAGTATGTGATTCGAAACGTGTCAGTTCTTTTTTTGTAAAAGACAAGAAGACCAGTTTGTACCATTGCCAGTATTTCTAATACAGTGTACAGAATTTACATGTTCTGTGCAAGGTTGACCCCTTTTATCGAAAAGGCAGAGAAGGTAACTTAATTTATTGCCCTTGAATGTATATTTGCCTGCTATGTCACTGGGGTTTTTTTTTTGCCATTTTAATAGCTATTATTGGGTCATATTCCCAATGGCAAATAGTATCTTGTTTTCCCAATTGAATAGTAAATTTTCCCAATTGAAAACTTTAATAATTGTAAATTGAATCTTGCCATAATTCTTTGATAAAATAAACCAATGTATAGTTTTGTAGTTATGCTCCTGACAAAAGTGATACAGACGTACAGACGGAGACCATTACCATATCCCCCTTGACCTTCAATAATTAAATATACAGACTTAATTATACATAACTCATATTACGACTACAAACAACGTATTAATTAAATATACAGACCTCTTTATACATATCTCATTATACAGCTACAAACAATGTATTAATTAAATATATAGACCTCTTTATACATATCTCATTACACAGCTACAAACAACGTATTGATTAAATATATAGACCTCTTTATACATATCTCATTATACAGCTACAAACATTAATTAACCTGTTATAATGGTGAATAAAAATGTTGATAAGCCCTTATTTTAATTTTTGATCTCTTGATTTGTCATTGCAAAACAAAGTATTCTACCTTCGAAATAAACAATTAAAAAAATTAAAGTTTCCTACATACAACTAAAAATACAAAATATACAGTTAATGTTCTTTGACATTTTTCACCAAACTTACGATACTACATTTTGTATATCCAAGTTGAATAATTCGTACAAATGACTCCCCAATACGGTTACCCAACCCCATATCAAATTCTATAAGCATTTCTACTTACTCAGGCACTCCCCTCATGGCGGCACCCAATAATTGCTCTTAAAACAGTAAATAATCTTTGATCTAAGCATCTATTTCATTTGCTGAATGATGATAGCTGACATAGAATTCAAAGAATGTACAGCTGGAAACCAACATTGGAGATGAGCAAAAATGGGCTGAAATGTCAGAGACATGCATAATGATGGTCTGGAGGTGAAATATTTAACAACAGACCCAAACACTAGAGTATACCAAGCTGCGACAGACCTTCACAGACAGAAAGTGACAACAACAATGCTCGAACATGAAACTGACATCAGACATCTCTCAGACAGATAAAATATTAAATATGATGCCGCAAAAAAACGAAGCAATATAAATTATAATTGAGAAATTGATTGGCAGTTGATATTAAAATGCAATGACAGACAGAATTTGATTTGGTACACCAGCAGGAAACAAGGAATTTCGAGCAAACTGTGATATTTTGTATCTCCAAGTGCATAATGTGCATCAAAAATTGTTATGCTGGTAACCACAGCTACTGCAATTCTAATTCTGCCATCTGCAGTGGTGGAAACAATCTCAACTGGATAACAAACTGTTTTTTTGCCCAAATCTTTCAAAATAAACTTGTCTAATAGTGACAGAGAGCAAATCTTAATGGAGTGCATTGGATATGGCACGCTTGTTCAAACCAAACCTAACACAAATACTTAAAATAGAGTTGTCAGAAGACCAACAAAGCTCGCCTCTGGGTGTCTAAGTCTAAAAAGAGCCATAACTGTGCCAAAATGCAACCCTGAGTTATGGTTCTTGTCTGTGTGTGTTCCATTGATGATGGTGAACACACATGCAAAGTTTCATTCACAACCAATGAGTGGTTGCATAAATAGCTTAAACACAAATGTTTAACCTGGGTGGCTACAGACGCTGCTGCCGCCACCGCCAATTATGCCGGGGTCATGACAATAGCTCTCCTTGGACTTCCTCCTGGCCAGCTAACATTAACAGCTACAAATTATCTAAGATCAATAAAGAAATCCTTACCAAAAAATGTCTATTTCACATGTGATTTGCCAGGCAGGGCACAAAGCGTAGTTCACAGTGTCAACAATGGACCCGGGAAGTCAGTGAAAATACTGTGTGATGTTGCTAGGTGGTAGTGGAGTTGACCGTATGTTTTCTATGCAACTGACAGCTTCAACCTGAGCAGAAATAAATGAGAGAAAAGTAAAATAGTTGTAAAATTAAAGCACCGATTATGACAAATAAAAATGTCTTGACTATATGATTAGCATCAACAACAGAATCACATGCCCAAAAAAATACAAGAGGTCCAAAAGGGTCTGAATCATTCTACTGACAACAAAAGGACAGATGAACATTTCAGAGGAAATGTTTTTGCAAGTTATTCTCCAACAAATCTTCAATTTTACACATAAAATATCTAACATCTAGCCCTTGAACTTTCAGATAAACTGTTTTTCTTAAAATGTGCTTATAAGCTCTGTGCCAGAGCATTTGTGGTCATGTCACGCTGGTTCAAAAACTAGTCCGAGATCTTGTGGTAATATAACTGCAGTGCTTTTGGTTAAGATATTATGGAAACTGAAGGTGTTATTGCGTCTACAATAAACAAGAACACTGCAAGCGGGTGCACATGCTCGTCTTTTTACCAAGTCTATTATGTCAGTGAAGTAAACTTTTTAAAGTTGATAGTGTTTAGTTTAATAGTTGTTATTGTATGGTGTTTAGAGTCGCTTTCAACAATTTTTCAGTTATATCGCGACAATGTCTACTTGAGATAGTATTCTGAGGGCTGTCACACTGGAGTATCATGCCGCAGATGCATGGTATGATACCCCACCCAGTCACATTATACTGACACCGTGCTGACCAGACCTAAAACTCTCCTCTAAATGCTGATCATCAAGCGAGGAAGCTTTTAGTACCATTTTTAAAGTCTTTGGTATGACCCGGCTGGGGATTGAACCCACGATCTTCTGCATGTGAGGCGGACGATCTACCACTAGACCACAACGCGACCTTAGTTTAATAAAATAAAAAAAACAAGAAATGTCACTGTTAAGTGTCACATGCCCCCCAAATGGTCTGTGAAAAATAACGATATATGATATCATGCTTACATGAGAAATCCATCACAGAATCAATCAGTATGAAAAAGACAGACAGGAACATATTGCCTTGCACAACCTCCTGCATTGACTAGTAGATCCTGAACTTGATATCTCCCAAATCAGGTCTATAAACCCTTAATGAAAAAGCAGGGAATTCTATGCCTGTCTCACAATTCATAGCAACTGAACATTTTGAATTGACCCAACTGACAAATCAATATGCTCAAATAGGGATTTCCCAACATTACTAAAGTTTTAACAGACCCAATTGGGAGACTACAGACTATGCATTGACACAGTAATTTCAGAAATATATATTGATGGCACTCTTATTCAAAATGTTCTGAGTTCACAAAGGCCCTATTGGGACACGTGACTGACCTCAAGCTAAATTATGCTCTGGCAGCTCATCACCCATTAAACTGTGGGCCAGCATACAAGAAATACAATAAGCATGCTCTAAACAAACAGATCCACAAGGCCAAGTAACACCTGTACACCATACCCATCTCTGTTTTTGCACCCCCACCCACACCATACACTCAAAAGCAATCTGCAACATATTTTTTAAAGGTTTTGACTTTTAGCCATTTTATGTATGACAGTATTGCAGTCTGCTCGTTTCCAGTAAAAATAACAAAAAAAAACCTAATGTTTCAGAACACATGTGACATTTTTCCTGATTAGGCCAGTTACCACCATTACATTCCCCATAGACTTGCATTGTAATGTTTGTGCTTACAACCTCCTTTTTAACATTTGTTCAAGAAATTTACCTATCTTGCATATAAGTATCAACATAAAACAAGAACAAAGTGCTCATCAGTGGCAGAGATGCCAAAGAAGTTCAGATTATAGATATTGATATCTAATGTCTAAGTTTGGTGAATATCAAACAAAAACTGCAGGTGCTAGAATGCACATAAATTTCAAATAACTCACAAAGTCTGTAAAACTCTACAGATTACATTACAGATCTTCATAATAAACATTCAAATTTTATCTTCTATATCACTTTAAATTCAGATTTTATTCTTAGCCCAACTTAACACAAACATCACCACCATTATCACTGAATTGACAAAAAAATATATATTTTTCAACTAAAGTGATGTTGCACCTGTTTCAAAATGTAGAAATGCATCACAAAATAGTGATAGAATATGAAAAATAAAATAGTAACATTAAAATGAAATGAATGAGTATAACCCAAGTCTAGCCATTCCATGTTTAAATGTACAAACACACCTGATTATATCACCTGTCTAACCTATACAAGTTAATGAATAAATGTATCACAAAATAATGATTGAAATGAGAAACTATGGGAAAATGTTAATACATAAATATAAATATTAAATACATACATTATATACCCAGACAAGCAGTTCACACTCTCCAAATGGACACCCATACATTAACTAACCCCAGGTAAAACTGGCAGGTAACATTTCTATCACCTGTTATGGTGAATACTTTTCACTGGTCAATAGATTAATATCAAGGTGTTAAGGTCAAAAGTTAACATGTTGTTAACATTCCCCAATTGGTACCTCACTTACACCCTGTATTTTGATAGATTTATCATAATAGCACAATATATAAATATCAACACCCAATCTTTAACAAAGGACATTTTGCACAATGCATGGACAGATCTAGAATAAATTACCATCACTCATGTTGTGCCCATTAAAACCACATGGTCATATATAATGTTGAGTGAGGTAATTTTTAAGGTTGTTTTACTTATTATTTATTATAAGCTCATATGAACAGCTCTAGAGTCTGCTTCCTGGGTAGAACCAGTACTGAGGGTTGGTTTTTGAGAGGCATCGGGGTGGAGCTGAAGATCAAACCTGATACCTATGGCATGATCTGCCAACACCCTATCTACTCTATGCCATGCAATCATATATAAAAAGAAATTCTTGCCACGATGTAACAGTTAACAAATCAATGACTTTTGTTAATATATTTCAACAAATTTAAAACATTATAGATTTAAAGCATTTTTGGCTAGGCAATCAAACACAAACAGGTGCAGATGCTTGTCTTTCAAAGTTCATTAAGTTGATCAAGATGATTATTGAATACAAAGCAGATTTAAGATCAAGGACTTTAGGTTCTGAGAGTTGCCAATTCGTTTGACTGAATATTTGCAGTCATATATATGCCATCAAGGGCTAACATACGATCAGTTAACCTAACCGCTATTTCCTGAAAACCTTGAAGGTTAACAAGTACTCTATACACATTCATCTCTGCAAATAAGTGATACAATGGAATCATCAATGACAAAGAGATGCAATGCCATAATTATCAATCATCATAGAAACTGGCCGGATGGGGATTCAAACTCATAGCCCCTGGATTGATAGTCAGACATGTTACAGACTGAGCTTACTGGGCCTGACATAGGTGAAAATGATAGCAGGGTATCTTTAGTGTCTAAAAACAGATTACAGATCATTGATAAAACACATTGCTGTTAAATCTCATTGTATGCATCAGAAAAGTTGGACCTTTTTAAAACAAGAATTGTCCGCTTTGACCGTAAATACACTCATTGGAGAGAAAAAAAAATACAGTGACAAGAAAATATCATTTTTTTAATTAAACAAAAATTTAAATGAATTAAAGAAAGTTAGATGAAAATAAAAAAATGCATTAGATCTATATAGTAGGGTAGTTCTCAGTTATTCAGCAATTCAGTACTATGGAACTTTGATTATAATTTGTAATAAAAATAAAGTGGAATTGACATGTTTGTTGTGTTAATACTTTTACATTTGATCTGAATGAATAGAAAAGATAAAAAGAAAGATAAAAAAAAAAAAAGGAAACATGGTCAGAAAGAAAAAAATGACAACATTTTTAAATTGAAAAATGCCGGTTTTGACAGAGACCATTTTGGGACATTTTACCATCAGTATATACAATGAAGTTTTATGGTTACTTTCCAATGGATTATAAAACCATTATTTATGGTTATTGTAAAAACATAAATAAAATTAAAATATAAGCATCTCTAAAAGACTAAAATGCCGATAAAAAGTTGATTTGAATAGAAATCAAATTTTGCATATGGACGCTACGGTGTCAGTAAAATTTTGTAAGAAACTCTAACATCTATTTTTAGACATTACAAGCATGGACAACATCATTTGCGTGTAGGGGGTGTTAGGTTGTTTGTTTAAAGTTACTTGTAAAGAAGAGTGATATACAGGATTTCACAATAAAAAAATATCACCGAACATTCCTCAATATACAAATGTCGGTCAATTTGTAACGTCCAAAACAAATCGATGTTTATCATCAATTTTATGATCGTACCATATCTTATACCCCTCAGTGGATAAATAAAAGAGTCCAAAAATGCATCATCAGTTTGTGTGTACACAACTCAACCACCAGCAGGGAGAATATGGAGGTAAGTGTTGTCGGTCAATCAAAAAGTCAGAGTAACGTCCAGAACATTTCTTCACTGTATTGATATAACATCTATAGTGAACCCATGTACTTTTGTGACGATAGCAAACAAACAATGAATGTTAATTGAAAGAAAAGACAGAAATTGCCGTATTGACACAACTAGCGGTTCGTTTTATGAAATGAGTATACGAACGTTACGCCTTGACATCTTATGGTGTTTGGGATGTTACTTTTTGACATGGTCAACTTGTCTATACCAAATGTCCCTCTCTTTTATGTAGTTACAGTGGGTTTTTTTCGGCCATTTTTATAGCCGTTATTGGGTCATATTCCCAATGGCAAATAGTATCTTTTTTTCCCAATTGAATGGTAAAAATTCCCAATTGAAAGCTTCAAAAATGTAAATTGAAACTTGCCATACTTCCTTGATAAAATAAATAAAGTTTTCCCCATTCTGAATTTAGTATGACATTGATTATTTAATTAAATGGCCTGATAAGCAAGTGTACACTTTTTTATAAATATATAAATATATTTAATGCAAAAAAATTTCCCAATGTTAATGAAAATGCCGCTAAAATTCCCAATTCCAAGGGTATGGGTCATCTTCTCAAAATGGTGAAAAAAAACACTGATTCAATAGCTATGATGTATACCCTAATATTTGATATTGTACCATTTTCTCTGTAAATGCAATTCTAGTTTGTCTATTCTGTCACCAAATATCACCTTTTTCGTGTGTCGGATATTATGGTTCTGCACAGAGGTAATGTTGTGGATGTGACTTTGACATATGTTTCTACTTGAATGTGTAACATCCAAAACTGATTTTATATTATCTCTAATTGAAATAATATGAGAGGCAAGAAGATTACGATTAATTATCCTTTTCTGGTAGAAATTGAGTTGACCTAAGTATGAGTTTGCCAGTATTCCCAATAAATAAGAAATATTATCAATTCATGGATGTTTTCTTTGTTATGGATGTTACATTTGACACAAAAATTTTGGAACAAACAATTATGTTTTAAAGTCTGAAACATAAATTACTAATTAATTGATCTAAATTTACAAAATATCCTTTAGAGTGTTATTCTCATGTTAACAGTTTAATTTTTAAAAATTTAATTGTAAATAATAATGCTTAGTACCAGTATTAACGATGAAAAATATATATATATATTAAAAACAATAACTAAAAACGATACTAATTTTGTTCTCTTTATTATTTTTAGAAAATCTCATGCCGATAATTATGTTGCTTTATCATTTAATTAAAATAAATACAGACAAAAGATAATAAAGTATTCTGATGTATGTATGTCAGTTTGAAGTTAAAACCAAACCTCTTATTGAATGTTTTGGGTACTATTTCAGTTCATTCGGATATACAGTCAAACCCGTCTTAAGCAGCCAGCCAAGGGAAAGGGCCAAATTGGCCGCTTAAGACAGGTGGCTGCCTACTACAGGGTCATCAATTTTCACCCAGATTAGCGAAGTATTTTTGTATATTGGCACAATTTCACAACCTCAACACGTTCATCCAAAGTCACTTCCGTTTTGGTTGCATTGTTAACACGCTGACAATCAAAACATTTATGATTTAAGTCACAATAAATCATTTCCAAATTTTATATTTTTCCACAATTAGCGCTTTTTACAAGTGTGAACTTAATGAGTTAATTCCTTATCGTTCGTTAAAAGCACGAACAAACTGCTATTCTAATTATCGTCTCAAAAACGTTAGCTTCTTTTATCTTTTTATATGCCGACTTTTTCACAGTTAACATGTTTACACAAAACACTTTGATCTGTCTATTTTACCAATTACGCAGCTAAAAATAGAGATGTGAAAATTATCACGCACTACACTCGTGTTTGAGTCGGAAAAATTGCGATTATGTAGAACACAATAACAGCTTTGTTTGCTTTGTTTACGGCCAATTAAGAAAGTTTAAACTAAAAGAAACTTATTTTAAATTAAAGATATATTATAATTATTTGATTTATTTGGTTTTCAGTACTTTAATTAAATATTAATTCTGTGGCCATAATGAAATTTTTATATGCCAAAATCAATATTTTACGGTAAAATTTGTTCATTTGGTGGCTGTTTTAGGAGGTTTTTAATGCATTTGGGACCAAAAATGTTGGCCGCTGGCCGCGTCGACCAGGTGACCGCATATTGCAGTTAAATTATATAGTAAATTTCGACGGGAGGGTCTGAAACTGGCCGCTTAAGGCAGGTGGCTGCTTATAACAGGTGACCGTTAGTACAGGTTTGACTGTAGATAGCAACACGCTGAACTTTTATCATATAAATTTTGAGTAACATCCACAACACCGAAATATATACAATTACTTTTGTTCTGGTCATATTTGATTTTTTCTATAATTATTATTTCATAGGTATTGTCCAGTTTTATCTAATAATCATGAGTTATTGTATTGGTTATTTGACTGTAACTGATGTCCTGGAGTTGGCCATGTCAAAGTTTCTGTAACCTCTGGTGTTCTCCTGGGTAGATTTCTCAGTCCCATCCTATTTTTAATACAGTCAAACCTGTTTAAGTGGTCACCAATTCTACTAAACGGCAACATTTGCTATTTCCAATCTCTATGCTTTCAGAGCAAATTGACCTGTATCAAGTAACAACCTGTGTTAAAGGGACACTTATGCTCAAGTCACAGTGCTTATGTAACTTACTAGAAGAGAAATGTATGTAAGCAGTCTGGTAGCTCAGTTGGTACAGCATTGGCCCTACAAGGGAAATGTCCCGGGTTTGAGTCCCTGATTGGGTGCATATTTTTCTTGTCCCGTTTCATTTTTTGGTATTTAGTCCCTCATTTGGCACCATGACATATATATTCTGAGAAACATTCACACGATTCTATGGTCTCTATGGAAATAAGGGGACAAATTCTAAATTTGTGAGGGATTTTGTCCCTGTGTGTAAATAACCTACTAGAATAGAAATGTAAGCAGTCTGGTAGTTCAGTCGGTAGAGCAATTGCCTTGTAAACCAAAGGTCCCGGGTTCGAGTCCCTGATTTACTGCATATTTTTCTCGTCCTGTTGTACTCACTTACATTTTTTGATATTCTATATTGACTTCCACCAATGTTCAAAAGTACCAATATGTGCATAAATTAATGTCCATCTCCATTCCGAACAAACTCATGGTTATACATATTATGCCAAATGTGTTTATCAGAAACAAACGACTATTCATTTGTAAACAAACATCCATTTGCCATTATCTGAAATATTGCATCTTTTATTTATAAATAATCTTTGTTTGTATGTTTTTTCAGAGGTCAAATAAACATGACTGTACTCTATGAACTGGAATAGTAAAATAGACTGAAATTATAAACAAAAGTTGATGTGTCGGAAGTTTACTGAGCCTTTAATTACATTTGTCAGGCGTGAAGCTGGCATACTCGGTTTCTCTGCTGAGTAACATTTGAGATCAAATTATAAATAAATACAGAGGCTAAAGGGTAAAAAAACAATAAAAATCAATAAAAATAACAGGAGCCCCCCCCCCCCCCCCCCCCCCCCCCCTCTAATGTTCACGTTGGGACCTTCATATACTTTGCCTCCCGCCCAATATTTTACTCTCTCGTCAGGTTGCCCCCGCCCCCACCCCCACACCCAAAAATGAAACGCTTCTACACACATGTGAGAAATATGAAATATGAGAAAGAGAGAAATAAGAGTACTAACCTGTCGTAATGTGTCGGCGGCAACCGCATGTTTCCTTGAACTGAATATCATAATTATCCATCATTTGGGACAAGGACACAGTGTGCTCACGACACAGTTCCATCAGAAACACGTAAACAATTAAGTCACTGGTTCCGTTAGTATCATTAAAACTTTAAAGTTCGTTATCCCTAATGCTTTCTATAATATCTTGCGTCAGAAGCAACAGAAGCACTTGAAATTCACATAAAAAAAAACGACGTAAAAATTCACGCTTCACCACCATTTTAAAGCGTGGTCTTCGTGCGGTACCGCCGTACACCGGATATTGCCTTAAAACAGTGACTTGGCTCCACCTACCGGGCTGGAATTCCAGGGTCATCTTTAGCATTTCTTTGATTGCTCTTTGAACTTTTGTCTATTCAATAATTTTGGTACCAAAGTAAACCTGGTGAAACTGCTGACTATTTCCAGTTATTTTTACCTGTATAACGGATCAAATCACATAGCCTTCCTCAGAAGAAACGTCGCAGGTTGCCCACGATACATCAAGGTACAGAGTAACCAGATACTTGTCAGGTCTATTCTTGAGTATGCAAGCATAGCATGGGACCAGTACACCACCACGCATGGATGTAGGAGCGTTTCAATTATTGGGGGGGGGGGGGGGGGGGGGCAACCTGAGGAGAGAGTGTGAGAGGATGTACTTCCAGGCCTCAAAGTATATGCTGAACCTAAATATGGGGGCGGCTCCTAAGCATATGCTGTCCAGCGACGGGCAGCGAGATTCGCGAAGGGCGACTACAAGACAACAAGCAAATGATACTTGACCTTGGCTTGAAGACATTGCAATAACGCAGCGTCAACGTGAAGCTCGTTATGGTGTACAGAGTTGTACATGTGCTCATATATGTCCCCTCAGCATTCTTCCGACAAGCTTCCCTAAACCAAAGCATAATATACAAATCCTTGCCTCAACACTACTGGCAACTCGCATAAGTTCCTGGTCCCATTCTTCAGAGTTGATATTTACCGGCACTCCTTCTTTCCCTCGGGCACCAGACTGTGGAACAACCTTACATATCGCATCGGCACAGCTGAGACCGTAGAGGCTTTCAGAAGAGAGCTTGTCTCTGCACCATAGAGCGAGGGCATCGTTTTTATCGTTTTAATTTTAATCTTGTACATGTATACGCGCACCTCACAATCATCTTGTATGATAAACCAAATTGTACGATGATGTCCCATAACGGGATTTTGTGCAGTAACGGAAGTGAAACCAAAAGAAATCGCATGACGCACGTAATACACGGTCGGGAAACAATATATATATATATTGCATGTGTGTTTCCATGTGACATGATCTGAATATATTTGTTAACAAATGTATAGTTATGACGATGTACTATGTATAAGTCAAATAAAATATAGGTTCTGTTCTGTTCTTACCAAGGCCAGTAGCCCAAGTTAGGAAATCTCTTTTTGGCATGTTCAAATATATATCATTTTAGCAATACGGGGGTATATATAAGCATTAAATACTTGGAAAAAATGATTTACCCAATTCTGAAATTTTAAAAAATCCTGATAAATTCCCTTCAAAGATTTTTTTTTACTCTTTCTTTTTTTTAAAAAGATAATGAAAATGAGAAATATTATGACATAGAAATACATGTAACTGTAATTACACAATTCTTTATTTCGTTTCATTTGAAAAGAAAAGTTTATCATAAAAGTTACAATCAATCTCTTTCTTTTAATAACACAATCACAAAATGTGTTGATTGGTTAAGGAGGAGTTGTGTTTCCCAAGATTTGGAAAACGCCAAATGTACCACCCGAAATTTAGACAAGCTCATGCAGTCACATATCTCTGTTTTCTGTAATTCCAAATGAGCTTTGTAATTTCAAACCCAATCATTTTACTTTTTGGGACACTTACACAAAGGATTTATGTGATTAATAAATAACTGATGTGTAAATGCGCTCACAACACGTGAAATGAAGCAAAAAAGGTAGTGATAATTAGATCTACTATACACACTTTTTTTAATTACCACTACATGGCAACATATAAGACGCGATTGGGTAAAGTATGTACAGGACACCCGTTTATCAAATGGTAAGGTTGGCAGTAAATCGCAATTTTCATTATTTCAGCATAATGTTTCACGTGTTGTAAACCATTTACACATCAGTAACTTATTAATCGCATAAATCATTTATGTGATAGTTACAAAAAGTAAGATAATTGCAAGTTACATTGTTGTCAAAATTCATTTGGAATTTTAGAAAAAAAATGTTACCACTTTAGGTCAATATCCGGTGTACGTTGTACCACCGGGTGAGACAGAGATAAGAAACTGCAGGTACTTGTCGTTCCTCCTGAACCTAGCAACATGTTTTTGTGATTCTGGTATAAAAATGGGATTTATTGTAATTGTGGGTGGTAAACTTTCTGCTTTAATACAAGAAAAATGAGAAAAAATGCACTTACAATTTTAAACAAATCCAACATTTTTTTTTCAACCCGTAATAGATATAGCTTTAATTCTGAAGAAAATATCAAATAAATGATTAATTATAAATGATCAACATTTTTAACAGCTTGTTACTAAAAATATTAATTCAGACAAAGGTTCAAATAATTATAAAAGAAATACTAAAATACCAACCGAGATTTCAGCTGTTTAGGTCCCGATATTAAATTGAAATAGATCTCTCTCTCTCTCTCTCTCTCTCTCTCTCTCTCTCTCTCTCTATATATATATATATATCTATATATATATATATATATATATATATAAACGTTTATATAAAAAAATGTTATTGACCGTACGATGAATCAGTTATATTCGTGTATTTCATGCCGGTATCAGATGGTTATATGTATATACGTCCCTGTCTCCTTGAGGATGTTTGGTTTGCTCCCAAATAACATCCCGCGAGGTTCCCCAATACTTCATGACCACAGTCGACGAGTATATACTGATTTATGTTGTCAAAGTTCCACAAACATGCGTCTCTCAGGACTGTCTCGGAGATTACGGGTTTGAATCCCACAAACCGAATAATAAAAACATGTATTTATTTAACGAGATAACTCTTTTGGACAAGTCAAGTCGAGGTCAATTTTTAATATATTTAGGACAAACTTTTTGAGTTATTCAGCTGGAATAGTTGTCCATGACGTAATAAGGGTTCAGATATTGATGATCATTAAATAAAAAAAGTACATGGGTGTATTTCTTTTATTATTATTTCCATCTCTGTATACTAAGCAAATATTACAATAAACTCAATGTGCATGCGCATATATAAAGTATAGCGTCGTATTCATAAGAGACTCCTTACATGAACGAGTATCTTCAGTGGACGTAAAAATGCTTCAAATTAATGAAAATCTAGAATTATTTAAAATGGCAATGCTGTTGACTATGAGTCAGGCCAGTTTTACTATTGTTTCCCGAATTATGGGTTCGGCGCTAAGCAAATACACCTCACAGGGGTATTGCATATTAAGAATATGTGTCAGGATTTCTTTTTATTATATATGTATATATCACTATTGTGGTGTTCAAGTTAATGGAGTAGTCCGCTAATCTAAACTGCTACACTGTCCGCTGTGATTACGCGCACATATTTCAGCTAACATTTCCCTAAACTCGCACAAGTGTCCGGTAGAGCTAGTTTTTAATCGGAATGCGGCGCTTCTGTCTTTAAATAGACTGTTCCTGTCACAAATGTAAACAAACGTGTCAGTTAAATAATGGGAGACCACTATCCATTTTTCGTATTAATGAGTTACACAGTTATCCTGCATGGCCGAAGATAATGTCGAGAACTTGAAAAGCCGTGTCACCAATGGTGGGTCACTGACAGACGGACGAACGGCAGGCAGATGTATAGAGTTATATGTAGAACTATCCTTGTAGGTGGAGTTGGTTTTATACCTTAGCAAAGGAAGTTTAAACACCAAAGCTATACGTATACTTCTGGCTATAACACAACTTGGTAGGCTATTCCAATTTCTGATTGTTATAGGGAAGAATGATCGAGTTCTAATGATATAGGGTCCTGGAAAAAGAAACATGAAAATTTATATTTTTTTTATTGGGATTAAATGATCTATTGCAACTAGCCTTCTTTATTTATAGTAAAAAAAAGGTATCTGATTTTCGCGCGACGCCGATATCGAAAGTTGGATTTGGTTGTTTTTTTTTTATTTTATAAAGTATGATTAGTGATGTTTTTATTCTTCGTTTGCCAGTTGAAAGAAAATGATACATTTGAGTGACACTGCTTTTGATATCATAATCATTAAGTACATGTCTAACTGCTGCCCTCTGTATTCTTTCTACTTTGTATGTTTGTGTCTTTTGTCGGAGATGCCAAATGGACGAGCAGTATCCTATTTGTGGTCTAACGCATTGACTATGATTGTATGTACACGAGTATGATTGTATGTGCATGAGTATTATTGTATGTACACACGTATGATTGTATGTACACGAGTATGGTTGTATGTACATGAGTACGGTTGTATGTACACGAGTATTATTGTATGTACACAAGCATGATTGTATGTACACGAGTATGATTGTATGTACATGAGTACGATTGTATGTACACCAGTATTATTGTATGTACGAGGGATGTTAATAAGTTATGTTATACTGGTAATAAAAAAACAACAAATAATACCTCACTATCAAAGTAATCTCCTTTAAAGTCACAATAGCGCCGAATTTCACATTAAAATTGCAAGGAAATATAGAAGCTCTCTAGTTCCTTGAAAATTGTAACGCCAAATATCACATTTAAATTATAATCCAGTACATTCCCTGTGTGTTGTGGTTATAAAATAAGGATGACGTACACGTGGAGCATTCAGATTGGACAAAGAGTGAATTAATTAGCGCATATTCAATGCCGTAGTCAAAGTTTGGATTTACAGGAGGCACGAACCAAGCCATTGAAGAGGTGTCTGGGGCATGTGTCCCTGAAAAACTCTGAGCTCCTCGAATGCATTTCCTGCGTTTTTCTGATATCCGAGATAAGTGTTAAACCCTTCAAATCGATAACATCAACTGCATTTTATACAAGATACAAGAAACTTTCTTTTGTGTCGGGTTTACAAATATAAAACACTAGCTGTAAAGCTATTTTATAGACTACAGTTGCCCATGCTTTACACCATTCTCTTGACAAACATTGGTAGCCTTTTAAACCTGACATTATTGTACATATCAACTCTAAGAAGTTCTAATAAAAGACTATTGTGTTTTTATATGATATGTGAAGGATATGACATTTTGTTGCAAGAGAAATCCATATTTTGTAGATAACTATATAGATCTATTTTTTGTTGCGAAAAAAAAAACACTACTAAAAAATTTGAAAATCTACAAATTCTACAGGAGGCAATCGCGACCCAAGATTCTGTCCGGCTCCTCCTAGTTATTGCAATATTAGGTTTATTGATCACAAATGATATTTATATTACATGCAGTTATAAGAGTCTGAATATTATTATTAAAATATTCATGAAATACATAGTGACATGAATCATAAATCAATATTTATGTAGCGTGCTGAGTTCTAGGGGAACCCAAATGTCCAATAAACCAAGTTTCTGAGGAGTCTGATCAATAATTCAAACTTAATTATGAAAATGGAAAGGTAATTTGAAACAAACAGATTTTCTTGAGTTCATATAATTTATTTAGAAAGTTTTATTAACTGGATCTTATAATGTTATATGGGGGTCCTCCGTGGCCGAGTGGTCTAAGGCGCCGTCTCAAGATCATTTACCTCTCACCGCTATGGTCGTAGGTTCGCGTCCCGCTCGCTCCAAAAACTTTATGTGAGAAAGTTTCCAGTTACTTGCGGAAGGACGGTGGTTCTACTCAGTCTGACTCAGTCTGAGGTCTTCCTCCACCAGTAAAACTGGATATGCCATATATAACCTGAAATGTGTTGAAAATGGCGTTAAACCCCATTCAAAAAAAAAAATAAATAAATAAAAAAGAAAAAAATGTTATATGAATTATAATAATTATAAGCCAAATAATTCCTAAAGTTAATATAAATATATAGATCTACAAGGTGTTGAAAGCATTTCACAAGCACACATGGTGCTTTATAGAAACGCTCAAGTAAGAATATTAAGCAAACATGGAACTTTACTGGGTTTTTTTCTGTATATGTCTCTCCGCTTCTGTTACATTATGGGACACAACTCTTACTTTGTTATATGTATACACAATCACCATTATATATATGAGTTACTGTTATTGATTCTATATATGCATGCATCCTCTCTGATAGCATCATTACCTATCGGTCACTCTTGGAATAAACATCTTCACTGGACATACGCCTTAACAATATCTATCCACCCAGACATACAGAAACATAACAACTTCCACATTCATTAAAATATGTACAGTATTTATATGATAATACAAGCTGCATATTATATTACCAGTATATTATTTTATATCAAAATGGAATACAATCAGGCCATCCTTAGAAAAAATACTTGTTTGCTGTGCTCTGACCCAGTATTTTTCATGTGGGAATGCAGGTGGCTAAATATTTTTTTCCCCATATTTTTGTTTGCATAGTCATTTAATAGAAAAAATGGGCAGAAATGAAATCTGGAGATGTTTTGCAATTTAACACATAAAACCATCCGTTCATACTGACTCTCAAGATTTCATTGTTGACTCTCCAGATTTTGGGGTCAGGGGTCAAATGACTCTCCACTTTTGAATCCAATTGAGAACCCTGAAACAAAAAAACACAAAAAAAACGCTTTGAATGTCAATAAAAACATTTTGGTAGCTGCAACTTTGAGTTAGTAGTAAGGAGCACGGCAAATTTTTTTTTTAAGGACGGCTTCAATATATATCTGTTTATATACAATCTGTGAGTTATATAAATGATTACATAAATAAATATTACTGTATTTAGACTAGAAATTAGGTAATTAGGTAAACATGATTCATTTATATATAGGTATATATGCTTAATCACTATTACCGTCACACGTTGTTCTAACAAATTAACATGGCTATTCATCATGTTCATACATCACAATTATTGAAGCAATGGAAATGGAAAAGTACAAAAAGAGTATCATCCGCATGTGAATAAAATTACAATATCAATTTTATACAAGCGGAATTGACCCCCGCATTCTTTTACTAAGACTTTATCAGTCTTTTGAATGAGACTAACAAAAATTGAAGTCTCATGAGTGCTCCTGATAAGGTGCATATTTGCGTATTTCACTCATATAAATTCGTAGAAAAAAAAACAAATTTGTTTTTTAGTATACCTGTTATGCAGGATACTGTCTCAAGTACTGGTAGATACCGTCACGATATGATTGAACAATTGTTGAAAGTGACACTTAACACCATACAACAACAACAATACAAAGGAAAAACCATGTTCTAACCCAAATCAAAGTACAATTTTGAGTTACTTTTGCTCCCAGCACCCATTTCTTCAATAAGTAGTTTTAAAACAATATAATTTTACATTGTCAACAACAAATTAGACCAGAAAGTATGAGTTGCAGGCAGCTGAATTTGTGCAAAAAGAAACTTGATTTGTTCAGCCACATTTGATACACTACTGATAATGCAAATCAAGAGTTGCAGGTAGCAACAACTTTACATTACAGTGGATTTAATATCATAGAATAGTTACAAGATAAGGTATTTGAATTACTTTCATTTAGACAATTCTTCATGTTTAGCTCAATTACATCTTTGTTTATAAGATTTCACTCAATTATTAGCTCACCTGAGCAAAGCTGAAGGTGAGCTATTCTGATCACCTGTTGTTTGTTGTCTGTCGTCCGTCCGTGATCTTTTGTTGTGTGCACTCTAGCACTTGCATTTTTCATTGGATCTTCCCCAAACTTATGTCAGAGTTATGACCCTTGAAACATTTAAAAATTCACAATTTGACTATGTGTGCACTCTTGCCACCGTATTTTCATTTGATCCTCACAAAACTTGCACAGTAGTTATATTAGCATAATATTTTGGACAAGTTGTTGAATTGGTCAAATCAGATTATAAATGTCAGAGTTGTGGCCCTTGAAACATTAAAAGATGCAATATTTGACCTTGTGTGCACTCTAGCCCCTGAATTTTTCATTTGATCCTCAACAAACTTGCACAGTAGTTATATAAGCATAATATCTCGGACAAGTTCTTGAACAGGCCAAATTCGAATATCAATATCAGAGTTATGGCCCTTGGATTATTAAAAAATGCAATATTTGACTGTGTGTGCACTCTAGCACCCCTTATTTTTCTATTGATCTCACCAAACTTACACAGTAGTTATATAAGCATAATATCTTGGAAAAGTACTTGAACTGGCAAAATTGGAATATTAATGTCAGAGTTAAGGCCATTGAAACATTTAAAAAATGCACTGTATGATGTGTCCACATTAGCACCGGTATTTTTCATTTGATCCTCACCAAACTTACAATGTAGCACCGACACAGACACGACACGGAAACTTCTATTAATAATGAACTTACATGAGAACCGACACAGACTCGACACAAAAACTTCTTGTAGTAATGAACTGAACTGAGAACCGACACGGACTCGGCTCAGAAACTTCTATTAGTTTATAACTAAACTCAGCACCGACACAGACTCGGCACAAAAACATTGATTAGTAATGAAATTAACTCAACAGCGACACAGACTCGGCAAGGAAATTTCGTTTAATAAAATACTTAACTCAGAAACGAAAAAGACTTGTCACATAAACTTCTATTAGGTATGAACTTAACTGAGTACCGACACAGTCTCGGCACGGAAACATGTATTAGGTATGAACTTAACTAAGCACTGACAAAGAAACTCTATGTGTAATCAACTTAACTAAAGCAACGACTCAGACATGGCACAAAAACTTCTATTAGTAATGAAATTAACTCAGGACATTCTCGGCACATACACTTCTTTAAGTATTGAACTTAACTCAGTACCGACACAGACTCGGCACAGAAACTTCTATTAGTAATTAACTTAACTAAAGCACCGACACAGACTTGGCACAAACTATTTCTATTAGTAATGAACATAACTAAAGCACCGACACAGATTCGACACAAAAACTTATATAAGTAATGAACTTAACTGAGCACCGACACACGAATCGGTACTGAAACTTCTATTAGTTTATAACTTTAATCAGCACCGACAAAGACTCTGCACAGAAATTTCTATTAGTAACGAACTTGACTCAGCACCGAAACAGACTCGGCACTGAAACTTCTATTAGTAATAAACTTAACTCATCACCGACACTGATTCGGCTCGGAAACTTTTATTAGTAATGAACTTAACTGATAACCGACACAGACTCGGAACGAAAACTATTTTAGTTATGAACTTAACTGAGCACCAACACAGTATCGGCACAGACACTTCTATTAGTAATAATCTTAACTAAAGCATCGACACAGACACGGCACTGAAATTTCTATTACTAATGAACTTAACTCTGCACCGACATAGACTCGGCACGGAAACTTCCTTTAGTTTATAACTTAACTGAGCACCGACACAGACTCGGCACAGAAACTTCTATTAGAAATGAACTTAACTCAGCACCAACACAGACTCGGCACATTAACTTCTATTAGTTTATAATTTAACTCAGCACTGACACAGACTCGGCACAGAAACTTTAATTAGTTATGAACTTAACTGAGCACCGATACAGACACGGGACGGAAATTTCTATTAGTAACGAACTTGACTAAGCACCGACACAGATTCGGCACGGAAACTTCTATTAGTAATGAATTTAACTCAGCAACGACACAGACTCGGCACGGACACTTCTATTAGTAATGAACTTAACTGACAACCGACAAAGACTCGGCACGAAAACTTCTATTAGTAATGAACTTAACTCAACACCAACACAGACTCGGCACAGAAACTTATATTAGTTATGAACTTAACTAAAGCACCGACGAAGACTCGGCACAGAAACTTCTATTAAGTTACTGAGAATGGTTCTTTCATTTAAAATGTAACCAGATTTCTAAGACAAACAAGGGAAATACTTTGCATTATATTCATGCAAGAGTTATCTAACTTAGTTACTGTAGTAGGGTTGATGACTTGGAAGGCTTGTGTAGAGTTTAAATCAAATACATTGAGTGGTTGGTGAGATATGGACTCGATAGTATTTGCACGCAAAATTTCAACCAGAACTGTTATGGCAAACAAGGGCAATCATTTACATTATATTCATGCAATAGCTATCTTTCTTTGTTACTGTAGTAGGGTTGATGACTGGAAAGGCTTGTGTAAAATTTCCATCAAATACATGAAGTGGTTGGTAAGATATGGACTTGATGGTACTTGCGCGCAAAATTTTAACCAGAATTTCTAAGTCTAACAAGGAAATAATTTGCATTATATTCATGCAAAAGTTATCTTACTTAGTAACTGTAGTAGAGTTTATGACTGGGAAGGCTTGTGTAAAGTTTCAATCAAATACATTGAGCGGTTAGTGAGATATGGACTTGATGGTATTTGCTCGCATACTTTAACCGGAATTTCTAATTCAAACAAGAGCAATACTTTGCATTATATTCATGCAAGGTATAACTTACTTAGTTACTGTAGTAGGGTTGATGACTGGGAAAGCTTGTGTAAAGTTTCAATCAAGTACGTTAATTGGTTGGTGACATATGGAATTGAAGGTACTTGCTTGCAAAATTTTAACCAGAATTTCTAAGTCAAACAAGGGCAATAATGTGCATAACATTCATGCAAGAGTTATCTAACATAGTTATTGTGGTAGGGTTGATGACTGGGAAAGATTGTGTAAAGTTTCAAGTCAATACATGCAATAGTTACTGAGATAGGGATTTTCATTAAAAACTTTTACCAGAATTTCTAAGTGAAACAAGTGTAATAGTTTGCATTATATTCATGCAAGAGTTATCTACCTTAGTTACTGAAGTAGAGTTGATGACTGAAAAAGCTTGTGTAAAGTTTCAATCGAATACATTAAGTGGTTGGTGAGATATGGACCTGATTGTACTTGCACTCAAAACTTTAACCAGAATTTCTAAGTCAAACAAGTAAATAATTTGCATTATATTCATGCAATAGTTATCTAACATAGTTACTGTAGTAGAGTTGATGACTGGGAATGCTTGTGTAAAGTTTCAATCGAATACATTGAGTGGATGGTGAGATATGGACCTGATTGTACTTGCACGCAAAACTTTAACAAGAAATTGTTAGTCTAACAAGGAAATAATTTGCATTATATTCATGCAATAGTTATCTTACATAGCTACTGTAGTAGAGTTGATGACTGGGAAGACTTGTGTAGAGTTTCAATCAAGTAAATTGAGTGATTAGTAAGATATGATTTGACGGTATTTGCACTCAAAATTTTAACCAGAATTTCTAAGTCTAACAAGGACAATAATTTGCATTATATTCATGCAAGAGTTATCTAACTTAGTAACTGTAGTAGAGTTGATGACTTGGAAGGCTTGTGTAAAGTTTCAATCCAATACATTGAGTGATTGGTGAGATATGGACTTGATGGTACTTGCACGTAAAACTTTAATCAGAATTGCTAAGTCTTTTAAGGAAATACTTTATATTATATTCATTCAAGGATTATCTAACTTAGTTACTGTGGTAGGGTTGTTGACTGGAAGTTTCATGTCAATACATGCAATGGTTACTGAGATAGGGACTTGCATGCAAAACTTTAACTAAGGCTTGACGCCGGCGCCTGGGTGTATAGAATAGCTCTCTTATTCTTCGAATAGTCGAGCTAATGATAACAGTATTTAAAACGTTTGGATACATTATTAGTTTGATTTGACTTGCATGAATATTTGGTATCAATTTATGCCATCGTCGGCTAAAATATAATCGGTTAACCTAACCACTCTTTCCTGTGATCCAATACTAGAGTATGCCTGTCTCCACAAGTAATTGCTTAAATACCCACTAGAATTATCAGTGAGAGATGAATGAAAACAATACACAATGTCATATATATATCAATCATCACGGAGACTCGGTACCGACTGAGCTAACCAAGCACGGCTACCTTTTAAAATAGTTTTTCAAACTGCAAATTCGCCACAGTTTCTGTGGTGATCGGTTGTTCATTTTGTTTTGCGGCTATGATTCTCCTACCTCTAAATATGTAGAAAAGTAGTTAGTGATTTAGATAAAAATGTACATATTATTGGTTAACAGTTTGGTAGATTATCGGAACGATGATGAAATGCGCTGAACACTGTTACATAAGTAAGATACTGTTGGCGAATGTGTATAATCCCATACAAACACTAGAAAGCAATACATTTTTTTTTTTCATGCACAAATATCAAATTGCAATCTTTGTTTAATGTATAATCAATGAATTTAACGTCACTATGGAATTTACATATGTCGTGGATCCAAGTATGTATCATGTTTCACGGCTCATAGTGTCATACTTTAACGAATAGACCAGTTTTCCCTTGGGGTCCTCAACAACAAACTTGATGTACAAACAACAAGGTTTAACATTTATTGTACAAAAAATAAACATCAAATTTTCCCATTTTCAGACTATATAGATTAGTAGTATGTACAGTGAAATTTCTGTAAACTGGACATCCAATAAACCGCCATACCAGGTATAAACCGTTTTCCTTCTTTTTCTATTGTAGAATACACCTCAATAAACTGGAACATTTCTATTCCTGAAACCAGACACATTTCAGCATATTTGTGTATTTTTGTATATGAAAATACCTCTATGAACCGGAGCTACTTTGTGTATGATATGACAGAATTTTTTTATCATTGTCCCATTACATTTTCTTTATGTCAAGTAGAAATGTACAAACAAACCGCCGTATTGTCGATAAAATAGCATAGTACCCTGCAGAGTCGGAGAGTTTTTTAAACATACTTAACTCGAAAAAAAATACGTTTTCGACGATACATTAGATAAACTTTTATCCGGTGAATGCGATATAAATAAAAGTATTAATTCTGTGTCAGAATGTTTTGGTAAATGTTACTCACCATAACAACATACAAAAACCAAGAAAACGCCGTGGTTTAATGAAAATTTCCGTAAAGCTTAATCAGAGTTTCCTAAATGTAATCGCAAACTTGCCGAACATTCCACCGAGGAAAATAAACTGTTATTTTAATCAAATCGTAGTAAATTTGCATATGTAAAACGCAATGCCAAACGTGCCTTTGATATGAAAGAGAAACGTAATCTATCTAATTTAAACAAAAAAAAATACCAAAATCTTCTAGAAATATATATATATAAAAAAAAAAAATTTACTAACAAGAAAAATAATAACCAAAAACGATATCAGTATGAACGACTTTGTTAATCATTTTACGTCAATTTCTAATACACCGCATCGCATGGTCATTCGAACGATGAGACGGTACGCATTGAAATGTAAGCTGCTGAGTTCAGTATCGAAGAAATACGAAAAACGATTCTTCATTGAATATAAACAAAAGTGCCGATTATCCCGACAATGCAGCCGTTTTTTTTTATTGAAGCGAATGATTTTGTAATTCCTTATTTATTTACGATGTTAAATATTATCAGGTAAGACTCGGGTATTTACCCCGAGTCTTGGTGTGACGGTGTAATTGTACATAAACAGGGAGATGTTGGTAACCTTTCTAACTATCGATGGATAACATTAACTTAGTAAATACAATTGTTAAAATAAATGGGAGTTATGAGGCAAATATCAGATAAGATATATATTGACGATCTTGGTTATTCGAATTTAACTAACAATTGTGTGACCAATGACAAGTATTTCCCTTTACTTAAAGGGCGATTACGAGACCAGTTTGTTGAAGAATGGAGTATGAGTATACATAACTCAGCGTAACTTGAAGACCGCGGCGTGGTCTAGTGGTAGAGCGTCCGCCTCGCATGCGGAAGGTTTTGGTTCAATCCCCTGCCGGGTTATACCAAAGACTTTAAAATGGTACTAAAAGCTTCCTCGATTAACGCTCAGCATTTAGAAGAAAGTTCTAGGTCTGGTCGGCCCGGTTTCAGTATAATGTGACTTAGTGGGGTATCAAACCATGTTTCTGCGGAATGATACTTCAGTGTGACAGCGCTTAGAATACTGTCTCAAGTAGACACCGTCACGGTACGACTGAAAAATTGTTGAAAGCGACGCTAAACGCCATACAACCACAACAACCGTAACATGATTATTATGTTAAATTTAAAAGCATGTTTTTCTATGAAGAATATTTTGACAAATTTAAAAATGATTCTCTACAACTGACGTGCTTAAGATTAAGTCAACATTCTCTTGAAATTGAGACTGGACTTTGACATATGTCTTTGCAAAACTTTGTAAATGGCCCCCACCACACCCTTACTGAACAAAAAGTTAATTACTATGAAAAGGAAATACTTTATTATATTCCCATATAATTCATATCTAAAAACTATAAAGCCAACGTACAAGACCCTTATACATCCATATCCGTAATTGGTCAAAACCTCAATCACCCAATTCATAGGGATTTGCTATGAGCAGACAATGCTTTGGATTTCAAATATATTTTTTTGTACAATTGGATGCGAAAATAAGAAAAAAAATTCCCCCATAAATTCCTTTGTAAAAGTCACCTTACATGTTCCTTGTATATCATTGATTTGCAAAACCGCCAATACCTTGCTGTTGTAAGGATAATTTATATCACATAAGAACAAGTTCGACTGTATTCGACAGAAAGATTATTGAGAGGCAGATTTTAGAAATTTAGCAATTTTTACCCTCTCGGTGTCCTTCGGGTCCTTCATGGAACTCCATGCTCCTCATAAACTAAACCAAATCTAATTTGCCAAGACTAGATACTGCTTCAGATATGAAACTATAAATGAGTATTGAATAAATAAATAAGCGTGACAGACGGATGGACGGACGGACGGACGGACGAATAAAACAATGGAATTAATCAACAATGGCATTCTATACAAATATGACATTGTGTGGTTAATATTTTTAACCCCACCCCACAAACTCAACTCAACCCCACAATGGCATTCTGTACTCATAAAGAACCCCATAATGTAGCCTGGACATGTACGGACGGACGGACGGACGAATGAAAACTAACGAAAAGTGATTTTTTTTTCTCTAAAAAGTATGATGCAGGGGTTGTACATATACAAGTTAATATAGACTGCCTGTATTCATTGAGTTTGACAGGTAGGGAAGCCTTCCAATCAGAGGAACTGTAGTGGGAACAATCACGGGAGACATTGGCACCACCAGCAAACGTTCCGGTGACATCTGCAATTAATATAAACACACTTATGTAACATATCAAAGTAAAGTATAGGTCATCTATTGACTTTAAAAAAGATTTGGTGTACCTTTAATGCGTGCTAAATATAAGCAACACCCCATAGTTTAAACCTATTGGAGTATTTTCCAATTATAAGTGAACATTTGCTATTTTTGGAAACAAAGTGATACGAAATTTTCAACAATTTTGTAAAGGAAAACCTTAGGATGAATCTGAGTAGAACAACCGTCCTTCCACAAGTAACTGGCAAACATTCTCACAAAGTTTTCGGAGCGAGCAGGACTCAAACTTGCTACCTTAGCGGTGAGAGGTAAGTGATCTTGAGACGGCGCCTTATACCACTCGGTCGCGGAGGATCCCTCTGCTTTGTAAATGAATATCATTAAAATTATACTTTAAGAAATGGCTTATCCATGTGTCTTGTTCGAACAATAGAACTAACGGCAACATTCCAACCGCCACTTTAGTTCAGACCTGGGAAAGAGTTGTATATTATAATAACATTGGGAAAGCAAAGAACATCGTCTGAGGTGCTGCATACGTTTTAAGCTTCTGTAAATTAATTAAAATACAAATGCATTAGGCGTAACCAATTTACATCAAATTCAACAACCTGTTGCTACAAAGACATGGTTTGAACAAGAAAATAATAGAACCGAACTGAATAAAATGTAAAATCTCAACCCTGTAGGATTAAATTTATGATAAATAGAAACAATTTTTGGTTGTCAACTCGATATGTGTTTCAAGTTTTTAATAAAAAATCAAATTAACAAAATCTCAGCTGAAAATAACTGTAGCGAAGATAACAATGCACTGCAAACCGTTGTAAGTGCTAATCACATAATAAAAGTTCACATACTTATGGGTTATTTGATATAATTACGTTTCTGTATGCATGGTTGTCAATGCATGTACGTGCAATTGGTCATTGTAACTTAACATTATGTTATGTTCTTGAAAATATTCAAGAATTTTGATTTCTTTATTGCACAAAAGCATAAATTGGATGTTATTATGTTGTAATTTCTTTATTGTACGAAATAAAGATATTAATATGTTAAACAGCTATTTCAGCTATTAGTTTATACCGATTTATTTAAGCTCGATTGTAACGAAAGCTTAAAGCTTATTTGAACGGCTCTCTAGGTAGAATCCATAATTGGAATTTTCGTAAAGGGGAGCGCAATGAAAACCACATAAATCCTAAGTTAAAAGGGGGATCACTACTGAGTATTGCTGTTTAAAGAAGTATCGTGTCTAACCGGTTATCGCCCCTGCAACCTCTTGCGTGAGCGCGTTACACCATATCCACTTCACTACCGCCCGTTTAATTTCAGCAATTTATCGAAATTCATTTTCGTCTAACCAGCATTAATGTCACAGGTTGTAATTTCTATTTGGAGCACCGTGGAACCAAACGAGGTGTTTATATTTTTACCGAAACAATGAACATAACCATGCACTGACATAACTATATCCATTTCAGAACACTTCCGTCCATACTCTGAGCAATGACGGCCGCGTTATAGATAACATAACCCACGTGAACCCCAATCTAAAATCACGAATCCGCCCCTGATGGTAGAACAGATTATATAAACTGGAAGGGATCTTGATAAGAAAGTAAAAAGAGGCGGTTACAAATAAGAAGAACTGTGACGATCAAGTTTTTATCAAAATATGACTGAAATCAAGGACTTATATAGAAGGATAGGAAACATGCATCTCTCTACCAATGACTTGTATAAAAGGATAGGAAACTTACATCTCTCTACCAAGCACTTGTATAGTAGGATAGGAAACTTGCATTTCTCTGCCAAGGACTTATATAGAAGGATATGAAACTTGCATCTCTCTACCAAGGACTTATATAAAAGATTAAGAAAACTTGCATCTCTTTAAAAGGATAAACAATATGCATCTCTCTATTAAGGACTTATATAAAATTATAGGAAACTAGTATCTCTCTGATAAGGACTTATATAAAAGGATAGCAAACGTACATCTCTCTATCAAGAACTTGTATAGAAGGATAGGAAACTTACATCTCTCTGCCAAGGACTTACATAGAAGGATAGGAACTTGCATCTCTCTGCCATTGACTTATATAGAAGGATAGGAAACTTGCATCACTCCGCCATTGACTTATATAGAAAAATAGGAAACTTGCATCACTCCGCCATTGGCTTATATAGAACGATAGGAAACTTGCATCACTCCGCCATTGACTTATATATAATGATAGTAACTTGCATCTTTCTACCAAACACTTATATAGAAGGACTGGAAACTTGAATCTGTTTACCAAGGACTTGTATGGAATATGAAACTTATATATCTCTATCAAGGACTTGCATAGAAGGGTAGAAAACTTGCATCTCTCTCCCAATGGCTTATATAGAGGCGTATGAAACTTACATATCTCTTCAAAGGACTTATATAAAAGAATAGGAAACTTGCATCTCTGTTCCAAAGACTTATATAGAAGGATAGGAAACTAGCATCTCTCTACCAAGGACTTATATAAAATGATAGCAAACGTGCACCTCTCTGCCAAGAACTTGTATAGAAAGATAGGAAACTTGTATCTCTCTGCCATTGACTTATAAAGAAAGATAGGAAACTTGCATCACACCGCCATTGACTTATTTATAGGGATGGTAACGTGCATCTTTCTACCAAGAACTTATATAGAAGTATAGGAAACTAGCATCTCTCTACCAAGGACTTGTATAAAAGGAGAGCAAACGTGCACCTCTTTGCCAAGAATTTGTATAGAAGGATAGGAAACTTGTATCTCTCTGCCATTGACTTATAAATAAGGATAGTAACTTGCACCTTCGTACAAAGAACTTATAAAGAAGGATAGGAAACTTGCATCTCTGTTCCAAGGACTTGTATAGAAGGATTGGAAACTTGCATCTTTATACCAAGGACACATGTAGAAGGACTGGAAACTTGCATCTGTTTACCAAGGACTTGTATGAAAGAATATGAAACTTATATATCTCTATCAAGGACTTTTATAGAAGGATAGAAAACTTGCATCTCTCTACCAATGGCTTATATAGAAGGGTATGAAACTTACATATCTCTTCCAAGGACTTATATAGAAGAATAGGAAACTTGCATCTCTATACCAATGGCTTATATAGAAGGATAGGAAACTTACATATATCTACCAATGGCTTATATAGAAGGATAAAAAATTTGCATCTCTCTACCAATGGCTTATATAGAAGGACTGGAAACTTGCATCTCTTTACCAAGGACTTATATAGAAGGATAGGAAACATGCATCTCTCTACCAAGGACCTATATAGAAGCATAGGAAACATATCTTTCTACCAAGGCCCTATATAGAAGGATTTGAAACAGATATCTCTCTACTAAAGACTTATATACAAGGATAGGAAACATGCATCTCTCTACAAAGATCCTATATAGAAGAATTGGAAACAGGCATCTCTCTACAAAGACTTATATAGAAGGATATGAAACCTGCATCTCACTACCAAGGACTTGTCTCTATATAAGTGCTGAAATGAATGCACGATTAAGGGGACTCCGTGGCCGAGTGGATTGATTTGAAATATTTTGCATCTTGGTTATACTTCATTGGTCTTAACTTTTGTTCTTTTTAAATGTAGATTGTGATTGAACAGTAGATAATTACACAGCAGTGTGCTAAATGTGTCAGTTATATGTGTATCAACTATGTTCTCTGAGCATGTTAAGGAAATGTAGAAATATATAATTTTATGATATAAATAAAAGGACATGATACACAAATATATGCATGTGTGTATCCTTCAAAAATCTCCGTGGAAAGACCCCTGTGCCGTGGTCAAGTGGTTCATGTTGCTGCACCAAGGTCACTCGCCTCTCACAACTAACGTTGTGAATTTAAGTCTCATTTATTACAAAGTAGTTCTACGCAGTAGTCAATGCATATGACTAGTGAGATGCTTTACACCAAAAGTATAGGTTGTCAAATGTGATCTGTTATGCATTACATTGGCCTTTATTCCAATTTATAAAACCTCTATAATCAATATTTATTACAGTCAGCGTAAAACTAGTGTGTGGTTGGAGATCAACCCAACCACTTCAATGTTAAGATGGGGGCAGCATATACGTTACTCCTACTCCCAATATTTTAATAAAACAAGAGGCCCATGAATTTTAACGGTCACCTGATTATCAAAACAAACATTCATATAAGTATTCAGTCATAAGAAATAAAGTTTTTTGTCATTTTCCCTTATATAGATTTAGTAAAGTAGGCCCCACCACCGGGGCCGAATCTTGAGACTCAGTGTCATGAACTTATACGAAAGACCCATAACCGTAAATAATCATGCTTATAAATTTGTTTCTGAGTGCTTCCTATAATAAGAAGAAGATTTTTTAAAGGTAACCTTTAATTTTTTAGGCCTCACCCCTAGGGCCAGACCGTGTGACCAAGGGAAATGCAAATCAAAATTTATATAAAAATCCCATATGTGTCCATAATCATGCTCACCATTTGTTTCCAAGTCCTTCCGATAGTGAGAAGAAGATTTTCAAAGTTTACCATGAATTTGACTGTTTTGGTCCCGTCCCCAAGGCCACAGGGGGGACCATGTTATTCACAATTTTGGTTCAACCTAAGTTACCAAAGCTGCATATATTTCGTTAAATTTGAGCTTACGATTTCTTTAGAAGAAGTTGAAAATGTCAGTTGTTTACGGATGCACTAATTTGTTTAGGCCCCACCCAAGGGCCAAACCGTGAGACCTAGGGACATGCAATTCATAATTTGTATAAAGGACCCGTATGTGCCGAATATCATGGTCACCATTTGTTTCCCAGTGCTTCCATTATTAAGAAAAAAAGTTTTTTAAAGTTTACTTTAAATTTGACTGTTTTGACCCCACCCCAAGGCCTCAGAAGGATGGGGACAATGTATGAACAATTTTGATTTATTCTAAGGTGCCAAAGGGGCATACAACATTTCATTACGATTGAGCTGACGGTTTTCGAGAAGAAGTAAAAAAACTTTACTATTAAATGCTTAGCATGCAAGCACGAACGCACGCACGCGCACATAAACCCAGCTTGTGACACAAGATCAATCACGTAATCGTATATACACACATATATATATATATACAAACACATAGACATTCATACATATATAAATATGAGCTATGTCCCAAAAGTAATAGGACCACATTGTCATTTTTGTATTTAGGGTGTCACATGGAAACCAGTGGTATCAATGGACAGGTCGATACATCTTCTGTTGTAATAAAACATTAAATCAACTTTCAGTCATTGTTAAGTTCATGCAAAAGGAACCATAGTAATGCAAGTTTGGAACTACGGGGGACTTTGAAATTGTACGCCATTTAAACAAACAATATTGCCTTCGAAAGCAGACATCTTCCTCAATATCGTAACTAATGTTATGAAATAACAGTGGACGTAGTTTCAGATCATGTACGAATGTCATTTAAAAATTCGACGTAATCGATAAACATTTCATTATTGTGCGCACTTTTAAAATAACAAGTGCGAATTTGAATGGTAAATAAATAGGACGATTTCACGCCTAGAGTGGAAATTTGGAGTGTTGTAAAAAAATGTTTGTAAAAAAAATATGACCCCACAGGACACTATGAAGTTTATTTCACACAACTCTTCACAGATGGCGTATACTGGAGTCTTATGTATTGGTGGTACAAACGGGTTTCCAATGGTGAGACGAAAGTAACTTACCATAAACGATCTAGACGACCAAAATCTTGTGTGGTTTTCTTGGAATTCAAGTCAGATCTTTGTGAAAAGCCCTTTCAGTACCTCCGTGCTATATGCCGGAGTGTACATTCTGTGGTTAGGATCTACGAGTCATCATAGTATCGTTACATGTACCAGAAGCGGGTGCAGTACCATAAAAATTGTGTTTTGCCAGGCGGTTCATACTTCGAAAAAAGAACGACTTTCATTTGTATGTCAATTCGACGTCGCACAAATAACATCAATCTCCCCCGTATGATATTGAAATTTTGCATGCTTATAGTTTAGATATTGAAAATTATCAATGCCAAGTTTTGTTTGGATTTAAACACTTAAAGTCATATTTCTAAATACGTTCTATTACTTTTGGGACATACCTCGTACATACACATAACTTTACTTATATTTATACTGTGATGTAAGAACGTATAATATATACACTATTTATTTAGTATTACGTACAGTAGATATATAAAGATAAAATTGATAACCTATGTTCTGCCTTTAAAGTTTTGCATAATTTTATCACAATATATGCTCAGCTTTTTAAGCTTGTTTGGATTTACAGTGTTAATAGTTATATAAACTTTAAAAATTTGTCTTGTATAATAGAATGTATTAAGATAAAACCTTCTATCGTCATGAAACAATCGACATACTAAACGATAATGAAACTCATCACCAATATCATTACAGTTAAACGTACACTTTCGTTCATTTGAAAATGTAAACTGTTTACGGTTGGACGATGATGGACAAAAGGCGATCTCAAATGTCCCTTGAGACAAAGTCGCAGGTGACCTAAAATATATAAAGGTCACACAAATACCAAACACCTTATTTGCATCCATGCTTTTGTCCTAAAACCTCGTTTAAATACAGCATTTGGTGTTTAAATGCAAAATGAAATACAGAGAGGCCACCAGCCCCATTCAAATGGTTTGTAACTCAGTGGATGTTTACTTCTATAATCTTATAGAAGTATGTGTGCGTAACAGTGTGTTTGATAAAAACTTTAAAAAAAACATATTGAAGTAACGATCATTTTTTTACCAACTGAAAATCTCAGTAGAATGCAGCATTTGGTTTTAAAGATATGAACATTATCCGCGAGAGGCCCTCTACAGGTCTCACTGAAGAATTACCTCCCTTACATGACTGTAGACTATTACGCCCAAGAAATTAGAGAAGTGTTAAGCGGTTGGGCATTTTTTTTTGGTAAAAATGCTTAACATGTCATATATCTTTCTGCATATGGGAACATTGGAATATTTTCATGATTTCTGCAAAGTTTGGGTGACACTGGGAACTGTTTGATGATGCTATAACAGTTTAAAGATGCGTAGTGATACACTGCAACAAATGGGCAGAATTGTCAAAAATGAAGGGGTGCCATCAAACCATCGAAATTGTGAAAAAGCAACCTGGTCAACCCATTGTTTTGTTCTGCATATTTGGACCAACAGAGGACTATCTATGGGAATAAGACGCTTTTAGAACCATTGGTAATGTATTCAGTGTTCCAGAAGTGCATGTCTCTATATGTAGAACAGTACAAAATTAATTGGTGTGAGACGTACACCCTCGTCAGCGGGAGGGAATGCCACAATCTCCCCTACGTCTTTGTTTCCAGTGCATAAGATCCCGCGTTTAACACCCGTAGGAGACTCATTTTTGAGTGCATATGTGTGTTGTATGTGTGTGACGTATGTGCGTGCGTGTTTTAAATACAAAACGTAAATAACAAACATATTTCCTCTTAAACTTACTAAAAAGCAGCAAATGTGTTGTTTTAAAGTTTCACCTCCCGCAATCTCCAGGGGCCCCCAGTGCTTGAGTTACTGAGATACCGGTGAAAGTATATAGTTTGTTTTTTATAACAAAAAGTTTAATATTCACGAAATATTGTGAGTAAATATCAATCAAAACTTATCATAAACACTCACTCCCCCATTAATTGAAACGAAACTACGCCTATAAATACAGGTCAAATGAACTGTCTTATATTATTTCAAACATGCACTTGAAAGTGTCTTTTCTGCTTGCCTGCCTGCCTGCCTGCCTGCCTGCCTGACTTAAAATACATACGTCTGTACCGCCGTCCACATGAAATTACGCGGTTCCATACCGAGTATATATATGATATCATTAATTAACAAATTACGCGGTTCCATACCGAGTATATCTATGATATCATTAATTAACAAATTACGCGGTTCCATAACGAGTTTATCTATGATATCATTAATTAACAAATTACGCGGTTCCATACCGAGTATATCTATGATATTATTAATAAATAAAATACGCGGTTCCATACCGAGTATATCTACGATATCATTAATTAATTAATTACGCGGTTCTATAACGAGTATATCTATGATATCATTAATTAAAAAAATTATGCGGTTCCATACCGAGCATATCTATGATAATATTAATTAATAAATTCTAGATATTTTATTACGGGGTTTATGTTATTGCATCTAAGGAATGGATGGAGTTTCCTTTTCTTTTATTACACATATTGCATAAACCGTTCGATAATCGTATTATATCTGTGTTCCGTGAAAATTGCGTTATGAAGAAATTAGGAACTGCTTGGCTTTGTTGAAACTGTATGAGCTTTTAATATTCATTTGAAGGCTGCTATTATTATTATTATAGTGTTATCTGCTCCAATCAAACCAAACTATTTACGTACTTGGTGTCAAACTTCAATTAGACTCGGTTATATTACAAAGTACCCGATCCTGTATCCATAGAGGAATGACGATGTCACATTTATACCATGTTTTCCGGCCTACAATTTGTTCTACGAAAACTCTGATATATTTAACAATTTATTATTCATAATGTGCATTCGTTATAAAATAATACTCGACACATATAAATTTGTGCCAGAATACTTGATCTTTCATTGAATTATGAATATTACATATCAAACGATCTTTTCAGTTGACGGGTATAATACATGCTGTTGACATTATATACATATTTCAATTTGACAATACGACGGTTTGAACGTCATTTTCCCCGTCACAACGTAACACTTACCAAGTATCCTGGCTTAAAATGCTGTTTAAAAGAACGACGATAAAGGAAAAACGTCAATCCTATACACGGGGAAAAAGTGACATAATTTCCCGTAACAAATGTTTTTTAATTAGAACAAACTTAACGGCTATTACAGAATACACGGTTCATTACGCACATGTTTACTGTCCCGAAAAACAGACGTCTCGTCAATAAAGTCATACCGAACAGTCAAAACATGGAATAATAGTTTTTATTGCATTAAAATTATGTATGCATATATTCATTTTTACTATATGGTGCGTAATGGCTTTTCGCTCCGAATGGTTTAGATTTCATATTTAAAATGTCCTCTATTATTTGTCGCCCCTGGCATTTTTATTGTAAATAACGTTTGTCATTGCATTTTGACCATGTTTTTAACATGTAACATTGTCTTTTGAAAAATTGAAAAGTATATTAACGAGTAAATTTAGTTTCTGTTGATGTCCGAAAAATATTGAAGAAATGCATGTATATGTCAAAAGCAAACTTGTATTGTTAACTTAGGTGGGTGATATAACAATCGCTAAACTTTCAACTACCAGTATGATATATGTTTTAAACCATAGTTTACTTAAGTTACTTAAATGTATGCCTTAATATAACCTTATGTACATATACAGAGGATTTTTGCTCTTTAGATCCGACAACTCCTGTTAAGTGCAGTAATCTTAATGTCAAACTGCTCATTCACGCCTTGTTAATAAGGCTAATATTTATATAAACATATACTTTAATAACTAAGCATTATCTGACTGTTTTAATTAAATACAACGCTTTTTTCTGATACGCCAACACAAACACTTATGAACAATACACCCACTGTAAGAGCATTTGTAAACCAAGAACAGTCAAATGCCAGCAATGTGAGTATTATTCTTAGTTTTTATCCTAGTAATAACAATATATTTTCCCCTTATTTTTATTCTCTCTTTTTTTTTTTACTTTCCAACAACTGATGGAAAATTGGGTTTGACATCTACCTTTTCGCTCGCCATTTATGTTTTACCTATTTCATATTATATGTTATATATTCTTTAACAAGTTTTTAGACTGACAGAAAACGATGTGAAGAGTTAGCTTAGTTCCGTTAATATATGTGAAATACCAGAATGTTTCCAACGTCACAGTAAGTTACAAATGACTCCACAAATTGATAACTTTCTGGTTTTATAAAAATTGCAATTAACAATTAAGGAATTGCAATTTATAAAGAAAACTTGAAAGGCTGTCTTAATCTATGTCACAGGCCCTTTAATTGACATATATTACAATTAATCTTTGCCACAAAGATAATAAACCAAGATAATGCCATAATAAATTAATTGCTTGATTATCATCCCCGCCCGCCCCCTAATTTTCATGCCCCAGCCTTTTTATTTTCATAAAAAAAAATAAAAAAAATCAAAAAAAAAAATCCTCCCGCCCTCTCCGTTTTTAAGAACAAATTGGATGATAATCTAGCAATTAATTTATAATGGCATAACTGTCTTGTATTTCAATTAATCTCTTGTTAGTACTGGTTTTACTTTATATTTTAAAGGGATTATATTGGCAAGTAACACAAACACGCTGTTAATCCAGACATTATAAGTATGCAGTGTGCACAAAATAATGCTAATGTATGGTTTTACTTTGGAAAACATCGAGAAAGGTTTGTATAAGTTGTAAAATAAACGAGTTAACTTTATAGTAATAGTTAGTGTTCAGTGAGTGAAAATTTAACAATTAAGAAAAACCCAAAGGGAGCGACAAGTTTCATTTAGTAAACACTGACTGGCTTGGTGTTAAACGTCATTTGACTAACAGTATGGCGTCATTCGACTGACTCGGGGCGAGAGCTACAACGAAAGCTAAGATTATTGACGTCTGAAAGTTGACGTTTGCTAAGGCCATTTCTAAGCGTAGCTCGCGCGGCTTTGTAGTTTGTACATGTCTCGTTTAAAATTGATTTAAGAGTGGAGTCTGCAATGTCATTCACGCGTGCGCAGTGATGACAAACTTCTTAATAATTAGAACAACCTTAATAATTAAGTTATTTTGTAGACTGTTTTAACCAATAAGAGCGACACAATTTTGAAAATTGAAGCGATTCCATTGATTGACAAATGACGTTAAACACTAAAATCATGTCTGATGAACGATAGTTTGAAGCTTTCCTTTACCATTAATTTTTTAATGGGATGATTGTGTGTTGCTATCATTATTATATGTATTCATGTGTTTCTATTGATAGTTATTTATAAAAGACAACCTATCTGGGGATAAAGTAATACAGTTGGATTACCTTTGTTTTATTTGCAGTCCGGTTCCAGCCACAATTATGTCTGAATTTAAAAGAGTAATTATGATTTAATATTTTGGTGAAGAAAAAAATGGCTTCATATTGCTAGAAAATCTATCAGGTTATGACTGTATGGCAGAGGTTGTCTGAGGGCAGAGCGTCGGTATCGTATGCGGAAGACCTTGGATCGGGTCAAACCAAAGACATGATTAATGGTAATAGCAGCTTCCTCGCTTGGCACTCAACTTTAAGTAACGACCTTGGAACGGAAATGTACAGTACACACATACAGAAGGGATGACAAAAGTAGTAACGACCTTGGAACGGACAAGTACAGTACACACAGACAGAAGAGACGACAGCAGGGGTTACGACCTTGGAACGGGCAAGGACAGTTCATGCATACAGAAGAGACGACAAAAGCAACAACGATCTTGGAACGGGCAAATACAGTACAGTCATACTGAAAAGACGACAACAGGTGTACCGACCTTGGAATTGGCAAATACAGTACAGTCATACAGAAAAGACGACAACAGGTGTACTGACCTTGGAATGGGCAAATACAGTACAGTTATACAGAAAAGACGACGAAAGGTGTACCGACCTTGAAATGGGCAAATACAGTACAGTCATACAGAAAAGACGACGACAGGAGTAGTGACCTTGGAATGGGCAAATACAGTACAGTCATACAGAAAAGACGACGACAGGTGTACCGACCTTGGAATGGGCAAATACAGTACAGTCATACAGAAAAGACGACGACAGGAGTAGCGACTTTGTAATGGGCAAATACAGTACAGTCATACAGAAAAGACGACAACAGGTGTACTGACCTTGGAATGGGCAAATACAGTACAGTCATACAGAAAAGACGACAACAGGTGTACCGACCTTGGAATGGGCAAATACAGTACAGTCATACAGAAAAGTCGACGACAGGTGTACCGACCTTGTAATGGGCAAATACAGTACAGTCATACAGAAAAGACGACAACAGGTGTACCGACCTTTGAATGGGCAAATACAGTACAGTCATACAGAAAAGACGACAACAGGTGTACCGACCTTGGAATGGGCAAATACAGTACAGTCATACAGAAAAGACGACAACAGGTGTACCGACCTTGTAATGGGCAAATACAGTACAGTCATACAGAAGAGACGACAACAGGTGTACTGACCTTGGAATGGGCAAATACAGTACAGTCATACAGAAAAGACGACAACAGGTGTACCGACCTTGGAATGGGCAAATACAGTACAGTCATACAGAAAAGACGACAACAGGTGTACAGACCTTGTAATGGGCAAATACAGTACAGTCATACAGAAAAGACGACAACAGGTGTACTGACCTTGGAATGGGCAAATACAGTACAGTCATACAGAAAAGACGACGACAGGAGTAGCGACCTTGGAACGGGCAAATACAATATATACATACAGAAAAGTCGACTACAGGAGTAAATACCTTGGAACGGGCAAGTACAGTACATACATACAGAAGAGACGACAACAGGAGTACATACCGTGGAACGGGCAAGTACAGTACATACATACAGAAGAGACGACAACAGGAGTACATACCTTTGAACAGGCAAGTACATTAAACACATACAGAAGAGACGACAACAGGAGTAAATACCTTGGAACGGGCAAGTACAGTACATACATACAGAAGAGATGACAACAGGAGTACATACCTTGGAACAGGCAAGTACATAAGACACATACAGAAGAGACAACAAAACGAGTAACGACCTAGGAACGGGCAAGTACAGTACACATAGAGAAGAAACGACATACGTAGGTAGTAACGACATTCGGAACGGACAGTATCAGTACATACATGCAAAAGACGACCACTGGAGTAAATACCTTCGAACGGGCAAGTACAGTACACACATACAGAAGAGAGGACAAAAGGTGTGAATACCTTGGAATTGGCAAGTACAGTTCACTCACACAGAAGAAACGACCATACAGAAGAGACGACAACATAGTATAAATACCTTGGAACGGGCAAGTACAGTACACTCACACAGAACAGCCGACAACAGGAGTAACACTCTTGGAACGGGCAAGTACATTACACTCACACAGAAAAGGTGACCACAGTAGTACGCACCTTGAAATGGGCAAGTAAAGTACACTCACACTGAAAATGCGACAAAGGGAGTAACGACTTTTGAACGGGCAAGTATATACAGACGAGACGACAACAGGAGAACCGACCTTGGAACGGGCAAGTACAGTACATAAATACAGAAAAGACGAACACAGAGATACCAACCTTGGAACCGGTGCAGTACACTCACACAAAAGAAGCGACCACTTGAGTAAATACCTTGGAACGGACAAGTACAGTACACTCACACAGAGGAGGCGACAATAGGAGTACTGACCTTGGAACGGGTAAGAACTGTACATATGTAGGAATATGGATCTTGGAACGGGCGAATACAGAACATACATACAGAAGAGACGACAACATGAGTACCGACCTTGGAACGGGCAAGTACAGTACATTCATTCAGAAGAGGCGACAACAGGAGTAACGACCTTATTGCATCGTTATGTCTAATTAAACAGACATTGGAAGGGGCAAGTACGGTACATACATACAGAAGAGACGGCAACAGTAGTAACGACTTTGAAACGGGCAAGCACTATACTCTCATACAGAAAATACGAGAACAGAACTGGCGAGTACAGTACACACATACAGAAGAATCATCAACAGGAGTAACACCCTTGGAACAATCAAGGACAGTGCATTTATTCAGAAGAGGCGGCAACAGTAGTAACGACCTTCGAACGGGCAAGTACAGTAAACAGAAGAGGCTGCAACAGGAATGTAAACCTTATTGCACCGTAATGTTTAATTTGATGTTCTGACAGGGAAAAGAACCTATAATTCTACTACTGAACATCTTGGAACTAAATGAGGACATACATGTGTTATTAATCTTTACATTTTGACAAAATTATATTTGTAAAGAAAACATATACGTGTGAAGTACTTTTTTGACGTCTTATTAAAGTCAATACTACGGTGTTCCGTTTGGACCATCGTATTTTTTATTTTTTCCCTAAACCACGATGCTTGACTTTCGACTTTCATCATCGTAGTTTCAACTTTCATCATCGTAGTTTTGACTTTCACCATCGTGGTTTCGACCTTCGACTTCCCGTTGCGCATGTCAATCACATGCACATGTTTTATCAACACGTCATGTCGTCTGATGAAGGTATCCTTTTATAAATATTGGTTCAAATACCTGTTGATACATTAACGATCACCATAATTTCTTTGTAGGAGTATCCCCTTTCAAAATATCTTGAGATATAGCCATAGGTCGAAACGACGATGGTGAAAGTCGAAACCACGATGATGAAAGTCGAAATCACGATGGTGAAAACGCGAAATTACATTGCGTTTTCACCATCGTAGTTTCGTGATTTCGTAATTTCATCATCGTAGTTTCGTATTTTCACCATCGTGATTTCGACTTTCACCATCGTAGTTTCGACTTTCGTGGTATTGGGTTCAGAAATCAAAAAACGCGATGGTCCAAACGGATCACCGTACTATACTAACATATTAATCTTGCGGGAACTCTGTCTGTCGGATAACCCGGCAGATTTGTTATATACTTTAAATGAAAATTTCGGTAAAAAATATCTTGTTCTCATAATCCGGATCCTCTTTTGTAGATGCAACACATGGCGCTGTCTCATTGCTGTCTTGAGATGTTAATTCTTCCTTGTGAGCAGTTTGGGTATGTGTTTCTATGCATAGAGAATAATCTGTGAACAGAAAGAAACACAACATTTAAAAATGTGGCCACAGAGAGAGAGAGAGAGAGAGAGAGAGAGAGAGAGAGACAGACAGACAGACAGACAGACAGACAGACAGACAGACAGAGAGATACAGAGACAGAGAAAGAGACAGACAGAGAGAGGGTAAGGGGGGAGTTAATTGAATGAGAATTGTGCATCAAAACTATTGGCAATAAAATTAAAAAAAAACGTAATGTATTTACATTAAGTATAATCGTATTGATCGTTACATGGGTTATAATATAAACGCTGATTTTGAATAAAGACATTATACTTGCATTACGATACTTAAACACTAGCCATCGTCTGTATATTTACAAAACATACTACTAGTACCTTATAGCAGTACGGTGTAATGTTCGTTAATTGAAAACAAAAGACAAACCTATTTCACAACACAGCGAATTACGATTGGCAGCAGACACTTTAATGAATCCAGCATCACTCACATGTTACATTATAAATAAACACAATTAATATCTGAATAAAAAAAGATCGCTTAGAAACACAGAAAAAAATAATGATAAGAAAAAATCAAATTTGATTTATTGATTTAATAGAGAAAACGGAATACCGGAAAGCAACATCCATCACTTCCTTAGCACCAGATTAAGCAGTTATCTATTTTAAGCACATCTGAATCGGAGTTTCATGACTCCAAAGTGCCAGAAAAAAAAAGAAAATCAAGACTTGAAATAGATAAAGACACTGGGAATATTATCATATTAGATATGTGGGTAATAGTTCAAGCTAGTGTTTTTAGGATAATGGTTTTGTATTCCAAATATCATGCAAAAGAGACCATTTTGTGGCGAAAAAACAGTGATGGGTGAACCCCACTATATTTGTCTTGTAAGGTTACTATACAAAATGAACACATCAAACAAAACGAAAATACGAACAGCGGCATAAAACAACATAAGACGGACTTCCTAACATAAGATGAAAAACGCTGGGGATGACGGACATCCATTGTTTATGTTTTAAGTACTTCTAATATGTGGACATTTCACGACTGCTATTTTTTTATTAGATTTGTTTGTTTTCTGCATTTAAACGACATAGTCATCGATGCAGCATAAACATAATCAATACGCAGGCTAGCTAAATATGTACATGTAGCAATAGTTTATTGATATTTATCATTTATATGAGTAAATTCTTAAAACCTATGGTATGACCATTGGCTGCAGTTAATCTTCATAACTATACCTCCCTGAAACATAAACTGAACATAGTGTTTCAATAGGTTGTTTAATCGAAATACTAGCATTTAGTCTTCTCGAAATTCTAACACAAATCTGGTATGTCTGTTATATGCATATATAATGGGTGGTTTAGCAGGTACAAGTTAAACAAATTTTATTAATTTATAGAAAAACAATGTGAATATATTAAATGTTTATTACTTATTGTTATGATTAACTCGGACAGGCATTTCCATTTCCATTTTCAGGTCTGCAAATAGAATACAACAATATGATACAGTGAATATTTTGTTGTTCTTTACAATAGGACATATCGTATATGAAAGTGAAGAAACTGAGAAACACAACCCCTGTTTTGATGCATTACATACTCTTCGCTAGTTTTCTCCGAAATTGAAAAGATAATTAAACGGAGATATTTAACGAGCGTTTCGTCTATCAATTATGAACATTGCATTTTCCAAAATAAATATCAACTGAATCAGGCATGTATAATAAGTTAGTATATGGAACCTCTTTTACAAGTATTTATTGAAATAATGAGAAAGACATGTTTTTATCTATTAACGGCGAGTGAAAAGTTTTTTAAAAATGAAAATATAAAAAAGTTTCAAAATAACTGAGTATTTTTTATATAATGCGAACCGTTATTTCTTGATTTCTTGACTACTTGTTTAATCGCTATTCCTGTGACCATGAATACAACTACAACTGCTGTCGCTGAAAGTATTGGCCAAACAAATGGAAGATAGTGTCCACGATATTCTGGAAGGAACAATCATTTTAATGAGTACATAGGTTATGTATCAAGCGATGAAATTATGTAACCTTACGGCATTATCGATTAAATATAAGCATACATACAGTTAAATAGTGGTATACTGTATAGTCGCATTTAGTATGGAGTGCGTAAACGACGAGCGTATAAATATATAGAGTATAAAACAGTTTTATTGATTTTATCTGTCTGAATACATGAACAATCTATATTTTGGTTCTGTTGCTTAGTAAGCTGCTTAAAATAATGAAATCAGATATAATTTTGTATACTTTTCATTTAAACGATATATTTTACTTGTAGAATTTATTAAATTATATTACGATTTGAATGATTAATATTACCTAAAACTGTGATCACAATAGCCTCTGTCTTTGTCTCAAACATTCCATTATCAGCACGGCAAATGTACGTTCCACTATCTTCAAGTGTTGTGTCATTTAGGTTTATACATATAGCATTTTCTGTACATCTGTGCCCAGTGATTAGCGTGTTGTGTTTGTTTTTAATCCAGCTTATTTTTGATTCAGGGTAACTGTTTACTGTACATTGCAACACTACTGTCGTGCCTTCTGTGATGTTTGCCGGTGGTACTGATATATTTATTTTTAAACTTGGGGCGACTGAAATTATTGAAGGTTTAAAGTCATAGTTTTATCAGCATTTGATAAAAATAGATTGATGTTACAAATTGCTAAACATGGGTTCCTCTTATTAAACCTGTATGTAACAGATACAGCATAATGGATACTTTTGAGATTTGAGCTGAGATCAAAATTCCAAAGATAGCAAATTACTGTTGGACATACAAACAAAACACCTAGTTAAAATAAGATATGCATATCTACTCTTAATGGAAGTGGACAAATTGATATTAAAATCATGCTTTACTATTTGACATTTAAATTTAAAAATCATTTCCTGCATATTTTTCTTAATCGAAAATGAACGACGGAAAATTGATGGCAAAACAATATGATAAAATAATTAAGCGTCCTTACATGGGAATATGATGGAATATTCTTCAGATTTTTCAAAGTTAACCTCCTTACACTTAGTCTTGCATTTTATCGTTTCTCCATCATCAACCTCGTATATTTTCAGGACAGCAACATTTGTCGTAGTATAACCAGCAATGCCGTGAGTTGTATTTACCAAGATATTTCTTACATTTGAATCCCGGAAAAACCACTCAGCCGGACAAGAAGGAGTGGCTTCCTTTATGACACATGTGACGTTCATGATATAGTATGAGCCGTTTCCAGTGATGACATGGGGCGATTTTATAACAACCATTGCTGGCGGAACTGTAGATTCAACAAATTGTTAAAGAAGTGATTAAAAGTAATACTCAGTCGTCAAATATTATTATCTATATTCTGAGAGTTGTTGAAAAACAGAACAAAAGTAACTTATTTTGATTAACACTTGTAATAAAAATTTATACTTTTAGCTTAATATATTGATCATGAGAGATATAGTATACAACATATAGTATTCTAACATTTAAAAACTGAAACTAAATCAAACCTTCCGAAATAAGAAAATATGTGACACAATAGTGCCATGTGTAATCATTTACTGTTAATGGTTATATACATGCATACAGTGCCATGTGTACTCATTTAATGTAAAGAGTTATATACATGCATACAGTAACAAGTGTAATCATTTACTGTAATGGGTTATGTACATACATACAGTGCCATGTGTAATAATTTATTGTAATAATTTATATATATGCATACAGTGTCATGTGTAATTATTCACTGAAATGGGTTATATACATGCAGACAGTGCCATATGTAATCATTTACTGTAAAGTGTTATATACATGCAGACAGTGTCATGTGTAATCATTTACTGTAATGGAATGTATACATGCATACATATCATGTGTAATCATTTACTGAAATGGGTTATATACATGCAGGCAGTGCCATGTGTAATCATTTAATGTAAAGGGTTATATACATGCATACAGTGCCAAGTGTTATCATTTACTGTAATGGGTTATATACATGCATACAGTGTCATGTGTAATCATTTACTGTAATGGGTCATGTACATGCATAGAGTGTCATGTGTAATCATTTATTGATTCATGTCTACACTGATCAAATTATATTATAACATAGATATTTGTAGGATGTTAAGAATTTGATTGTACAATAGAAATAGATATGTTATGAAATGTCAATGATAACGTAAAACAAGGTTTGCTCACTGTCTTGGTATATTATCTGTCTTGGCGAACAGGTTTCCTTCTCCAACATCTCATGAGAAAGGCAACACTTCACTGTTTTCCGGTGCATTCTTCTTTCCCTATACGTGTATGACAATAACGCTGTCGTTATCATCGTGCCTTGATTAGTCGTAGATGTTTGTCTACTTGTAACCAGTCTTCCAGAAATATAAAATGTAACATTTGGTGCTGGACGTCCTTCAGCACTTGAGCATGACACGTCTATTAGATTAGCACCGGTCATTGAATTTATCATCAGAGTCGGTTTTTCTGGTTTGCCTGATAAAATATATTAATGGTTTGGATTGAATTAATTTTCAAGTACTGTTTTCTTGTAAGTATATTAAACAAGACAGAAAAGTAAATTGTCAATATTACACGTGTCTCGCTTAAACACGGAACTACCTTCAAGTAGCTGTTAACCTAAAATAAAATACGTACAATTTTACCTTTTTGAAAGTGATTGTCTCAGGAGAGAGTTATCGAAAGTTATAATGAAATATTTTATGTGTCTTACAGTTTTATAGTAATAATTGTACGCTCGTTAAAAACAAATACTTTGATTCCACCAAAACGAAAAGGCATAAACAAGGTGATATCAAGTATATTAAAGATAATAAATATATAAACATACGTTTCTTACTTTAATTACATATTCTTCACCAAGTTGGAGTGGTAACAAAGTCAATCAAAACATTTTAATTTTCACATACTGCGTTTCACATATACTTACTTATTTCGTACAACTTCGTAGAACTATGTAGCCGAGCATCTAAGGCCTTGCTTAATCAAAATTTATTCAATTCTTATATATTTACATATATTGAAGCTCTTGGTGGAATTAGGAATGGAATTTACTCTCATATCTCATACAAGGTAACCTTTAGATCATGGCTAATTGTCTAAAAATAGGTCACGCACGCTTTATGTAAGATTTTGCTCAATATCCTTCTGAACAAAAATCTGATTTTGACAAAATATATGGGACATTATACATCTACAAACTTTAACGGTTCCTTATAGGCATAACACCACAATTTGAAATAGGAATTGCTTCCGTGGGATAGTCGCATAATGGCGGTTATCAATTATCCTTGTTTCGTCTTTTGTTATATTTTAATTGTGCATTTAGAATTAAATGATGCTGGGAAATTGAGGCATGACTACATGATTTCTAACGTTTACTTTCATTGAGTCAAGAGTGTACACACTAAACACAAAAAATATGCAAATGACCCCATTTTGTCTCATCATATCTGACAGAGGTTGAAAAACAGTGCAATGAGAACCTCACTTTTTTTTCATTTGGTCCTTCAATGAATGACAACCATGCCAACCTTTGTTTTTTATTTATAACAGAATAAAGAACAAAACTCAATGGTTGGCTTACACAGTAATACCTCGACTATTTAAATATGTGTGATGTACGCATTTAATTCATTTACACTTATACAGACATAGTAAGTAATTTTCCCAAACATTTCGATCATTTCAATTATATGTTTGTAAACAACTATTGGGGTAGTGTAAAGACAGAAACGTTTACGTGCTCGGTAGAACAATGTAACACGGTGGCAAACCCACGTGATCTAATGGTATGGAGTGGTGTAAAAATCGGATGTGCCCGCTTAAGGTTACATTTCTGCATATAAATTTCTTAAAGTTCATGGCATTTTACAAAACAAAGACGTCGTCTCAGTCGAAATATACTGAAAGTCATATATATGAGTAATGGAATACATTCGTCTAAAATAATATATTAGTAGTTTTAAGTACAATCAATTTTATTTGTTAGAGAATACGAATAAAGAGAATAATTATTGTTATATAGCAATTTGAAATATTATACTTGTATATTGATGACAGGATATACTATTGCTCTCATTATTCTCTACCCATCAGTTTATGGTAACATACACAGTTGATAAAAATAACGTAGTTGGAATAAACCAAAATTGTTCATGTACTTTAATTTCATGATTTACTGTTGTATTGTCTTAAAATCTGTAATCTAAATATAGTCTTTACATTATATTTATTATAATGTACAACATTTATGCCTGTTAATTAACTTCAAAGGTTTCCCTGTTTCCACCATTCTAACTTTTTGAATTCCAACTTGATACAACACTATTATAATATTAACACTGACACATAACAATAAAGTAGCACCTAATATACTCATCAAATGATTCATATCATAACAGTCATTCTCTTAACCCCTATGACGATTCGGTAGAGTAAAGACGTCTTTGTGTACAATAGACAATGGAAAAAAACAGAAAAAACGAACATTTGTGTGAGAATTAAAAGACAATATTTATTGTATTTTCAATACATCTTTAGTAACCAACCAGAAACAACAAATAATAACCAATCGGTGAAATATTTTGTCAAATGATCATCAATTTTTATTGCAATTATTTGCATTTTTTTTCTGAAGTAAAAAACATATGTAAGTGATAAGAAAAAAAGTAGAATGAATAAAGTCACACCCATTTGTAAAGAATATTTTGTAAAACTTATTTTTTAAAACTTATTAAAGGATTAATGTCAAAACTTGAAGTTCAGCAAACTATCTGTCTATCGACAAACAAATTGTCGTTTTGAAGATTATCTCGACCTGAAACATGCAGCGTAATAAACAATATATATATACCTTTACCACTTATAATGGGAAGTACAAAAACACTGAATAAGAGTTGGTAAAACACCTCCATAATCAGAACAGTATCACACCGTACATACAGAACAGCACAAAAGATATGTGTATGTATGTATCAGATATAACTCATGGCGGACGTTAATTGAAAACAGTGACTCATAAAAATGAAACGGCAAGGAAAATAAGAGTCATACCAAGTTAATTTTTTTTTTATTGTATCAAGGAATTATGGCAAGTTTAAATTTACAATTATTGAAGCTTAACTGGAAATTTTTACCACTCAAATGAGAAAAATAGAAACTATGCAATTAGGAGTATGACACAATAACGGCTATAAAAATGGCCGAAGAAAACACTGATATTACACCCGGCTCTTGTATCACCAAAGTATTTAACTATATACTCAAATAAATTAAAAATTAAATCAAAGAAAAGCATCCAGATAATCATGATTTTAGACATGGTCCATAAAAATTGCATTGATATTGATTAAACTATTGCAGTAACCAGTCAAAACTCTTATAAATTTTCAACCATTTAAGTAAAATGTTGGTGAAACATGAGTCAGATCTGGTTAATTATTTTCATTTCAATTTGAAGCACATTTGCTTGAAATATGACTTTACTGAATTCTCATGTAAATCTGCCATTTTAATAGAACATTCTTTTAAAGGTATTATTTTATTTCTTAAGTATAACTTTCTGATTTAAAAACAAATTTTGCAGGACATTTAAGGTAGTTCGCGGGTTTACACATGGATTTTCAAAAGTCGTCGGAATTTAAAGATACTTTCGGTGATTGTTTGAACACATCTTGTCTTTTATATGATGTTAATTTTTTGGCCGAAAAAATGACGATTTGACGTCAGTGGCGCCCCCTGGCGACAACCCATATATTCGCCCTTTTCTACGTTTTGGCCGTCTAGTTGGATCATTAATCGGCCGTTTTTTAAAATATAAGCACTCACTCGAAAAGGACACTATCCTATAGGAGTTACGGTACAGTTTTATGCATTAATAAATATTAATAAGCGCAGTGAACGTTTGTTCATGAATGAAGGTGATCATTTGCGTACTTATTATGACCTCGAAATGTGTTACAAAATTTCATATCACGCGAAATATACGAGGTAAAAGTTTTTTTTTATTTTCTGTATGTTCTTCGACGAGCGAGAAACTTGATGAGGGAATAAAAAAGGGGGGTTCAACCGTGACATTTTTTGCTAAACAACTTTGAAAGTATTGAAATTACTTTAATAAACGCCGTGTTTTACATGATATCATTTGAATTAAAACGTTCATTTGATATTAACAGTTATAGATGTATTAGAAACAAACGTGTATTATTATCAGTAAATGTGCTGATGTTAATACAACACACTCATCGAAAATCAAAGCTATGAAGTAACATTGCAAACATAGATTTAATTACTAAATGCTATTAAAAATGCCATTAAAAAGAAGAAACTTATATTCGTTTTTACATAAAATATAAATATATTAATTGTATATTCATGAAATAACAGTACATAATACCTAGTCACGTACCGATTTAAATATAGAACATTTGATTAGATCATATATTCAAATAACTTATTTGACACATTGTTTTGTCCAAGTTGTGAATTTTGAGTAAAGGGTAACGATTTTATTATATTTTTTAATATATACTATTTATATTAACAAAATTCTATTGTTTAAGATAGACCAATTCAATGTCTGATAACGTGTTAAATTCATTGCTTTGGATATTTCCGATGTCAATATTGATGATTCGTGGTTGACTCCCTTCGTCATACTCAATATCTAAACAGTCAACAGTTGTATATAAATCCCTGGTTCAATGGACTTAAGTATGATTCGCCTTTAAGCAAGCGCTGTATTGTCACTGTTTCTTAAAATAAATGATGTTCATAATTTATTCATATGGGACTTACACAGCTTAAATAGTATATTTCTCATCCACTAATTAAGTGTTTATCATATTTATATATGCTTATATAAGTATAACAATGGGAACAATCAACGGACAAAAATCGAGCTATTGTATATAGTAACAGAAACCTGCATTATGTGGTTAGATATTAAATGTCCTTAAAGACTCATACCACTATTATCTCTATTGAGTACTCTGGACCTACAGATGAAGGAGGTAGAAATAAAACTATAGTTTTCTTTTCCTTCTTTTTTTCAGGGCTTTGTACTGCAATGGGTTTATTTTGCTAGTATGAGTTATAAGTCACCACTGAAAATTTGATGCTGATACCAGCTTTCTGGACAATTCTGTGTCATTACAGAATTGTTGGTTCGAACCGCATCTAGAGCTACAAGTTGACATATTATTACTCTGGAAATTGAAAGGTTAAAAAAAAGCATTGATTTAAAAATAAAACTGGTCAATGTATGCGTTTTCCCTTTATAATTTCATATCGTCAGTCAGTGAAGAAATTGAGCCCAGACACATGCTGCAGATTTTGATTTTTCACTGTTTCTTGGACATAAATGTTATAATGGAGCCCTATGGGCAATATATTAGTGTTGTGAGACGTTAATCTGTTAAATCGCTCAGTAGTTAAATGCCGTTTTCATTTTCTCATTTTTTTATCCAAGGTTATCTGGCATTTCAGTCCAATCTATTCAATAGATATATTTCTTAAAATATCAGAACTTGTGCAATAACCATAGACAATACCCTAATTAATCCATCATATTCAGTACTATATTGTGTAACATAACATCTTTCAAATTTAATGTCTGAAAGTATAAACGGAACAATCCCGTGAGGCACAGAACGTTACCCAAGGGATATTACAGCTGACTCGGTTATGTTGAGTGTTTTCACGAGGGTAATGACGTATGCAGAACGCCTAGTGCCCAACTAGCACCGTTGTAAGCCTTACCCTACGCCGTATCTATTCTCGACCAACACTGAATGAGTCACACAATTCCCGAACAACACTGAATGAGTTACACGATTCCCGAGCAACACTGAATGAGTTACACGATTCCCGACGACACTGATTCCCGACCAACACTGAATGAGTTACACGATTCCCGAGCAGCACTAAATGAGTCACACGATTCCCGAGCAACACTGAATGAGTCACACGATTCCCGACGACACTGAATTAGTTACACGATTCCCGAGCAACACTTAATTAGTAACACGATTCTCGAGCAACACTGAATGAGTTACACGATTCTCGAGCAGCACTGAATGAGTTGCACGATTCTCGAGCAGCCCTGAATAAGTTACACGATTCCTGAGCAGCACTGTATGAGTCACACGATTCCTGAGCAACACTGAATGAGTTACACTATTCCCGAGCAACACTGAATGAGTCACACAATTCCCGACGACACTGAATTAGTTACACGATTCCCGAGCAACACTTAATGAGTAACACGATTCTCGAACAACACTGAATGAGTTACACGATTCCCGAGCAGCACTGAATGAGTAACACGATTCTCAAGCAACACTGAATGAGTAACACGATTCCCGAGCCGCACTGAATGATTTACACGATTCCCGAGCAGAACTGCATGAGTTACACGATTCCCGAGCAGCACTGAATGAGTACACGATTTCCGAGCAGCACTGAATGAGTCACACGATTCCCGAGCAACACTGAATGAGTCACGCGATCCCGAGCAACACTGAATGAGTCAAACGATTCCCGACGACACTGAATGAGTTACACGATTCCCGAGCAACACTGACCGAGTAACACGATTCTCGAGCAACACTGAATGAGTTACACGATTCCCGAGAAGCACTGAATGAGTAACACGATTCTCGAGCAACACTAAATGAGTTACACGATTCCCGAGCAGCCCTGAATGAGTTCCACGATTCCCGAGCAGCACTGTATGAGTCACACGATTCCCGAGCAACACTGAATGAGTTACACGATTTTCAAGCAACACTGAATACGTTACACGATTTTCGAGCAACACTGATTCTCGAGCAACACTTAATGAGTTACACGATTCTCGAGCAATACTTAGTGAGTTACACGATTCTCGAGCAACATCGAATGAGTTACACGATTCCCGAGCAAAACTGAATGAGTTACACGATTCCCCAGCAACACTGAATGAGTAACACGATTCCCGAGTAACACTGAATGAGTAACACGATTCCCGAGCAAAATTGAATGAGTTACACGATTCCCGAGTAACACTGAATGAGTAACACGATTCCCGAGCAACACTGAATGAGTAACACGATTCCCCAGCAACACTGAATGAGTAACACGATTCCCGAGCAAAACTGAATGAGTAACACGATTCCCGAGCAACACTTAATACGTTACACGATCCTCCAGCAATACTAAGTGAGTTACACGATTCTCGAGCAACATCGAATGAGTTACACGATTCCCGAGCAAAACTGAATGAGTAACACGATTCCCGAGTAACACTGAATGAGTAACACGATTCCCGAGCAACACTGAATGAGTAACACGATTCCCGAGCAAAACTGAATGAGTTACACGATTCCCGAGTAACACTGAATGAGTAACACGATTCCCGAGCAACACTGAATGAGTAACACGATTCCCGAGCAACACTGAATAAGTAACACGATTCCCGAGCAGAACTGAATGAGTTACACGATTCCCGAGCAACACTTTCCCGAGCAACACTGAATGAGTAACACGATTCCCGAGTAACACTGATAGTTTAATATAGTTGTGAGGCTTCACTTCAGCTGGTATAACAATATGTAAAACAATATTTTTCATGAACACTATTATACATGAAATTACATTAATGTTGTTGGTCATTCTTGTGTATGTTCTTATTGTATAGTTGTATGATGGGCCGGAGGTCTACATGTACGTGAATAAACTTTATTGAAAAGTTACACGATTCTCGAGCAACACTTAATGAGTTACACGATTCTCAAGCAACACTGAATACGTTACACGATTCTCGAGCAGCATTAAATGAGTTACACAATTCTCGAGCAACACTGATTTTCGAGCAACACTTAATGAGTTACACGATTCTCGAGCAACATTGAATTAGTTACACGATCCCCCAGCAATACTAAGTGAGTTACACAATTCTCGAGCAACACCGAATGAGTTACACAATTCTCGAGCAACACCGAATGAGTTACACAATTCTCGAGCAAAACTGAATGAGTTACACGATTCTCGAGCAACACTAAGTGAGTTACACGATTCTCGAGCACCACTTAAAAAGGAATCAGAAAAAGTATATCAACACAGGGATCACACAGGCGAACAAGCCGAAACAGAACAAACGAAAGCTCCTCCTAATTTTGATAATCCGCCATTTCTAGAAAAATGACAAATATAACCCTTTGTGTTTTTTTAGATATTAAGATTATGAGAAAGTGAAACCATTCTTTATTCAAAAAGTATAGCCCATCAGAGCAACTTTCACAACTTAAATCTATTGTTATTTTAAACAATAGAGGTTGGGAAAATAAGAACATACTATAAGAGTATAGAAGTTAAATCATCAATAATTTCACTGCCATGATGATAATAATAACTTCAATAATCAAAGTACTCAAAGTAATGGTGGCCGGTGCACATTTTTATAGGGAAATATTTATTAAAGGTTCACGAAGAAAGTATAATAAGGAAGAGTGTTTTTAATTTTTCCCCTTTTTACCCAATTACTGAATTTATTTCTCACAATACAGCAACAACAAAAAGTTGAACAATTTGTTTTCTAGGCACGAACACACTTTTTGTCTAACAACTTCAGTCTACAGTAATAATATCTTTTCAGATTGTGATATCTCTACTACAGTGAAAGTTTTGTCACAATGCATTTAAATATCAGGTTCTCTGGCGAATCAAAAACTGACCACAGAGGACATATCATGAGATGATGCTACACCTAGAGAAGAAGATTGTTGAAAAACTTCGAATTTAAGCCTTTTGTAACCACACCTGGCCACTAATGGAAATTTAATCCTGCTTATTGAATCATATTTTATTTACTATGACTAGATGTGCTTCAGAACTCAAACTGAATAATAATTTTGCACAAATGGGTGAAAAAATGAGAATTTTCCGTTTTCCCATTGTATCCCGATGTAAAACTCCAAGACCCCTCACAGAGCCCCTATGAATACTAGCTCCTTGATTTTTATCTTGACTCAAACACCTAATCATTGTGATAATTTATGTCAAATATGAACAAATTCGACTCACTGATTCTTAAGAGAAAGAGTTTTGAAATTCCCAATTTTTACCATTTTGGGGCCACTCCTGACCCCTTCAGACAGTGGAATCCAGTCATTTTAATAAATCTGAATCTCCTTGTCCAAACAATGCTTCTGTGAAAATAAAGGCAAAATCAATTCCATTTCTTTTATTAATGTGTATTATAATCACGTGTCCCCTAATTGAGCCCTCGGGGCGAGGTCATTTTTAACCCTAGGGACACCATTTGATCAATTCTAATGGAACTATAGTTGGTGACCATTACTACATAAATATTTTCACAATCTGTTTGGCGGTTCGCGAGAAAAAGAAGTTTTATACTATTTTAGTAACGGTGGCCATTTTGAATTTTAAATAATAATAATAATAATAAACTTTCTGTATAATCTCCAATTAATGAGAAACATCCATGTTAAGTTTGAGTTTAACTGGCCTAGTGGTTTCAGAGAAAGTGCTGCTAACGGACGACAGACGATGGACAACGCATCATCGCAAAAGGCCTTCTGGCCTTTGGCCAGTAGAGCTAACACGAGGCCCATGGGCCTTAACGGTCACCTGATTATCCTTGATGACATAAAGCTATATGGATCTGTTTTCCGTCTGTCCTTCGGGAAGCGGCAAAAATTCAAACATGGATTTTGAATGTCATATCTGCATCAACAAATCACATCATTTTCTCTTGTATAGATTTAGTAAAGTAGTACCCAGTCAAAGGGTCAAACAGTGAGACCCAGGGTGATGATATTCACTATTGTTATGACAGACTCATAGGTCTCATTAATTATGCTTACAGTTTGTTTTCCAGTGCTTCCTATAATACGACGAAGATTTTTAAAGTTTACCATGAATGTGACTGTTTTGGCCTTGGCCCAAGATAATGGAGTGGTGTGGCGGGGGGGGGGGGGGGGGGCGCACTCAATAAAACATAAGCATTAACCGTCATGTTAGCAACAACAAATCACACCAAAAACCATTCAAATGAGTATTCAGTCATAAGGAATGACGGTTTTTGTCATTTTCTTTAACAGAGATTTAGTTAAGTAGGCCCCACCCCCAGGTCCAAACCGTGAGACCCAGGGGCATGAAAATCACAGTTTTTATAAAGGACCCATAGTCGTCGATAATCATGCTCACAATTCGTTTTTGAGTGCTTCTTATAATAAGAAGAAGATTTTTTAAGTTTACCTTGAATTTGACTGTTTTGACCCCGCCCCTAGGACCTAATCGGGGTCGGGACCATGAAATTCACATAGGTGTTAACCGTCATGTCAGCAACAACAAATCACACCAAAAAACATTCTAATAAGTCTATTCAGTCATTAAAAATAAAAGTTTTTGTCATTTTCTCTTTATAGATTTAGTCAAGAAGGCCCCACCCCCAGGGCCAAACTGTGAGACCCAGGGGCATGCAATTCATATATATTTATAAAGGACCCATAGACGTCCATAATCATGCTCATCAATATGTTTCTGAGTGCTTCCTATAATAAGAAGAACCATAAGGTATGCCGTAATAATAAGACTCACTTTTGCCGATTGTCCTCAATGTGATGAGTTGATGACCACCTATCAGTATCAGGAAAAATGGCGTCTTCAGCATCAGTCACGTCTCAGTTATACAAACGTATTACTACGTTACACGCCATATAAGTAGTCTGTAGAGCAGACCCAGCTCTCCCGATTGGGTCCGTAAACTAGGAATGGGATTTGAGCACTTTGATTGGTCAGTTGAATGACGTAACAGTTTGGTAAGCGTTTAATAGCTATGAATTGTGGGACAGCTTTTTCATTGTGGGACAGCCTTTTCATTGGGGGTTCATAGACCTGATTTGGGAGATATCAGGACTGGGATAGACTACCAAATAACCCACATATTTGAGAAAAAAATGTTTTTGACAAATTATTGCTGTGAGCATATATAGATTAATTGACGAGGTTTATCATTTAATCAATTTTCAAACATATTCGATAGAACTACTTTTTTTATCTGCTAAATAGATTGAATTCCTCTCAGCTGAGTTGTTTCGTTTTTAGTAAAAGCGACGGGTGACTTCAAAATAACGGCTATAACCAGTGCTTACTCACCGGCCAAAAACCAATAGTCTAGCCAAATAAAACATTTACCTTTTCTAGCGTTGAGTACGCAAATATTTGTAACTCAAATCGATTACGAACATCATGTAGATTTAAACATAAATTCAAACCAGAAACATACTTATATAGTACATCCATATTATATGATAAGCTCCGGTATGTACTAAGTCAATTTAGAACATCTTCACACGCATTAGAAATATAATATGGAAGATACAATAACACATCTGGACATGACAGAATATATACTAAATGCAAACATAATGTTATTTACAAATGTCATATCATAATTAGACAGAAATGTTTATGACATAATTTTGCAGATGGCCGTTATTTAAAAGAAATGATATTTCAATATCTGCTCAAATAAACCATGAAAAGTGTCTGCAGAGATCCATTTGTATTTTTGTTTACAATATAGAGTGAATGAACTCATAAGGGGCCACTCAATTATATTTTGATTGTAAACATTTTTTTATTTGAAGTTATGTTTTATATTAAATAAGATGTATTTGAAAAACATACATAAAAAATTTATATTCGTATGTTTGTTTAAATAGCTTATTTTTCAGTTCAAAATTCGAGTTAAGCAGGAAAACACTGACCAAGTTAATAAAATTCTAATTGTAAACATTTTTCATTTAAAATTATTTTGTATAAAAATAACTTTATTTGATTGATATAGAGAAAAATAACATATGTAAATAACATATGTTTATTTTAATAATTTATTGTTAAGCCCAAAACATAAACTATAAAAAGCAATGGACGATCAAATTATGCGAAGAAAACGCTGACCATTCGGAAAACGCCAACTAAGTCAACACTTCACTTATTGTTAACATTTTAGTATTAAAAGTTACAATAAATCTTTTATAACAAAAAAAAAACAGCCGTTGACGCGCTACGTGTTATGACCGTTTCTACCTGTACCACATGTGGAGCACACTCATACTGCTTGCTGGCTAGGTAATCAAAGTATGTCCCAACGGCCTACAGTTGCAAAAGTAAAGGAGGTCAGTTTACGCCATTTCGTCAAAATTGTTTAAATTAAGTGAGAGTTAAAAACATGGTGTTTTTGAGCTTGAAAATGCATGTCCAAGACACATGAATTATGCAATGAAATCCAGGTATGTCACAAGGGCCGCAAGTTGAGAAAGCAATGGATGCCAGTTTACCATGTTTTAATTATTACAGAAATCTTATCAATTCATACATTTGACTTTTCACCATGTAAAGGTAAGACATTTTTTCACCGAAAACCCAGCCTTAAATATTACAAATAAAAGAATAATTATACCAAGTTTTATTTCTACCATGTATTCTAAACGTTTTAACAATACGAATTATATAATAAAAAAAAATACAGTATAAAAAATAGCAATGAAAATAAAGGCAAAATATTTATTTTGGATGTGACTTCCCTTTTTAAAGTGAGAACAAAAAAAATGAAAAGAGAAACAACAGGGAACACATTTGGCAGTTTGTTTAAACATATTTCATTTGATTGATGATTGTGATCTAGGCAACAGTTATGAGTAACAGTTGACCTTGTTAATTTATAATAATAATTATATACTTAATATTCTAGTATCGTTGTGTTCTGATACATGTTGAGTTGTTGTTGTTGTTGTTGTTGTTTTTGCTATTGTTGTTGTTGTTGAGCGTCGCTTGTAACCATTGCGTATGTTTTATAAATAATTATATACTTAATATTTAGTAACATTGTGTTCTATTACATGTTGTTGTTGTTGTTGTTGTTGTTGTTGTTGTTTAGTGTCGCTTGTAACCATTGTTCGGTCATAACGCGACGTTGACTACATGAGAAAGTATTCTAAGCGCTGCCAAACTTGGAGTATCATGCTGCAGACACATGATAACCCACACAGTCACAATATACTAACACCGAGTCGACCAGACCTAGAACTATCCTCTAAATGGTAAGCGCCAAGCGAGAAAGCTTCTAATACCATTACTCAAGTCTTGGGTATGTATGACCTAGCCGGGGATCAATCCTGCGACTTTATGCATGCGAGACAAACGCGAATCAAAGATAAACAACTTTAAAGGCATTAAGTAAAAGTAATCAACTATCTTCATATAAAACTAACATTAAGCCATAATGTATTAAAACAAAACATACATTAATATCCCTCTTCACAATACGTTTGTTATATTTCATGGGTTGATGAAGTACAAATGTAACTTATCAATGTTGTTTTTTATACTAACCCAAGGGTGGAAGCATAAAGTCGCCACTTTGAGCGTGCGTGCGTGCGTGCGTGCGTGCGTGCGTCCGTCCGTCCGTCCGTGTGTCACCAATTCTTGTCCGGGTTATTTCTCTACAACCTCTGGTTGGAATTTTATGAAACTGGCTAAGATGCATCATTTCAAAATGCAGATGCGCAGACTGTAATTCTGTTTGGATTCGATGAATTTTTACCGAGTTATGGCCCTTTGATTCTATCTGTGACCAAATTCTTGTCCGGGCTATTTCTCTACAACCTCTTGTTGGAAATTTTATGAAACTTGCTAGGATGCATCACTACCAAGTGCAGATGTGTATACTGTCTTTGTGTTCCGGTTCGATGATATTTCACGGAGTAATTGCCCTTTGATTATATTGGTGACCAAATTATTGTTCGGGCTATTTCTCTACAACCTCTGGTTGGAATTTTATGAACTTTACTTGGATGCATCATAACCAAGTGCAGATGCGCATACTGTCTTTGTGTTCCGGTTCGATGATTTTTCACGGAGTTATGGCCCTTTGATTCTGTCTGGGACAAAATTCTTGTCCGGGCTATTTCTCTACAACCTCTAGTTGGAATTTTATGAAACTTGCTAGGATGCATCATTACCAAGTGAAAATGCGTATACTGTCTTTGTGAACCGGTTTGATGTTTTTTCACGGAGTTATGGCCCTTTGATTTTATTGATGAACAAATTCTTGTCCGTGCTATTTCTCTACAACATCTGGTTGGAATTTTATGAAACTTGCTAGGATGCATCATTATCAAGTGCAGATGCGCATACTGTCTTTGTGTTGCGGTTCGATGTATTTTCAAGGAGATGTGGCCCTTTGATTCTATTTGTGACCAAATACTTGTCCGTGCGCATATTGTCTATGAGTTCAATCAAGTAGCCATCAGCACTAAGGGAATATGGTACAGAGTCAAACATTCACTTGGGGAGCATCCATCGGTTCCACCGATATTTTCTTGTTTTATATGTTTTCAATAAATATAATCAGTATATGCAGTACATGACTTTACTGGACAGAAAACAGTATTATATCAGAATTTATTGTCGTGTCGGTAGTCGTCTTTCTTTTCAAGTAAGTCAATTGTACACCGGATGACTCCACTGATTTTCAGTTTCCTACCATGATGTTTTTAAATGAGCGATCAAGCGAGACACCGAGCTAACGAAGAACAAACACGGTTGAACAAATGAAACGCTTTGTTTAATGAAGTTGTGGTGGTAATCAAATAAATCAAAACACTAACATACACGGGGACCCTCATACTTACATGACTAAATTACAGTGTATATTCATTAAGCACATAATAAATACGAGGTATATCAAATGATGCAAACAATAATAACACGTACAAGTGAACTATGAATAAATGTACAAATAAATAAATGTATCAATATATATCAATGTATTAATAAATAAATGTATAAAACAAAAAATACAAGATTCAAAAGGTATTTACAGCAGAGTTATAGGGGACGATTTTAGCAAAGCTCTGCATTTTACATAAACATGTATTATGCGTCTATTTATGATTTTGTGAAAACACTCCAATATTTCAAACACCATATTTCTCTCATATCAATTCATAACGTTGTCACATGTTGATTATATTCCATGTGTTATATGCATCATGTGAAGAGAAAAGTATATATTTGTGTTATTGTTTACGGATCTTGATTCATAATGGTACAGGATCCCTATAACTCAATAGACCACAAACTTCAGCTTATTTGTAAAGTATCATATTTCAAACTTGCCATTGAACATATTTGTCACGCTTTCATTTGAAGTCTGTAATATATTTTCTAAATGGACCTTTACCTCCCCGCTGGTAAAATATCAAATATCCATTCATAAAATTATTGCATCGTTCAGATATAAATGTTTACAAACTTATTTTTAATTTATAAAATATATTACATTTAAAGTTTGTTTCTTATATAAGTAAAATATGGCGCCCTTTCCTTCAAGTTGTTGACTAGACAAGAAGAAGAAGAAGAAAATGATGATGATGAAAAGGAAGAACAATCACAAAAAAAAGAAGAAGAAGAACAATTAGGAGGAGAAGGAGGAGGTGGAGATGGAGGAAAAGAAGAAGAACAACAAAAACAAGGAATAGAACACACATGACAAATTAAGTAACTTATAAGCACATATTCATTTATAAACATAGGCATCAATTCACACACGGTAGAGAAAGCAAAAGTTACGTCTCCTACTGGAACAAATGGCACAAACAATAATTAACTAAATTATAGCTAATTTTTCACTATAGTTTTTAGATAATAGCAATCAAACTGTGAAACTAACGTTGACCGTGCCATGCTTTGTTAATTATCACCGCCATTAATTACCATGCCACTTGCGGTACCATAGTAATTAAAAGTATACTTGGTCGTGTGCCACTTTTAAACGTTTCCGTTCCAGAGGAAGTAATCAACACGCGTCTTTCAAATTAACAAGCACGTGACCAATTAAAATGATCAATACTATAGCATGTTCGATATATATAAGTTGAGCTGGTGCATTTCTACCATTCATTCAAAGAGTCGTATATAACATTAATCAAACACAGTATTTTCAAACTTATAATCATTTGCAATACTGTTAGTTGAATTTTATATGACTGAAATATAGACTGATTTCACGATGGTAAGTGTTTTCCTTTTCTGTGATTATTATGACTTTTAAATTTTAGTTCTATTACAAAACCTTATAAACTCCACACCAATCTCTCCTAAATTTTATGGTTTTCGAGTTTTTGTCCCATGTGTGTATCACATTATACCACATTTCGATATAACACATATGTGTGTATCGCGGTATACTGCGATCTATGATATAACGTAATTATGGAGCTTTATTTTCAAAGGAAATAGCATCATACGCTTGAAGATGTATGACTAAGTTGGCATAATGTACTAGTATTATAATATGGTTAAATAGTGTAACTTTATGTAACGGATGTGTTGGCTATACCAGAACCGTAACCATATTTATTTATTAATAAAAATGTAGATCTAATTTCAATATATATCCAACGTTTAATTGTTTGTGAAATTTGTTATCAAAATTTACAAAGAGGAAAATTCTAAAATTATAATGTTCAAACAACGTTGTATTTACTTATCCTTTAAAATATGTTCGTTTAATATAAAACATAGTTTTCAATCAATTACAGAATTATTATTAGATATATAATCATAAATATTTTTAGGTTGATATCCCGAAGCAAGGAACAAACATTCGTGTCGTATTTAACGATGAATGTGACACCATACCGGACGTGACAAAACACACAACTTGTGATGACATCATCAGAATTGCATAACGGACATCCGAATTTACAGAAGATACTCGCCAATATAGAATACAGCTATTTGGAGTGTCCACTAACGTGGAAAAAACACTTCCTGGTAAAACTAAAATACTTAAAGTTGTGCGATCTAAGGGAGCAACCGGGGACAAACAACGAGTTATCCTTAAACCTATAGACAGCCCTCTTGCAGAAATTGCCACAATATCGCGTGCCAAGCAAAAGCTGAAGTATCTGACGTCATTGATAACAAAACTCACCAAGCACAGATAAGATAGCTTAAAGGAAAGGTATAGCGTCAAAAATAATTTAAACGAAACTAATTTTGATTTAAACAACAACTCATTCTCCGAAAACATCAATTTAGCTTTAAGTGAGAGAACAATAGAAACTGTGGCTATTAATGATAGCATAGAAAGAAAACAACATATATCTGACAATTATAGTTTACAAGCAGAGAAAATACAAACATATTCCAAAACCATGTGTGGATAACAGTCTGCTGAACAATGCCTTTGTAGATGAACTTGAAGATGAGCTCAGCTCTTATGATGAAGCTTTTGTTGACAGCATTGATAGTTCAGTGCTTGATGATGCGACTGTTCTTAAAGGAATCGATATACTTAACGACTGTATAGACGATGACGAAGCGTTTGTTAGTGATTGTGATGATTGTGAAGCTCATTTGGATGAAGAAAACGAATGTATCAATATTTGTGAATTAGAAAGGAACATTTACCGTGATTATGACGATACTACTTTTGATACATTGGATGAAATCAGAAACATTTTCAGAAAAGATGGTACACCTATCGTTCCCTCTTACGACGATGCCATTGCAACTTTTATGAATACATTATTAAGACGAACGAATGACAGACACAACGATGAAGGACTAGGCTCAATGAAAAGGACATAATTACGAACCATGTGAGTCTATAGCTGTCGTATGCTTACTGTGTTATTTGTATTGTTCTTATGTTAACCGTTTTCTTAAACATATAATATACCATGTTATTGTTCAATGTAAACGCATGTGCTAAATTGTTAATGATATTTACGTTATCGTATATATATGTATTCAGTCAATGAAGATACAGCTGTAACATGACTACTTATATAATAAAACTCAAATTTGAAGAAAGTTTCTTACTTTGTATTTAATCTGTTCCAGTTTTTCTCTTTTCTCTCTTATTTTCACCCGGTAATGGAACTACACATAGCCGTGACATATGATTCAACCTAGGACCCTCCGGTTATGAATTCGATGCACTTCCACTGGACCACGCCCGCGACCCACTTTTATCAATGATAAACGGTTAGATAATCATCATGATTGAGAAAGATGCATGACAATTGGGAAAATGCAGTATAGGATACTATCAGTCTCTTACCAAAACAAAGATGGCTATATATGTAAATGTTACAAAAGAAATACGTTTTCAATTATTTTTATACTGATCAATTTTATATATTAATTCATCACTAACTATATAGATACGAGTAACATTGGTATCAAATACATAATAAATATTCGCCATCAACATGTGAATTATGAACACATAATAAAACAATATGACGTTTACAGCTATGAAGTCTAGGTTCAATGAGTAGTTGGATAATTACTAAGCGTGCGAGATGCACGTACGAGTTTATTGAAGTGGTCTCAAGGTTCATATAAGTGGGTCATCCTGACTTATCATTGAATAGGTATTCAAGTATAAAAAAGATGGGTTTTGTTAAGAGGAGTATCTGATGGTTTATGTACGTTACTGAAAATAAATAATATCTAAAGAGAAATAACAAAGTAAATTATAAATACGTATGTGGTATTTTATTACACAACCAAACTCCTCTTGAGAAGCCAAGATCGGATGGACCTAGGTTCGATCACGTATGGTGCTCTTAGTCAAGATACTTTATTCGCATACGCCTAGTGCTAGTCTTGAGTTGGCAAAGTTCGTTTCATATTTGATGTAAATAATAAGCTTAAACTTAACTCTACCAAAGCATGACATTACGCGACATCTATACAATTATATGAGAGTAAATAAGTGAATATTTATTTTGGGCACGAAGTTAAGCTAATAACTCTTGTAAAAATTGCGTTTTCGCAGTTATAAATCAATTTGATCGTGTACAGGTTCATACTCATGCATACTCAAACGTTAACAAAATTAAATTTGTTGATACTGTATTTGAAAAAATGGTGTCTAAATATATTACAGAGTGAAAATCAAGTGTAAATAAAACAACTTATCTTCGTGGTAATGGACGTAACAAATTAAGAATGTATAGGCCATTTATAACTGATTATGAATTAGAAATTTTTTGTAAAATTTTGCTACAAATGAGGCATAAATCAGCGTTTGCAAAATTCAGATGTGGCGTCGAGCCATTAAAACTCAAAACTGGTCGATACGAGGGTATTAATGAGAACGACCAGTTATGTCCTTTCTGCAATAATGCTATAGAAGATGAATGTCAAGTTATTCTAAAATGTGCCACTAATCATGATAAGGACAGATCTGATGCTGATAAAAATGTAGAAATATTTTATATAAATAATGTTATATATCTCAAAATGTTAAACAAATTGATTTTATATTATGTTACTAAATCGGTGCTAATCAGGTCATTCCAGATCTGATCTGGGGTGATAACTGATCTTTTAAAATATTTTTCTTTTCAGGATTTAACAAATGATATTTTAACACACTTTTAGGCCCAGAGCCAAGATTAGCGCCAGTGTCTCAACTCTATGTACGTTGCATATGATATTGTATGTTTTATTTATATGTTTTTACATAGATGAGACTTTAATAAATATATATAACTGACAGTGCGTTCCATGGCCGGAAGTGGACTTCAGATTGTATGTTATCCTCTATAATTATAGTTAAGTATCCATTACTAATCAGGTAGCTACAAGTTATAGTATTTATCAGTATGATTGTGTGCTTATAATTATTTTTGAATCAACTTGGTTTCATACCTGACACCATGCGTATTTCAAATAAGTAGTCACTTTCTTCAGTTCTGCTTGCCTTTGCGTGGAAAAAACTTATTTACACCAATATCAACAGAGTTGAAAAAAGTAATAGGTAAAATAGAATATATTTAGATATTACCCTTACAGGTTTTGTTTCTGTCAAATCAATAATGAAGAGAACACGCCATCGACCAGAAGACAGAATTGTACAGATGGCAATATTTTTCTTCAGACAGTATTGTACTTCAGACAGTATTGTACAGAAGACAGTAATGTAGAGAATACAGAATTGTACATAAGATAGTATTGTACATAAGGCAGTAATGTAGAAAATGTAGTATTGAACATTAGATAGTATTGTTCATTAGGCAGTTTTGTAGAAAATGTAGTATTGAACATAAGATAGTATTGTACATAAGATAGTATTGTACAGATGGCAATATTTTACTTCAGACTGTATTGTATTTCAGACAGTATTGTACAGAAGACAGTAATGTAGAGAATACAAAATTGTACATAAGATAGAATTGTTCATTAGGCAGTTTTGTAGAAAATGTAGTATTGAACATTAGATAGTATTGTACATAAGACAGTATTGTACAGAAGGCAGTATTGTACAGAAGACAGTAATGTAGAGAATACAGAATTGTACATAAAATAGTATTGTTCATTAGGCAGTTTTGTAGAAAATGTAGTTTTGAACATGAGATAGTATTGTTCATAAGACAGTATTGTACAGTATACAGTATTGTACAGAAGACAGTAATGTAAAGAATACAAAATTGTACATAAGATAGTATTGTACATAAGGCAGTATTGTAGGAAAGGTAGTATTGAACATTAGATAGTATTATACATAAGACACTATTGTAGAAAAGGTAGTATTGAACATTAGATGGTATTGTTTGTTAGGCAGTTTTGCACGCAAAGCAGTATTGCAAAGAATACAGTATTTTAGAGAAAACAGTTAGCTGGAAAGCATTATTGTACACAAGACAGTATTGTACATCAGGTAGTATTGTACATCAGACAGTATTTTGCATCAGATAGTATTGCACATGAGGTAGTATTGTACACAACAGTACTGTAGACAATATATTATTGTATGTAAGACAGTATTGTACATTAAGCAGTATTGTATAGAAAACAGTATGGTAGAGAAGGCAGTATTGCACAGAAGAAAGTGTCGAGTAGAAGACAGTATTGTATAGAAGTTAATATCAGGAAGAAGAAAATATTGTACACATTGTCGACGTAATCACCATCACCCTCAAGATCGTCGTAATCAGCATTCATCATGATAGAAACCATTGTCATTATTTTAATATCAAAGTCAATTTCATCATCATTATCATCATCATCATCATCAGTTTTCTTATCATTATTACCACCACCATCATACCACCACCATCATCATCACCACCACTACGTACAACACCACCACCACCATCACCACATGCACCATCACCACATGCTAGATCTTTTGTGTTTGTCTGAAATGATAAAAGAAACTTCAAGTGGTTTTTCAATTAAATGTATCTGATATGCGTATATTTTATAAATAATTATATACTATTTTTTAAATTTCAGTCACTAAAAATATGGTGATCTATTTAATCAACCCGTAATAGGCCTGTGGGTTTTGGGGTGGGCTATCTTCCAATAAACCGTACAAACAATTAACATGCATGTTTATATATATATATATATATTGTAAGTATATATAACATGGAGCAAATAAAAAAAATGCATATTATACAAGCTTTATAAATGGGGAGATTTTTTTATGTCATTACAATTATATAGAAGATCTCAACCAAAACAAAATGATTTTAACATTATTTCCAAATGATATAGTTCTAAATTAATCAAAAGACAAAAGTAGCAAGAATAATAAGATATAATTCTATTAAAAAAATAAATAATCAAAACAAACAATTTTTTTTGATTATTACAGAGATCTTTTCAATTCATACATTTGACTTTTCACCATGTAAAAGTAACTCCATTTTTTCACCGAAAACCCAGCCTTTAATATCACAAATAAAAGAATAATTATACCAAGTTTTATTTCTACCATGTATATTCTAAACGGTTTAACAAAACGAATTATATAATAAAAAAATACAGTATAAAAAAAAGCAATGAAAAAAAGGCAAAATATTTATTTTGGAGATGTGACTTTGCTTTTTCAAGTGAGAACAATAAAAAATGAAAAGAGAAACAACAGGGAACACATTTGGCAGTTTGTTTAAACATATTTCATTTAATTGATGATTGGTCTAGGCAACATTATGAGTAACAGTTGACCTTGTTAATGTATAATAATTATATACTTAATATTCTAGTATCATTGTGTTCTGATACATGTTGAGTTATTGTTGTTGTTTTTTTTGCTTTTGGTTTTGTTGTTGTTGTTTAGTGTCGCTTGTAACCATTGTTCAGTCATAACGCGACGTTGAGGCTACATGAGAAAGTATTCTAAGCGCTGCCAAACTTGGAGTATCATGCTGCAGACACATGATAACCCACACAGTCACAATATACTAACACCGAGTCGACCAGACCTAGAACTATCCTCTTAATGGTAAGCGTCAAGCGAGAAAGCTTCTAATACCATTTCTCAAGTCTTGGGTATGTATGACCTAGCCGGGGATCAAACCCGCGACTTTATGCATGCGAGACAAACGCGAATCAAAGATAAACAACTTTAAAGGCATTAAGTAAAAGTAATCAACTATCTTCATATAAAACTAACATTAAGCCATGATGTGTTAAAACAAAAAATACATTAATGTCCCTCTTAACAATACGTTTGTTATATTTCATGGGTTGATGAAGTACAAATGTAACTTATCAATGTTGTTTTTTATGCTCCCCCAAAGGGGGTAAGCATATATTCGCCGCTTCGTGCGTGCGTGAGTGCGTGAGTGCATGCGAGCATACGTGCGTGCGTGTTTCACCAATTCTTGTCCACACTATTTCTACTATCTTTGTGTTCCGGTTCGATGATTTTTCGCAGAGTTATGGCCCTTTGATTCTATCTGTGACCAAATTATTGTCCGGGCTATTTCTCTACAACCTCTAGTTGGAATTTTATGAAACTTGCTAGGATGCATCAGTAACAAGTGTTGATGCGCATGCTGTCTCTGTGTTTCGGTTTGATGATTTTTCACTGAGTTATGGCCCTTTGATTCTATAAGTGACCAAATACTTGTCCATGCTATTTCTATACAACGTCTGGTTGAATTATATGAAAATTGCTAGGATGCATCTTGCAAAGTGCAGATGCGCATACTGTCTTTCTGTTCCGGTTCGATGATTTTTCATGGAGTTCTGGCCGTTTGATTCTGTTTGTGACCAATTCCTTGTCCAGGCTATTTTCTACAACCTCTGGTTGGAATTTTATGAAACTTGCTAGGATGCATCATTACCAAGTGCAGATGTGCATACTGTCTTTGTGTTCCGGTTTGATGTTTTTTCACGGAGTTATGGCCCTTTGATTCTATTTGTGACCAAATTTTTCTCTGTGCTATTTCTATACAACGTCTGGTTGGAATTTTATCAAACTTGCTAGGATGTATCATTGTCAAGTGCAGATGCATATATTGTCTTTCTGTTCCGGTTTGTTGATTTTTCACGGAGTTTTGGCCCTTTGTTTCTATTTGTGACCAAATTCTTGTCCGTGCTATTTCTCTACAATACCATGCTGGAATTTTATGAAACTTGCAAGGATGCATCATTACCAAGTGCAGATATGCATATTGTCTATGTGTTCAACAAAGTAGCCATCAGCACTAAGGGAATATGGTACAGAGTCAAACACTCACTTAGGGAGCATCCATCGGTTCCACCGAGTTTTTGTTGTTTTATATTTTTTTCAATAAATGTTATCAGTACATGACTGTATTGGACAGAAAATAAGTATTATATCAGAATTTATTGTCGTGTCGGTAGTCATCTTTCTTTTCAAGTAAGCTATTTGTACGCCGGATGACTAAGATTTTCAGTTTCCTACCATGATGTTTTTGAATGAGCGAGCAAGCGAGAGACCGAGCTAACGAAAGAACAAACACGGTTGAACTAATGAAACACTTTGTTTAATGAAGTTTGAGTGGTAATCAAATAAATCAAAACACTAACATACACGGGGCCCTCATGCTCACATAACTAAATTACAGTATATATTCATTAAGCACATAATAAATACGAGGTATATCAAATGATGCAAATAATAATTACACGTACAAGTGAATTATGAATAAATGTAAAAATAAATAAACGTATAAATTTATAAATCAATGTATTAATAAATAAATGTATAAAACAAAAAATACAAAATTAAAAAGGTATTTACAGCAGAGTTATAGGAGACGATTTTAGCATAGCTCTGCAGTATTCATATACATGTAGTGTGCGTCTATTTATGATTTTGTGAAAACACTCCAATATTTCAAACACCATATTTCTCTCATATCAATTCATAACGTTGTCACATGTTGATTATATTCCATGTGTTATATGCATTATGTGAAGAGAAATGTATATATTTGTGTTATTCTTTACGGATCTTGATTCATAATGGTACAGGATCCCTATAACTCAATAGACCATAAACGTTATTTAATTTGTAAAGTATCATATTTCAAACTTGCCATTGTACATGTTTCTCCCGATTTCGTTTTAAGTATGTTATATATTTTCTTGATGGACCTTTACCTCTCCGCTGGTAAAACATCAAAAATCAAATCATAAAATTATTGGATCGATAAGATATTAACGTTTACAAATTTATTTTTAATTTATAAAGTATATTTAGACATGAGTAACATTTAAAGTTTGTTTCTTTTATTTGTAAAATATGCCGCACTTTCCTTCAAGTTGTTGACTAGACATGGTAGAAGAAGAAGATGATGATGATGAAAATGAAGAACAGTAACAAAAAAAGAAGAACAAGAACAATTAGGAGGAGGAGGAGGAGGAGGTGGTGGAGGAGGAGGAAAAGAAGAAGAACAACAAAAAACAATGAATAGAACACACAAGACAAATTAAGTAACTAATATGCACATATTCATTTATAAACATAGGCATCAATTCATACACGGTAGAGAAAGCAGAAGTTATGTCTCCTACTGGAACAAATGGCACAAACAATAATTAACTAAATTATAGCTAATTTTTCATTACAGTTTATAGATAATAGCAATTAAAATGTAAAACTAACGGTGACCGTGCCATGCTTTGTTAATTATCACTGTCATTAATTACCATGCCACTTGCGGTATCATAGTAATTAAAAGTAAACTTGGTCGTGTGCCACTTTTAAACGTTTCCGTTCCAGAGGAAGTAATCAACACGCGTCTTTCAAAAAACAAGCACGTGACCAATTAAAATGATCAATACTATAGCATGTTCGATATATATAAGTTGAGCTGGTGCATTTCTTCCATCCATTCAAAGTGTCGTATATAACATTAATCAAACACAGTATTTTCAAATTTGTAATCATTTGCAATACAGTTAGCTGAATTTGTATGACTGAAATATAGACTAATTTCACGATGGTAAGTGTTTTCTTTTTCTGGGATTAGTATGACTTTTAAGTTTTAGTGTTTTCGAGTTTTTAAATTTTATGGTTTTCGATTTTTTGTCCCATGTGTGTATCACATTATACCACATTTCGATATAACACATATGTGTGTATCGCGGTATACTGCGATCTATGATATAACGTAATTATGGAGCTTTATTTTCAAAGGAAATAGTATCAGAACGCTTGAAGATGTCAGACCAAGTTGTCATAATGTACTAGTATTATAATGTTGTTAAATAGTGTAACTTCATGTAACGGATGTGTTGGCTATACCATAACCGTAACCATATTTATTCATTAATGAAAATGTAGATCTAATTTCAAAATATATCCCACGTTTAATTGTTTGTGAAATTTGTTATCAAAATTTACAAAGAGGAAGATTCTAAAATTATAATGTTCAAACAACGTTGTAATTACTTATCCTTTAACTTATGTTCGTTTAATATAAAACATAGTTTTCAATCAATTACAGAATTATTGATAGATATATAATCATAAATATTTTCAGATTGATATCCCGAAGCAAGGAACTAGTATTCGTGTCGTATTTAACGATGAATGTGTCACCATACCGGACGTGACAAAACACACAACTTGTGATGACATCATCAGCATTGCATTACGGGCATCCGAATTTACAGAAGATACTCGCCAATATGGAATACAGCTATTTGGAGTGTCCACTAACGTGGTAAAAACACTTCCTGGTAAAACTAAAATACTTAAAGTTGTGCGATCTAAGGGAGCAACCGGGGACAAACATCGAATTGTTCTTAAACATATAGACAGCCCTCGGGCAAAAATTGCCACAATATCGCGTGCCAAGCAAAAGCTGAAGTATCTGACGTCATTGATGACAAAACTCACCAAGCACAGACAAACTAGCTTAAAGGAAAGGTATAACGTCAAAAATAATTTAAACAAAACTAATTTTGATTTAAAAAACAACGCATTCTCCGAAAACGTCAATTTAGCTTTGAATGAGAGAAAAACGGAAACTGTGGCTACTAATGATAGCATAGAAAGAACACAACATATATCTGACAATTGTAGTTTACAAACAGAGGATGAATACAAACATATTCCAACACCAAGTACGGATAACAGTCTGCTTAACAATGCCTTTGTAGATGAACTTGAAAATGAGCTCAGCTCTCATGATGAAGCTTTTGTTGACAGCATTGATAGTTCAGTGCTTGATGGTGCGACTGTTCTTAAAGGAATCGATATATTTAATGACTGTATAGACGATGACGAAGCGTTTGTTAGTGATTGTGATGATAGTGAAGATCATTTGGATGAAGAAAGCGAATGTAGCAATATTTGTGAATTAGAAAGGAACATTTACAGTGATTATGACGATGCTACTCTTGATACATTGGATGAAATCAGATACATTTTCAGAAAAGATAGTACACCTATCGTTCCCTCCTACGACGATGCCATTGAGAGTTTTATGAATACATTATTAAGACGAACAAATGACAAACACAACGATGAAGGACAAGGCTCAATGAGTTTATAGCAGTCGTATGGTTAATGTGTTATTTGTATTGTTCTTATAGTAACCGATTTCTTAAACATATAATATACCATGTTATTGTTAAATGAAAACGCATGTGCTAAATTGTTAATGATATATACGTTATCACATATATATGTATTCAGTCAATGAAGATACAGCTGAAACATGACTACTTATATAATAAAACTCAAATTTGAAGAAAATTCTTACTTCGTGTTCAATCTGTTCCAGTTTTTCTTTTCTCTCTCTCATGTCCACCCGGTAATGGATCTACACATAGCCGTGATATTTGATTCAACCTATGACTCTCCGGTTATGAATTCGATACCCTACCAAGGCCGCGACCCACTTTAATCAATGATAAACGATTAGATAATCATCATGATTGAGGAAGATACATGACAATTGGGGAAATGTTGTCTAGGCTACTATCAATTTCTTACTAAAACAAAGATGGCTATATATGTAAATGTTACAAAAGAAATACGTTTGCCAATTATTTTTATACTAATCAATTTTATATATTAGTTCATCACTAACTATATAGCTACGAGTAACATTGACATCAAATACATTATAAATATTCGTCATCAACATGTGAATAATGAATACATACATAATAAAACAATATGGCGTATACAGTTATGAAGTCTAGGCTCAATGAGTAGTTGGATATAATTACTAAGCGTGCCAGATGCACGTGCAAGTCTCCTGAAGTGGTCTCAAGGTTCATATAAGTGGGTCATCCTGACTAATCATTGAAAAGGTATTCAAATATAAAAAAGTTCGGTTTTGTTTAGAGGAGTATCTGATGGCTTATGTACGTTACTGAAAATAAATAATATCTTAAGCGAAATAACAAAGTAAATTATAAAAAATCGTATGTGGTATTTTATAACACAACCAAACTCCTCTTGAGAAGCCAAGATCGGAAGGTCGTAGGTTCGATCACGTATGGTGCTCTTAGTCAAGATAATTTATTCGCATACGCCTAGTGCTAGTCTTTTGAGTTGTAAAACTTCGTTTCATATATGATGTGAATAATAATCTTAAACTTAACTCCTCTTCCAAAGCATGACATTACGCAACATCTATACAATTGATACAAGAGCAAATAAGAGAATATTTATTTTGGCACGTAGTTAAGCTAATAACTCTTGTAAAAATTGGCTTTTTGCAGTTATAAATTAATTTGATCGTAAACAGCTTCATACTCATACATATTCAAACGTTAACAAAATTAAATTTGTTGATACTGTATTTAAAAAGATGATGTCTATATATATTAAGGAGTGGAAATCAAGTGTTAATCAAACAACTAATGTTCGTGATAATGGACGTAACAAATTAAGAACTTACAGGCCTTTTAAAACTGATTATGAGGTAGAAAAATATTGTAAAATTGTGCTACAAATGAAGCATAGGTCCGCGTTTGCAAAATTCAGATGTGGCGTCGAGCCATTAAAACTCACAACTGGTCGATATGATTGGCAATAATGAGAACGACCGGTTATGTCCTTTCTGTAATAATGCTAAAGAAGATGAATGTCAAGTTATTCTTAAATGTGCCTCTTATCAAGATATTAGGACAGATCTTATGCTTACAGCAGTAAGCATAGATGCGAACTTTAATAATTTTGATGACTGTAATAAAATGAAGTTTCTCTTTTCGAATAAAGATATTATAAGCATAGGTGCCAAAATCTGTTTTACAAAACTACAAAAAAGTAGAAATATTTTTATATAAATAATGTAATATATCTTAAAATGTAAAACAAATTAATTTTATATTATGTTAAGTAATCGGTGCTAATCAGGTCATTCAAGATCTGATCACGGGTGATAACTGATCTTTTAAAATATTTTTTAAAAAAGCTTTTGACTATATAGCGATGCATTTGTATTTATTTTTCTTTTCAGGATTTATCAAATGGTATTTTAACACACGTGTAGGCCTAGAGCCAAGATTAGCACCGGTGTCTCAATTCTTACAGTGTATAATGCTATATGCTATACATGTTATTCTAATATAAAGCATGTATGATATGTGATAGATGTATATATTTTATGTCAATTAATTTTTTAGCGATATTATCTTGTAATTCTAATTTTGAAAGGCTATGTACGTTGCATATATTATTGTATGTTTTATTTATATGTTTGTACATAGATGAGACTTTAATAAAGATATTTAACTGACAGTGCATTCCATGGCCGGAAGTGGACTGCAGATTGTATGTTATCATCTATAATTATAGTTGAGTATCCATTACTGATCTGGTAGCTATAAGTTATAGTATTTATCAGTACTCTAATCAAATCATGATTGTGTGCTTATTATTATTTTAAAATCAACTTGGTTTCATACCTGACACCATGCGTATTTTAAATAAGTATTCACTATCTTTGATTTTGCGTGGTTTTGCGTGGAAAAAACTTAATACCACCAAAATCAACAGAGTTGAAAAGAGTAATAGTTAAAATAGAATATACCTAGATTTTTGTTTCTGTCAAATCAATAATGTAGAGAACACACTATCGGCCAGAAGACAGTATTGTACAGAGGGTAATATTTTACTTAACCCTTTACTCCATAGATACGCGTTTCCCGCACCAATCACAGAAGGCCTTTAAAAACAGTGCAGGAAGAGTTCAGATTGCGACAATCTTAACACTTCCTGCACTTTGTCAGTTGATATAAGCATAATTCTCCTGAGGCAGAATTGTACACAACAGTACTGTAGACAATATATTATTGTTTGTAAGACAGAATTGTACATTTAGCAGTATTGTATAGAAAACAGTATGGTAGAGAAGGAAGTATTGTACAGAAGATAGTATCGGGTAGACGACAATATTGTACAGAAGGAACACTATTTTACACAGGACAATATTATAGAGAATCGGTATTGTATATAAGACATTATTTTACATTAGGCAGTATTATGCAGACGAAAGCAGTATTGTGCAAACGACAGTATTTTAGAGAAGGCAGTATTGTACACTAAACAGTATTTAAAGAATACATTATTGTACATAAGGCATTATATTACACAAGAGAATATTGTAAAGAATACAGTATTATATACAACCCAGTATTGTACATAAAGCTTTATTGTACACAAGACAATATTGTACATGAGACATTATTGTACACAATACAATACTGTAGAGAAGGTAGAATTGTACACAAGAAGTATTGTCCATAATGCGTTATTGTACACAATACAGTATCGTAGAGAATAAAGTATTATACACAAGAAGCATTTTAGATAATACAATATTGTACAGAAGTCAGTATTGTTTAGAAGGTAGTATTGTATAGAATGCAATACAGTACTGTCGACAGTATTGTAGCGAAGGCAGTGTTGTACATAATGTTGAATTGTGGAGAATGTAATAATATAAAGAAGACAATAAGTATTGTAGATTATACAGTATTGTACATTAAACAGTATTGTATATACGGCGGTATTGTACATTATACAGTATTGTAAAAGACAATATTGTACAAAAGGCAGTTTTGTACATAAGGCAGTATTGCACAGATGGTAGTATTGTACAGAGTGGAGAACTGTACAGAAGGCATTATTGTAAATAATACAGAATTGTACAGAGTTCAGTATTGTACGGATGTCATTATTGTATAAAATGAAGTATTGTACCAAGTTAAGTATTATACATAAGCCTGTATTGTACAGAATACAGTATTGTATAAAATTTGTAATTGTACAGCGGGCGGTGTTGTACTCGAGTGTAGTATTCATTGAAATGAAAATTGATAATTTCTTATGATATGTGAGTGTTAGTAAGGACACATTAGTAATTAAAACGATAGATATGATGTGTTTGTCTGAAATGATAAAAGAAACTTCAAATGTTTTATAAATTAAGCGTATCTGTTATGCGTATGTCTTATAAATGATTATAATGGTACTCATTACTTTATAGTCTTGTATCATTGTGATCTGATACATGTTGTTGTTGTTGTTTCTAAAGCAGATACTGTACCATGTTAGTGTTCACTGTAAACGCATGTGCTAATATGTTAATCATATTTACTTTATCACATTTATATGTATTAATTCAATGGAGATACATCTCAAACATGACTACTTATATAATTAAACTCAAATTTGAAGAAAGTGTTTTACTTAGTCTTTAATCTGTTCCAGATATTATCTTTGATTCTCCCATTTTCATCCGGTAACGGAACTACCAGGCGTTTAATGACCTGGAGTACAGTTCATGATAATTATCATTCATAGTAAAAATGGTGCATTCATCTCTAATTACGGAGTCAAAAGTACAATTCGGATAATCACAAATACTCGTAATTAATACGTGACTGTGACGCGTTGATAATGGTGTCCGCACGCACATGCGTATCATAACATCACTTACCAATCGTACATACTCGGACTAATCCGTCAACCTTCGGCATTAGGAGAGAAAGAAAATCGAATGTGTTCCGAATGACCACGTGTCATATCGGAAACGTTATTTAATTGCACATGTACTTTAACCAATTACTTTAAACTTTATTTTACTTCGATTGTGAAACAAGTTCTTACAAATCACGCATGCAGTCTTCTTGGGTAGAACCAGTACTACTAAGCATTTGCAGAAAAAAATGCTGCACATTGCCGTGACAGATGATCCCACACACGACCCTCCGATCATGGGTTTGATCCTCTACCACTGGACCACACGCCCAACCCACTTTAATCAGTGATAAAGGAGAAGACAATCACCATGATTAAGAAAATATCACATGGCAACCTGATAAATGTTGTATAGGCTATTATCAATTTCTTACCAAAATATGGGTGGCGACATATGTAAATGTTACACAGGAAATTAGTTTTATACTATTACGGTTAAGCTCCTGATGGCTTTTGTGTGTTTCTGGAAATAAATAATGTCTAAAGAAAAATAACAAAGCAAATGATGCGTTATTTTTACTTTAACCGAACCTCTCTTGAGAAGCCAAGATCGGATGGTCCTAGGTTCGATCACGTGTGGTGCTCTTAGGCAAGATACGCCTAGTGCTAGTCCTATGAGTTGTAAAAATTCGTTTCATAATTGATGTAAATTAATAAGTTTAAACTAAACTCCCCTTCAAAAGCATGCAATCACAGTGCGTTCCATGGCCATAATTATAGCCAAGTATCCATTACTAATCAGGTAGCTACAGGCTCTAGTTTTTATCAGTACTATTTTCGGACACGTGTCACAAAAAATGTTTATATATAATATATAATAAAAAAATACGGTACAAAAAATAGCAATAAAAAAAAGGCAAACTATTTCTTTTAGAGATGTGACTTTGCTTTTATAAGTGAGAACAAAATTAATGAAAAGAGAAACAACAGGGAACACCTTTGGTAGTTTGTTTAAACATATTTCATTTAATTGATGATTGGTCTAGACAACAGTTATGAGTAACAGTTGACCTTGTTAATTTATAATAATAATTAGATACTTAATATTCTAGTAACATTGTGTTCTGATACATGTTGAGTTGTTATTGTTGTTGTTGTTGTTGTTTTTGCTATTGTTGTTGTTGTTGTTGTTGTTTAGTGTAGCTTGTAACCATTGTTCAGTCATAACGCGACGTTGAGACTACATGAGAAAGTATTCAAAGCGCTGCCAAACTTGGAGTATCATGCGGCAGACACATGATAACCCACACAGTCACAATATACTAACACCGAGTCGACCAGAACTAGAACTATCCTCTAAATGGTAAGCGCCAAGCGAGAAAGCTTCTAATACCATTTCTCAAGTCTTGGGTATGTATGACCTAGCCGGGGATCAAACCCGCGACTTTATGCATGCGAGACAAACGCAAATCAAAGATAAACAACTTTAAAGGCATTAAGTAAAAGTAATCAACTATCTTCATATGAAACTAACATTAAGCCATGATGTGTTAATACAAAACATACATTAATGTCCCTCTTAACAATACGTTTGTTATATTTCATGGGTTGATGAAGTACAAATGTAACTTATCAATGTTGTTTTTTTATGCTCCCCAAAATGGGGGAAGCATATATTTGCCGCTTCGTGCGTGCGTGCGTGGGTGCGTGCGTGCGTGCGTGCGTGCGTGCGTGCGTGTTTCATTAATTCTTGTCCACGCTACTTCTACTGTCTTTGTGTTCCGGTTCGATGATTTTTCACAGAGTTATGGCCCTTTGATTCTATCTGTGACCAAATTATTGTCCGGGCTATTTCTCTACAACCTCTAGTTGGAATTTTATGAAACTTACTAGGATGCATCATTACCAAGTGCAGATGCGCATACTATCTTTGGGTTCCGGTTTGATGATTTTTCACTGAGTTATGGCCCTTTGATTCTATTTGTGACCAAATAATTGTCCATGCTATTTCTCTTCAACGTCTGGTTGAATCATATCAAACTTGCTAGGATGCATCATTGCCAAGTGCAGATGCGCATACTGTTTTTGTGTTCCGGTTTGATGATTTTTCACGGAGTAATGGCCCTTTGATTCTATTTGTGACCAAATTCTTGTCCGGGCTATTTCTCTACAACCTCTGGTTGGAATTTTATGAAATTTGCTAGGATGAATCATTACCAAGTGCAGATGCGCATACTGTCTTTGTATTCCGGTTCGAATTTTTTTCACGGAGTTATGGCCCTTTGATTCTATTTGTGACCAAATTCTTGTCCGTGCTATTTCTCTACAATCCCATGTTTGAATTTTATGAAACTTGCTAGGATGCATCCTTACCAAGTGCAGATGCGCATATTGTCTATGTGTTCAACCAAGTAGCCATCAGCACTAAGGGAATATGGTACAGAGTCAAACATCCACTTGGGGAGCATCCATCGGTTCCTCCGATATTTTCTTGTTTTATTTTTTTTTTCAATAAATTAAATCAGTACATGCAGTACAAGACTGTATCGGACAGAAAACAGTATTTTATTAGAATTTATTGTCGTGTCGGTAGTCGTCTTTCTTTTCAAGTAAGCTATTTGTACGCCGGATGGCTCAGATTTTCAGTTTCCTACCATGATGTTTTTGAATGACCGAGCAAGCGAGAGACCGAGCTAACGAAAGAACAAACACGGTTGAACAAATGAATTACTTTGTTTAATGAAGTTGGGGAGGTAATCAAATAAATCGAAACACTAACATACACGGGGTCGTCATGCTCACATAACTAAATTGCAGTGTATATTCATTAAGCATATAATAAATACGAGGTATATCAAATGATGCAAACAATAATTACACCGACAAGTGAACTATGAATAAATTTACAAATAAATCAATGTATAAATCCATAAATCAATGTTTTAATAAATAAATGTATAAAACGAAAAATACAAAATTAAAAAGGTATGTACAGCAGAGATATAGGAGACGATTTTAGCATAGCTCTGCAGTATACATATACATGTATTATGCGTCTATTTATGATTTTGTGAAAACACTCCAATACTTCAAACACCATATTTCCCTCATATCAATTCATAACGTTGTCACATGTTGATTATATTCCATGTGTTATATGCATTATGTAAAGAGAGACGTATAGATTTGTGTTATTGTTTATGGATCTTGATTCATAATGGTACAGGATCCCTATAACTCAATAGACCATCAACTTTATTTAATTTGTAAAGTATCATAGTTCAAACTTGCCATTGAACATATTTGTCCCGCTTTCTTTTTAAGTCTGTTATATATTTTCTAAATGGACCTTTACCACCCGGCTGGTAAAATATCAAATATCAAATCATAAAATTATTGCATCGTTAAGATATAAATGTTTACAAACTTATTTTTAATTTATAAAGTATATTTAGACATGCGTTACATTAAAAGTTTGTTTCTTATAATTGTAAAATACGCTGCCCTTTCCTCCAAGTTGTTGACAAGACATGGTAGAAAAAGAAGATGATGAAAATAAAGAACAGTAACAAAAAAAGAAGAACAATTAGGAGGAGGAGGAGGTGGAGGAGGTGGAAAAGAAGTAGAACAACAAAAACAAGGAATAGAACACACATGTCAAATTAAGTAACTAATAAGCACATAATCATTTATAAACATAGGCATCAATTCATACACGGTAGAGAAAGCATAAGTTATGTCTCCTACTGGAACAAATGGCACAAACAATAATTAACTAAATTATACCTAATTTTTCATTACAGTTTTTAGATAATAACAATTAAAATGTGAAACTAACGGTGACCGTGCCATGCTTTGTTAATTATAACCGTCATTAATTACCTTGACACTTGCGGTACCATAGTAATTAAAAGTAGACTTGGTCGTGTGCCACTTTTAAACGTTTCCGTTCCAGAGGAAGTAATCAACACGCGTCTTTCAAATTAACAAGCATGTGACCAATTAAAATGATCACTACTATAGCATGTTCGATATATATAAGTTGATTTATAACAGAAAAGAATATCGAGCTGGTGCATTTCTACCATCCATTCAAAGAGTCGTATATAACATTAATCAAACACAGTATTTTCAAATTTGTAATCATTTGCAATACTGTTAGCTGAATTTCTATGACAGAAATATAGACTGATTTCACGATGGTAAGTGTTTTCTTTTTCTGGGATTAGAATGACTTTTAAGTTTTAGTTCTATTACAAAACCTTATTAACTCCACACCAATCTCTCCTAAATTTTATGGTTTTCGAGTTTTTGTCCCATGTGTGTATCACATTATACCACATTTCGATATAACACATATGTGTGTATCGCGGTATACTGCGATCTATGATATAACGTAATTATGGAGCTTTATTTTCAAAGGAAATAGCATCAGAACGCTTGAAGATGTCAGACTTAGTTGTCATAATGTACTAGTATTATAATATGGTTAAATAGTGTAACTTTATGTAACGGATGTGTTGGCTATACCATAACCGTAACCATATTTATTTATTAATAAAAATGTAGATCTAATTTCAATATATATCCAACGTTTAATTGTTTGTGAAATTTGTTATCAAAATTTACAAAGAGGAAGATTCTAAAATTATAATGTTCAAACAAAGTTGTATTTACTTATCCTTTAAAATATGTTCGTTTAATATAAAACATAGTTTTCAATCAATTACAGAATTATTATTAGATATATAATCATAAATATTTTTAGGTTGATATCCCGAAGCAAGGAACAAACATTCGTGTCGTATTTAACGATGAATGTGACACCATACCGGACGTGACAAAACACACAACTTGTGATGACATCATCAGAATTGCATAACGGACATCCGAATTTACAGAAGATACTCGCCAATATGGAATACAGCTATTTGGAGTGTCCACTAACGTGGAAAAAACACTTCCTGGTAAAACTAAAATACTTAAAGTTGTGCGATCTAAGGGAGCAACCGGGGACAAACAACGAGTTATCCTTAAACCTATAGACAGCCCTCGTGCAGAAATTGCCACAATATCGCGTGCCAAGCAAAAGCTGAAGTATCTGACGTCATTGATAACAAAACTCACCAAGCACAGATAAGATAGCTTAAAGGAAAGGTATAGCGTCAAAAATAATCTAAACGAAACTAATTTTGATTTAAACAACAACTCATTCTCCGAAAACATCAATTTAGCTTTAAGTGAGAGAACAATAGAAACTGTGGCTATTAATGATAGCATAGAAAGAAAACAACATATATCTGACAATTATAGTTTACAAGCAGAGGATGAATATAAACATATTCCAAAACCATGTGTGGATAACAGTCTGCTGAACAATGCCTTTGTAGATGAACTTGAAGATGAGCTCAGCTCTTATGATGAAGCTTTTGTTGACAGCATTGATAGTTCAGTGCTTGATGATGCGACTGTTCTTAAAGGAATCGATATACTTAACGACTGTATAGACGATGACGAAGCGTTTGTTAGTGATTGTAATGATTGTGAAGCTCATTTGGATGAAGAAAACGAATGTATCAATATTTGTGAATTAGAAAGGAACATTTACCGTGATTATGACGATACTACTTTTGATACATTGGATGAAATCAGAAACATTTTCAGAAAAGATGGTACACCTAATGTTCCCTCTTACGACGATGCCATTGAAACTTTTATGAATACATTATTAAGACGAACGAATGACAGACACAACGATGAAGGACTAGGCTCAATGAAAAGGACATAATTACGAACCATGTGAGTCTATAGCTGTCGTATGCTTACTGTGTTATTTGTATTGTTCTTATGTTAACCGTTTTCTTAAACATATAATATACCATGTTATTGTTCAATGTAAACGCATGTGCTAAATTGTTAATGATATTTACGTTATCGTATATATATGTATTCAGTCAATGAAGATACAGCTGTAACATGACTACTTATATAATAAAACTCAAATTTGAAGAAAGTTTCTTACTTTGTATTTAATCTGTTCCAGTTTTTCTCTTTTCTCTCTTATTTTCACCCGGTAATGGAACTACACATAGCCGTGACATATGATTCAACCTAGGACCCTCCGGTTATGAATTCGATGCACTTCCACTGGACCACGCCCGCGACCCACTTTAATCAATGATAAACGGTTAGATAATCATCATGATTGAGAAAGATGCATGACAATTGGGAAAATGCAGTATAGGATACTATCAGTCTCTTACCAAAACAAAGATGGCTATATATGTAAATGTTACAAAAGAAATACGTTTTCAATTATTTTTATACTGATCAATTTTATATATTAATTCATCACTAACTATATAGATACGAGTAACATTGGTATCAAATACATAATAAATATTCGCCATCAACATGTGAATTATGAACACATAATAAAACAATATGACGTTTACAGCTATGAAGTCTAGGTTCAATGAGTAGTTGGATAATTACTCAGCGTGCGAGATGCACGTACGAGTTTATTGAAGTGGTCTCAAGGTTCATATAAGTGGGTCATCCTGACTTATCATTGAATAGGTATTCAAGTATAAAAAAGATGGGTTTTGTTAAGAGGAGTATCTGATGGTTTATGTACGTTACTGAAAATAAATAATATTTAAAGAGAAATAACAAAGTAAATTATAAATACGTATGTGGTATTTTATTACACAACCAAACTCCTCTTGAGAAGCCAAGATCGGATGGACCTAGGTTCGATCACGTATGGTGCTCTTAGTCAAGATACTTTATTCGCATACGCCTAGTTCTAGTCTTGAGTTGGCAAAGTTCGTTTCATATTTGATGTAAATAATAAGCTTAAACTTAACTCTACCAAAGCATGACATTACGCGACATCTATACAATTATATGAGAGTAAATAAGTGAATATTTATTTTGGGCACGAAGTTAAGCTAATAACTCTTGTAAAAATTGGGTTTTCGCAGTTATAAATCAATTTGATCGTTAACAGCTTCATACTCATACATACTCAAACGTTAACAAAATTAAATTTGTTGATACTGTATTTGAAAAAATGGTGTCTAAATATATTACAGAGTGAAAATCAAGTGTAAATAAAACAACTTATCTTCGTGGTAATGGACGTAACAAATTAAGAATTTATAGGCCATTTATAACTGATTATGAATTAGAAATTTTTTGTAAAATTTTGCTACAAATGAGGCATAAATCAGCGTTTGCAAAATTCAGATGTGGCGTCGAGCCATTAAAACTCAAAACTGGTCGATACGAGGGTATTAATGAGAACGACCAGTTATGTCCTTTCTGCAATAATGCTATAGAAGATGAATGTCAAGTTATTCTAAAATGTGCCACTAATCATGATAAGGACAGATCTGATGCTGATAAAAATGTAGAAATATTTTATATAAATAATGTTATATATCTCAAAATGTTAAACAAATTGATTTTATATTATGTTACTAAATCGGTGCTAATCAGGTCATTCCAGATCTGATCTGGGGTGATAACTGATCTTTTAAAATATTTTTCTTTTCAGGATTTAACAAATGATATTTTAACACACTTTTAGGCCCAGAGCCAAGATTAGCGCCAGTGTCTCAACTCTATGTACGTTGCATATGATATTGTATGTTTTATTTATATGTTTTTACATAGATGAGACTTTAATAAATATATATAACTGACAGTGCGTTCCATGGCCGGAAGTGGACTTCAGATTGTATGTTATCCTCTATAATTATAGTTAAGTATCCATTACTAATCAGGTAGCTACAAGTTATAGTATTTATCCGTATGATTGTGTGCTTATAATTATTTTTGAATCAACTTGGTTTCATACCTGACACCATGCGTATTTCAAATAAGTAGTCACTTTCTTCAGTTCTGCTTGCCTTTGCGTGGAAAAAACTTATTTACACCAATATCAACAGAGTTGAAAAAAGTAATAGGTAAAATAGAATATATTTAGATATTACCCTTACAGGTTTTGTTTCTGTCAAATCAATAATGAAGAGAACACGCCATCGACCAGAAGACAGAATTGTACAGATGGCAATATTTTTCTTCAGACAGTATTGTACTTCAGACAGTATTGTACAGAAGACAGTAATGTAGAGAATACAGAATTGTACATAAGATAGTATTGTACATAAGGCAGTAATGTAGAAAATGTAGTATTGAACATTAGATAGTATTGTTCATTAGGCAGTTTTGTAGAAAATGTAGTATTGAACATAAGATAGTATTGTACATAAGATAGTATTGTACAGATGGCAATATTTTACTTCAGACTGTATTGTATTTCAGACAGTATTGTACAGAAGACAGTAATGTAGAGAATACAAAATTGTACATAAGATAGAATTGTTCATTAGGCAGTTTTGTAGAAAATGTAGTATTGAACATTAGATAGTATTGTACATAAGACAGTATTGTACAGAAGGCAGTATTGTACAGAAGACAGTAATGTAGAGAATACAGAATTGTACATAAAATAGTATTGTTCATTAGGCAGTTTTGTAGAAAATGTAGTTTTGAACATGAGATAGTATTGTTCATAAGACAGTATTGTACAGTATACAGTATTGTACAGAAGACAGTAATGTAAAGAATACAAAATTGTACATAAGATAGTATTGTACATAAGGCAGTATTGTAGGAAAGGTAGTATTGAACATTAGATAGTATTATACATAAGACACTATTGTAGAAAAGGTAGTATTGAACATTAGATGGTATTGTTTGTTAGGCAGTTTTGCACGCAAAGCAGTATTGCAAATAATACAGTATTTTAGAGAAAACAGTTAGCTGGAAAGCATTATTGTACACAAGACAGTATTGTACATCAGGTAGTATTGTACATCAGACAGTATTTTGCATAAGATAGTATTGCACATGAGGTAGTATTGTACACAACATTACTGTAGACAATATATTACTGTATGTAAGACAGTATTGTACATTAAGCAGTATTGTATAGAAAACAGTATGGTAGAGAAGGCAGTATTGCACAGAAGAAAGTGTCGAGTAGAAGACAGTATTGTATAGAAGTTAATATCAGGAAGAAGAAAATATTGTACACATTGTCGACGTAATCACCATCACCCTCAAGATCGTCGTAATCAGCATTCATCATGATAGAAACCATTGTCATTATTTTAATATCAAAGTCAATTTCATCATCATTATCATCATCATCATCATCAGTTTTCTTATCATTATTACCACCACCATCATACCACCACCATCATCATCACCACCACTACGTACAACACCACCACCACCATCACCACATGCACCATCACCACATGCTAGATCTTTTGTGTTTGTCTGAAATGATAAAAGAAACTTCAAGTGGTTTTTCAATTAAATGTATCTGATATGCGTATATTTTATAAATAATTATATACTATTTTTTAAATTTCAGTCACTAAAAATATGGTGATCTATTTAATCAACCCGTAATAGGCCTGTGGGTTTTGGGGTGGGCCATCTTCCAATAAACCGTACAAACAATTAACATGCATGTTTATATATATATATATATATATTGTAAGTATATATAACATGGAGCAAATAAAAAAATGCATATTATACAAGCTTTATAAATGGGGAGATTTTTTTATGTCATTACAATTATATAGAAGATCTCAACCAAAACAAAATGATTTTAACATTATTTCCAAATGATATAGTTCTAAATTAATCAAAAGACAAAAGTAGCAAGAATAATAAGATATAATTCTATTAAAAAAATAAATAATCAAAACAAACAATTTTTTTTTATTATTACAGAGATCTTTTCAATTCATACATTTGACTTTTCACCATGTAAAAGTAACTCCATTTTTTCACCGAAAACCCAGCCTTTAATATCACAAATAAAAGAATAATTATACCAAGTTTTATTTCTACCATGTATATTCTAAACGGTTTAACAAAACGAATTATATAATAAAAAAATACAGTATAAAAAAAAGCGATGAAAAAAAGGCAAAATATTTCTTTTGGAGATGTGACTTTGCTTTTTCAAGTGAGAACAATAAAAAATGAAAAGAGAAACAACAGGGAACACATTTGGCAGTTTGTTTAAACATATTTCATTTAATTGATAATTGGTCTAGGCAACATTATGAGTAACAGTTGACCTTGTTAATGTATAATAATTATATACTTAATATTCTAGTATCATTGTGTTCTGATACATGTTGAGTTATTGTTGTTGTTTTTTTTGCTTTTGCTTTTGTTGTTGTTGTTTAGTGTCGCTTGTAACCATTGTTCAGTCATAACGCGACGTTGAGGCTACATGAGAAAGTATTCTAAGCGCTGCCAAACTTGGAGTATCATGCTGCAGACACATGATAACCCACACAGTCACAATTTACTAACACCGAGTCGACCAGACCTAGAACTATCCTCTTAATGGTAAGCGTCAAGCGAGAAAGCTTCTAATACCATTTCTCAAGTCTTGGGTATGTATGACCTAGCCGGGGATCAAACCCGCGACTTTATGCATGCGAGACAAACGCGAATCAAAGATAAACAACTTTAAAGGCATTAAGTAAAAGTAATCAACTATCTTCATATAAAACTAACATTAAGCCATGATGTGTTAAAACAAAAAATACATTAATGTCCCTCTTAACAATACGTTTGTTATATTTCATGGGTTGATGAAGTACAAATGTAACTTATCAATGTTGTTTTTTATGCTCCCCCAAAGGGGGCAAGCATATATTCGCCGCTTCGTGCGTGCGTGAGTGCGTGAGTGCGTGCGAGCATACGTGCGTGCGTGTTTCACCAATTCTTGTCCACACTATTTCTACTGTCTTTGTGTTCCGGTTCGATGATTTTTCGCAGAGTTATGGCCCTTTGATTCTATCTGTGACCAAATTATTGTCCGGGCTATTTCTCTACAACCTCTAGTTGGAATTTTATGAAACTTGCTAGGATGCATCATTAACAAGTGCTGATGCGCATGCTGTCTTTGTGTTTCGGTTTGATGACTTTTCACTGAGTTATGGCCCTTTGATTCTATAAGTGACCAAATACTTGTCCATGCTATTTCTATACAACGTCTGGTTGAATTATATGAAAATTGCTAGGATGCATCTTGCAAAGTGCAGATGCGCATACTGTCTTTCTGTTCCGGTTCGATGATTTTTCATGGAGTTCTGGCCGTTTGATTCTGTTTGTGACCAATTCCTTGTCCAGGCTATTTTCTACAACCTCTGGTTGGAATTTTATGAAACTTGCTAGGATGCATTATTACCAAGTGCAGATGTGCATACTGTCTTTGTGTTCCGGTTTGATGTTTTTTCACGGAGTTATGGCCCTTTGATTCCATTTGTGACCAAATTTTTCTCTGTGCTATTTCTATACAACGTCTGGTTGGAATTTTATGAAACTTGCTAGGATGTATCATTGTCAAGTGCAGATGCACATATTGTCTTTCAGTTCCGGTTCGTTGATTTTTCACGGAGTTTTGGCCCTTTGTTTCTATTCGTGACCAAATTCTTGTCCGTGATATTTCTCTACAATACCATGCTGGAATTTTATGAAACTTGCTAGGATGCATCATTACCAAGTGCAGATATGCATATTGTCTATGTGTTCAACAAAGTAGCCATCAGCACTAAGGGAATATGGTACAGAGTCAAACACTCACTTAGGGAGCATCCATCGGTTCCACCGAGTTTTTGTTGTTTTATATTTTTTTCAATAAATGTTATCAGTACATGACTGTATTGGACAGAAAATAAGTATTATATCAGAATTTATTGTCGTGTCGGTAGTCATCTTTCTTTTCAAGTAAGCTATTTGTACGCCGGATGACTAAGATTTTCAGTTTCCTACCATGATGTTTTTGAATTTGCAAGCAAGCGAGAGACCGAGCTAACGAAAGAACAAACACGGTTGAACTAATGTAACACTTTGTTTAATGAAGTTTGAGTGGTAATTAAATAAATCAAAACACTAACATACACGGGGCCCTCATGCTCACATAACTAAATTACAGTATATATTCATTAAGCACATAATAAATACGAGGTATATCAAATGATGCAAATAATAATTACACGTACAAGTGAATTATGAATAAATGTAAAAATAAATAAACGTATAAATTTATAAATCAATGTATTAATAAATAAATGTATAAAACAAAAAATACAAAATTAAAAAGGTATTTACAGCAGAGTTATAGGAGACGATTTTAGCATAGCTCTGCAGTATTCATATACATGTAGTATGCGTCTATTTATGATTTTGTGAAAACACTCCAATATTTCAAACACCATATTTCTCTCATATCAATTCATAACGTTGTCACATGTTGATTATATTCCATGTGTTATATGCATTATGTGAAGAGAAATGTATATATTTGTATTATTCTTTACGGATCTTGATTCATAATGGTACAGGATCCCTATAACTCAATAGACCATCAACGTTATTTAATTTGTAAAGTATCATATTTCAAACTTGCCATTGTACATGTTTCTCCCGATTTCGTTTTAAGTATGTTATATATTTTCTTGATGGACCTTTACCTCTCCGCTGGTAAAACATCAAAAATCAAATCATAAAATTATTGGATCGATAAGATATTAACGTTTACAAATTTATTTTTAATTTATAAAGTATATTTAGACATGAGTAACATTTAAAGTTTGTTTCTTTTATTTGTAAAATATGCCGCACTTTCCTTCAAGTTGTTGACTAGACATGGTAGAAGAAGAAGATGATGATGATGAAAATGAAGAACAGTAACAAAAAAAGAAGAACAAGAACAATTAGGAGGAGGAGGAGGAGGAGGTGGAGGAGGAGGAAAAGAAGAAGAACAACAAAAAACAATGAATAGAACACACATGACAAATTAAGTAACTAATATGCACATATTCATTTATAAACATAGGCATCAATTCACACACGGTAGAGAAAGCAGAAGTAATGTCTCCTACTGGAACAAACGGCATAAACAATAATTTACTAAATTATAGCTAATTTTTCATTACAGTTAATAGATAATAGCAATTAAAATGTGAAACTAACGGTGACCGTGCCATGCTTTGTTAATTATCACCGTCATTAATTGCCATGCCACTTGCGGTATCATAGTAATTAAAAGTAAACTTGGTCGTGTGCCACTTTTAAACGTTTCCGTTCCAGAGGAAGTAATCAACACGCGTCTTTCAAATTAACAAGCACGTGACCAATTAAAATGATCAATACTATAGCATGTTCGATATATATAAGTTGATTTATAGCAGAAAAGAATATCGAGCTGGTGCATTTCTACCATCCATTCAAAGAGTCGTATATAACATTAATCAAACACAGTATTTTCAAATTTGTAATCATTTGCAATACTGTTAGCTGAATTTGTATGACTGAAATATAGACTAATTTCACGATGGTAAGTGTTTTCTTTTTCTGGGATTAGAATGACTTTTAAGTTTTAGTTCTATTACAAAACATTATAAACTCCACACCAATCTCTCCTAAATTTTATGGTTTTCGAGTTTTTGTCACATGTGTGTATCACATTATACCACATTATGATATAACTATATGTGTGTATCGCGGTATACTGCGATCTATGATATAACGTAATTATGGAGCTCTATTTTCAAAGGAAATAGCATCATACGCTTGAAGATGTCGGACTTAGTTGTCATAATGTACTAGTATTATAATGTGGTTAAATAGTGTAACTTTATGTAACGGATGTGTTGGCTATACCATAACCGTAACCATATTTATTCATTAATGAAAATGTAGATCCTATTTCAAAATATATCCCACGTTTAATTGTTTGTGAAATTTGTTATCAAAATTTACAAAGAGGAAGATTCTAAAATTATAATGTTCAAACAAAGTTGTAATTACTTATCCTTTAAATTATGTTCGTTTAATATAAAACATAGTTTTCAATCAATTAAAGAATTATTGATAGATATATAATCATAAATATTTTCAGATTGATATCCCAAAGGAAGGAACTAGCATTCGTGTCGTATTTAACGATGAATGTGTCACCATACCGGACGTGACAAAACACACAACTTGTGATGACATCATCAGAATTGCATTACGGGCATCCGAATTTACAGAAGATACTCGCCAATATGGAATACAGCTATTTGGAGTGTCCACTAACGTGGAAAAAACACTTCCTGGTAAAACTAAAATACTTAAAGTTGTGCGATCTAAGGGAGCAACCGGGGACAAACATCGAATTGTTCTTAAACCTATAGACAGCCCTCGGGCAGAAATTGCCACAATATCGCGTGCAAAGCAAAAGCTGAAGTATCTGACGTCATTGATGACAAAACTCACCAAACACAGACAAACTAGCTTAAAGGAAAGGTATAACGTCAAAAATAATTTAAACAAAACTAATTTTGATTTAAAAAACAACGCATTCTCCGAAAACATCAATTTAGCTTTAAATGAGAGAAAAACGGAAATTGTGGCTATTAATGATAGCATAGAAAGAACACAACATATATCTGACAATTGTAGTTTACAAACAGAGGATGAATACAGACATATTCCAACACCATGTGCGGATAACAGTCTGCTTAACAATGCCTTTGTAGATGAACTTGAAGATGAGCTCAGCTCTCATGATGAAGCTTTTGTTGACAGCATTGATAGTTCAATGCTTGATGATGCGACTGTTCTTAAAGGAATCGATATATTTAACGACTGTATAGACGATGACGAAGCGTTTGTTAGTGATTGTGATGATTGTGAAGATCATTTGGATGAAGAAAGCGAATGTAGCAATATTTGTGAATTAGAAAGAAACATTTACAGTGATTATGACGATGCTACTGTTGATACATTGGATGAAATCAGAAACATTTTCAGAAAAGATGGTACACCTATCGTTCCCACCTACGACGATGCCATTGAGAGTTTTATGCATACATTATTAAGACGAACGAATGACAGACACAACGATGAAGGACAAGGCTCAATGAGTTTATAGCAGTCGTATGGTTAATGTGTTATTTGTATTGTTGTTATTGTAACCGATTTCTTAAACATATAATATACTATGTTATTGTTCAATGAAAACGCATGTGCTAAATTGTTAATGATATTTACGTTATCACATATATATGTATTCAGTCAATGAAAATACAGCTGAAACATGACTACTTATATAATAAAATTCAAATTTGAAGAAAAATTCTTACTTCGTATTTAATCTGTTCCAGTTTTTCTCTTTTCTCTCTCATTTTCACCCGCTTATGGATCTACACATAGCCGTGATATTTGATTCAACCTACGACCCTCCGGTTATGAATTCGATGCCCTACCACGCCCGAGACCCACTTTAATCAATGATAAACGATTAGATAATCATCATGATTGAGAAAGATACATGACGATTGGGGAAATGGTGTATAGCCTACTATCAATTTCTTACTAAAACAAAGATGGCTATATATGTAAATGTTACAAAAGAAATACGTTTGCCAATTATTTTTATACTAATAAATTTTATATATTAGTTCATCACTAACTATATAGCTACGAGTAACATTGACATCAAATACATTATAAATATTCGTCATCAACATGTGAATAATGAATACATACATAATAAAACAATATGACGTATACAGTTATGAAGTCTGGGTTCAATGAGTAGTTGGATATAATTACTAAGCGTGCCAAATGCACGTGCGAGTCTACTGAAGTGGTCTCAAGGTTCATATAAGTGGGTCATCCTGATTGATCATCGAAAAGGTATTCAAATATAAAAAAAAGATGGGTTTTGTTTAGAGGAGTATCTCATGGCTTATGTACGTTACTGAAAATAAATAATATCTTAAGAGAAATAACAAAGTAAATTATAAAAAAACGTATGTGGTATTTTATTACACAACCAAACTCCTCTTGAGAAGCCAAGATCGGATGGTCGTATGTTTGATCACTTATGGTGCTCTTAGTAAAGATAATTTACTGCATACGCCTAGTGCTAGTCTTTTGAGTTTTAAAGTTCGTTTCATATTTGATGTAAATAATAAGCTTAAACTTAACTCCTCTTCCAAAGCATGACATTACGCAACATCTATACAATTGATACAAGAGCAAATCAGAGAATATTGATTTGGGCACGAAGTTAAGCTAATAACTCTTGTAAAAATTGGGTTTTCGCAGTTATAAATCAATTTGATCGTTATCAGCTTCATACTCATACATACTCAAACGTTAACAAAATTAAATTTGTTGATACTGTATTTGAAAAGATGATGTCTATATATATTAAGGAGTGGAAATCAAGTGTTAAAATCAAACAACTAATGTTCGTGATAATGGACGTAACAAATTAATAACTTACAGGCCTTTTAAAACTGATTATGAGATAGAAAATTATTGTAAAATTGTGCTACAAATGAAGCATAGATCCGCGTTTGCAAAATTCAGATGTGGCGTCGAGCCATTAAAACTGAAAACTGGTCGATATGAGGGTATTAATGAGAACGACCGGTTATGTCCTTTCTGTAATAACGCTATAGAAGATGAATGTCAAGTATTTCTAAAATGTGCCACTTATCAAGATATTAGGACAGATCTGATGCTTACAGCAGTAAGCATAGATGCGAACTTTAATCATTTTGATGACTGTAATAAAATGAAGTTTCTCTTTTCCAATAAAGATATTATAAGAATATGTGCCAAAATCATTTTACAAAACTACAAAAAAGTAGAAATATTTTATATAATTAACGTCATATATCTAAAAATGTAAAACAAATTAATTTTAGATTATGTTAAGTAATCGGTGCTAATCAGGTCATTCGAGATCTGTTCTGGGGTGATAACTGATCTTTAAAATATTTTTTAAAAAAGCTTTTGACTATATAGCGATGCATTGCATTAATTTTTCTTTTCAAGATTTAACAAATGGTATTTTAACACACGTTTAGGCCCAGAGCCAAGATTAGCACCGGTGACTCAATTCTTATAGTGTATAATGCTATATGCTTTACATGTTATTCTAATATAAAGCATGTATGATATGTGATAGATTTATAAATTTTTTGTCATTTAATTTTATAGCGATAGTCTCTTGTAATTCTAATTTTGAAAGGCTATTGTACATAGATGAGACTTTTATAAAGATATTTAACTCACAGTGCGTTCCATGGCCGGAAGTGGACTGCCGATTGTATGTTATTATTTATAATTATAGTTTAGTATCCATAACTGATCAGGTAGCTACAAGCTATAGTATTTATCAGTATTCTAATCAAATCATGATTGTGTGCTTATTATTATTTTTTAATCAACTTGGTTTCATGCGTATTTTAAATAAGTATGCACTATCTTTAATTCTGCGTGACTTTGCGAGGAAAAAACTAATTACCACCAAAATTAACAGAGTTGAAAAGAGTAATGTTAAAATAGAATATACCTAGATTTTTGTTTCTGTCAAATCAATAATGTAGAGAACACACTATCGGCCAGAAGACAGTATTGTACAGATGGCAATATTTTACTTAACCCTTTATTCCATAGATATGCGTTTTCCCGCACCAATCAGAGAAGGCTTTTGAAAACAGTGAAGGAAGAGTTCAGATTGCCTGCACTCTGTCAGTTGATATAAGCATAATTCACCCAATAATTCAAAAGCCTTCTATATGAGGTGTCCAAATGCGTCTTTATTAGAGGTGTCCAAAGGCGTCAATATGAAGTAAAGGGTTAAGACAGTATTGTACAGAAGACAGTATTGTACAGAAGACAGTAATATAGAGAATACAGAATTGTACCTAAGATAGTATTGTGCATAAGGCGGTATTGTAGAAAAGGTAGTATTGAACATTAGATAGTTTATACATTAGGCAATTTTGCACACAAAACAGTATTGAGAAGAATACAGTTTTTTACAGAAGATAGTTAGCAGAGAAAGCATTATTGTACACAAGACAGTATTGTACATCAGATAGTAATGCACATTAAACAGCATTTGGCATCAGATAGTATTGCACATGAGGCAGAATTGTACAAAACAGTACTGTAGACAATATATTATTGTTTGTAAGACAGAATTGTACATTTAGCAGTATTGTATAGAAAACAGTATGGTAGTGAAGGCAGTATTGTACAGAATATAGTATCGGGTAGGCGACAATATTGTACAGAAGGCATGCTATTGTACACAAGACAAAATTATAGAGAATCGGTATTGTATATAAAACATTATTGTACATTAGGCAGTAGTGTGCAGACGAAAGCAGTATTGTGCAGACGACAGTATTTTAGAGGAGGCAGTATTGTACACTAGACAGTATTTAAAGAATACAGTATTGTAAATAAGGCATTATTTTACACAAGAGAATTTTGTAAAGAATACAGTATTTTTTTACAACCCAGTATTGCACATAAAGCATTATTGTACACAAGACAATATTGTAAAAAATACAGTATTGCATACAACCCAGTATTGTACATAAAGCATTATTGTACACAAGACAATATTGTAAAGAATACAGTATTGTACACAAGACAGTATTGTACATGAGGCATTATTGTACACAATACAGTATTGCAGAGAAGGTAGAATTGTACAGAAGAAGTATTGTCCATAAGGCATTATTGTACAACATACAGTATTGTAGAGAATAAAGTATTATAGACAAGAAGTATTGTAGATAATACAATATTGTACAGAAGTCAGTATTGTTGAGAGGGTAGTATTGTATAGAATGCAATACAGTACAGTCGACAGTATTGTAGTAAAGGCAGCGTTGTACATAATGTTGAATTGTTGAGAATGTTATATGTAATAATATAAAGAAAACAAGAAGTATTGTAGATTATTCAGTATTGTACAATAAACAGTATTTTACCTACGGCGGTATTGTACATTATACAGTATTGTAGTTCAGATAATATTGTACAGAAGACAATATTGTACAAAAGACAATATTGTACAAAAGGCAGTTTTGTACATAAGGCAGTATTGCACAGATGGTAGTATTGTACAGAGTGCAGAACTGTACAGAAGGCATTATTGTAAATAATATAGAATTGTACAGAGTTCAGTATTGTAAGAATGTCATTATTGTATAAAATGTAGTATTGTACAAAGTTAAGTTTTATACATAAGCCAGTATTGTAAAGAAGGCAGTATTGTATACAATTTGTTATTGTACAGCGGGCGGTGTTGTACTCGATTGTAGTCTTCATTGAAATGAAAATTGATAATGTCTTATGATATGTGTGTGGTAGTAAGGATACATTGGTAATTTGTACGATAGATATGTTGTGTTTGTCTGAAATGATAAAAGAAACTTCAAATGTTTTATAAATTAAGCGTATCTGTTATGCGTATGTCTTATAAATGATTATAATGGTACTCATTACTTAATAGTCTTGTATCATTGTGAACTTATACATGTTGTTGTTGTTGTTGTTGTTGTTGTTTCTAAAGCAGATACTGTACCATGTTGTTGTTCACTTTAAACGCATGTGCTAATGTGTTAATCATATTTACGTTATCATATTTATATGTATTCAGTCAATGGACATACATCTCAAACATGACTACTTATATAATTTAACTCAAATTTGAAGAAAGTGTTTTACTTAGTTTTTAATCTGTTCCAGATTTTATCTTTGATTCTCCCATTTTCATCCGGTAATGGAACTACCAGGCGTTTAATGACCTGGAGTCCAGTTCATGATAATTATCATTCATAATAACAATGATGCATTCATCACTAATTACGGAGTCAAAAGTACAATTCGGATAATCACAAATACTCGTAATTAATACGTGACTGTGACGCGTTGATAATGGTATCCGCACGCACATGCGTATCTTAACATCACTTGCCAATCGTACATACTCGGACTTATCCGTCAACCTTCGGCATTAGGAGTGAAAGAAAATCGAATATGTTCCGAATGACCACGTGTCATATCGGAAATGTTATTTAATTGCACATGTACTTTACTTTACTTTAAACTTATTCAATTTACTTCGATTGTGAAACAAGTTCTTACAAATCACGCACGCTGTCTTCTTGGGTAGAATCAGTACTACTAAGCATTTGCAGAAAAAAATACTTCACATTGCCGTGATAGATGATCCAACACACGACCCTCCGATCATGGGTTTGATCCTCTACCACTGGACCACACGCCCATCCCACTTTAATCAATGATAAAGGAGAAGACAATCACCATGATTAAGAAAATATCACATGGCAACCTGATAAATGTTGTATAGGCTATTATCAATTTCTTACCAAAATATGGGCGGCGACATATGTAAATGTTAGACAAGATCACATTTGTCTATTAGTTTTATACTATTACGGCCAAGTTCGTGATCGCCTTTGTATGTTACTGGAAATAAATAATGTCTAAAGAAAAATAACAAAGTAAATGATGCGTTATTTTTAATTTAACCAAACCTCTCTTGAGAAGCCAAGATCGGATGGTCCTAGGTTCGATCACGTGTGGTGCTCTTAGGCAAGATACGCCTAGTGCTAGTCCTATGAGTTGTAAAAAATCGTTTCATAATTGATGTAAATCAATAAGTTTAAACTAAACTCCCCTTCAAAAGCATGCAATCACAGTGCGTTCCATGGCCATAATTATAGCTAAGTATCCATTACTAATCAGGTAGCTACAGGCTCTAGTTTTTATCAGTACTCTTATTATTTTCGGACACGTGTCACAAAAAATATTTAAACATAATATAAAATAAAAAAATACGGTACAAAAAATAGCAATAAAAAAAGCCAAAATATTTCTTTTAGACATGTGACTTCGCTTTTATAAGTGAGAACAAAAAAATAAATAAAAAGAGAAACAAAAGGGATCACCTTTGGCAGTTTGTTTAAACATATTTCATTTAATTGATGATTTGTCTAGACAACAGTTATGAGTAACAGTTGACCTTGTTAATTTATAATAATAATTATATACTTAATATTCTAGTAACATTGTGCTCTGATATATGTTGAGTTGTTGTTGTTGTTGTTGTTGTTGTTGTTGTTGTTGTTGTTTTTGCTATTGTTGTTGTTGTTTAGCGTCTCTTGTTACAATTGTTGAGTCATAACGCGACGTTGACTACTTGAGAAAGTATTCTAAGCGCTGCCAAACTTGGAGTATCATGCCGCAGACACATGATAACCCACACAGTCACAATATACTAACACCGAGTCGACCAGACCTAGAACTATCATCTAAATGGTAAGCGCCAAGCGAGAAAGCTTGTAATACCATTTCTCAAGTTTTGGGTATGTATGACCTAGCCGGGGATCAAATCCGCGACTTTATGCATGCGAGACAAACGCGAATCAAAGATAAACAACGTTGAAGGCATTAAGTAAAAGTAATCGACTATCTTCATATAAAACTAACATTAAGCCATGATGTGTTAAAACAAAACATCTTAACAATACGTTTGTTATATTTCATGGGTTGATGAAGTACAAATGTAACTTATCAATGTTGTTTTTTATGCTCCCCAAAAGGGGGGAAGCATATATTCGCCGCTTCGTGCGTGCGTGCGTGCGTGCGTGCGTGCGTGCGTACTTGCGTGCGTGCATACGTGCGTGCGTGTTTCATTAATTCTTGTCCACGCTATTTCTTCTGTCTTTGTGTTCCGGCTCGATGATTTTTCACAGAGTTATGGCTCTTTGATTCTATCTGTGACCAAATTATTGTTCGGGCTATTTCTCTACAACCTCTTGTTGGAATTTTATGAAACTTGTTAGGATGCATCAATACCAAGTGCAGATGTGCATACTGTCTTTGTGTTCCGGTTTGATGATGTTTCACTGAGTTATGGCCCTTTGATTCTATTTGTGACCAAATACTTGTCCATGCTATTTCTCTTCAACGTCTGGTTGAATTATATGAAACTTGCTAGGATGCATCATTGCCAAGTGCAGATGCGCATACTGTCTTTGTGTTCCGGTTCGATGATTTTTCACGGAGTTATGGCCCTTTGATTCTGTTTGTGACCAAATTCTTGTCCGTTCTATTTCTCTACAACCTCTGGTTGGAATTTTATTAAATTTGCTAGGATGCATCATTACCATGTGCAGATGCGCATACTGTCTTTGTGTTATGGTTCGATGTTTTTTCACGGAGTTATGGCCCTTTGATTATATTTGTGACCAAATTCTTGTCTATGCAATTTCTCTGCAACGTCTGGTTGGAATTTTATGAAACTTGCTAGGATGCATCATTATCAAGTGCAAATGCGCATATTGTCTTTCTGTTCCGGTTGGATGTTTTTTCACGAAGTTATGGCCCTTTGATTCTGTTTGTGACCAAATTCTTGTCCGTGCTATTTCTCTACAATCGCATGTTGGAATTTTATGAATCTTGCTAGGATGCATCATTACCAAGTGCAGATGCGCATATTGTCTATGTGTTCAACCAAGTAGCCATCAGCACTAAGGGAATATGGTACAGAGTCAAACACTCACTTGGTGAGCATCCATCGGTTCCACCGATATTTTCTTGTTTTTTTTTTGTTTTTTCAATAAATGTAATCAGTACATGCAGTACATCAGAATTTATTGTCGTGTCGATAGTCGTCTTTCATTTCAAGTAAGCTATTTGTATGCCGGATGACTCAGATTTTCAGTTTCCTACCATGATGTTTTTGAATGAGCGAGCAAGCGAGAGGCCGAGCTAACGAAAGAACAAACACGGTTGAACAAATGAATCACTTTGTTTAATGAAGTTGGGGTGGTAATCAAATAAATCGAAACACTAACATACACGGGGTCCTCATGCTCACATAACTAAATTACAGTGTATATTCATTAAGCATATAATAAATACGAGGTATATCAAATGATGCAAACAATAATTACACCTACAAGTGAACTATGAATAAATGTACAAATAAATAAATGTATAAATACATAAATCAATGTATTAATAAATAAATGTATAAAACAAAAAATAAAAAATTAAAAAGGTATGTACAGCAGAGTTATAGGAGACGATTTTAGCAAAGCTCTGATGTATACATATACATGTATTATGCGTCTATTTATGATTTTGTGAAAACACTCCAATATTTCAAATACCATATTTCTCTCATATCAATTCATAACGTTGTCACATGTTGATTATATTCCATGTGTTATATGCATTATGTGAAGAGAAAAGTATATATTTGTGTTATTGTTTACGGATCTTGATTCATAATGGTACAGGATCCCTTTAACTCAATAGACCATCAACTTTATTTAATTTGTAAAGTATCATAGTTCAAACATGCCATTGAACATATTTGTCCTGCTTTCTTTTAAGTATGTTATATATTTTCTAAATGGACCTTTAACTCTCCGCTGGTAAAATATCAAATATCAAATCATAAAATTATTGCATCGTTAAGATATAAACGTTTACAAACTTATTTTTAATTTATAAAGTATATTTAGACAGGCGTTACATTTAAAGTTTGTTTCTTATAATAGTAAAATACGCTGCCCTTTCCTCCAAGTTGTTGACAAGACATGGTAGAAAAAGAAGATAATGAAAATGAAGAACAGTAACAAAAAAAGAAGAACAAGAACAATTAGGAGGAGGAGGAGGAGGATGTGGAAGAGGTGGAAAAGAAGTAGAACAACAAAAACAAGGAATAAAACACATATGACAAATTAAGTAACTAATAAGCACATAATCATTTATTAACATAGGCATCAACTCATACACGGTAGAGAAAGCATAAGTTATGTCTCTTACTGAAAATAATGGCACAAACAATAATTAATTAAATTATAGCTTATTTTTCATTACAGTTTTTAGATAATAACAATTAAAATGTGAAACTAACGGTGACCGTGCCATGCTTTGTTAATTATAACCGTCATTAATTACCGTGCCACTTGCGGTACCATAGTAATTAAAAGTAAAATTGGTCGTGTGCCACTTTTAAACGTTTCCGTTCCAGAGGAAGTAATCAACACGCGTCTTTCAAATTAACAAGCACGTGACCAATTAAAATGATCACTACTATAGCATGTTCGATATAAGTTGATTTATAACAGAAACGAATATCGAGCTTGTGCATTTCTACCATCCATTCAAAGAGACGTATATAACATTAATCAAACACAGTATTTTCAAATTTGTAATCATTTGCAATACTGTTAGCTGAATTTCTATGACTGAAATTTAGACTGATTTCACGATGGTAAGTGTTTTCTTTTTCTGGGATTAGTATGACTTTTAAGTTTTAGTTCTATTACAAAACCTTATAAACTCCGCACCATTCTCTCCCAAATTTTATGGTTTTCGATTTTTAGTCCCATGTGTATATCACATTCTACCACATTTCGATATAACACATGTGTGTATAGCGGTATACTGCGATCTATGATATAACGTAATTATGGAGCTCTATTTTCAAAGGAAATAGCATCAGAACGCTTGAAGATGTCAGACTAAGTTGTCATAATGTACTAGTATTATAATGTTGTTAAAAAGTGTAACTTTATGTAACGGATGTGTTGGCTATACCAGAACCATAACCATATTAATTCATTACTGAAAATGTAGATCTAATTTCAAAATATATCCAACGTTTAATTGTTTGTGAAATTTGTTATCAAAACTTACAAAGAGGAAGATTCTAAAATTATAATGTTCAAACAAAGTTGCATTTACTTATCCTTTAAAATATGTTCGTTTAATATAAAACATAGTTTTCAATCAATTACAGAATTATTGATAGATATATAATCATAATTTTTTTCAGATCGATATCCAGAAGCAAGGAACTAGTTCGTGTCGTATTTAACGATGAATGTGTCACCATACCGGACGTGACAAAACACACAGCTTGTGATGACATCATCAGAATTGCATTACGGGCATCCGAATTTACAGAAGATACTCGCCAATATGGAATACAGCTATTTGGAGTGTCCACTAACGTGGAAAAAACACTTCCTGGTAAAACTAAAATACTTAAAGCTGTGCGATCTAAGGGAGCAACCGGGGACAAACATCGAATTGTTCTTAAACCTATAGACAGCCCTCGGGCAAAAATTGCCACAATATCGCGTGCCAAGCAAAAGCTGAAGTATCTGACGTCATTGATGACAAAACTCACCAAGCACAGACAAGATAGATTAAAGGAAAGGTATAACGTCAAAAATAATTTAAACAAAACTAATTTTGATTTAAAAAACAACACATTCTCCGAAAACATCAATTTAGCTTTAAGTGAGAGAAAAACGGAAATTGTGGCTATTAATGATAGCATAGAAAGAACACATATATCTGACAATTGTAGTTTACAAACAGAGGATGAATACAGACATATTCCAACACCTTGTGTGGATAACAGTCTACTTAACAATACCTTTGTAGATGAACTTGAAGATGAGCTCAGCTCTCATGATGAAGCTTTTGTTGACAGCATTGATAGTTCAATGCTTGATGATGCGACTGTTCTTAAAGGAATCGATATACTTAACGACTGTATAGACGATGACGAAGCGTTTATTAGTGATTGTGATGATTGTGAAGATCATTTGGATGAAGAAAGCGAATGTAGCAATATTTGTGAATTAGAAAGAAACATTTACAGTGATTATGATGATGCTACTGTTGATACATTGGATGAAATCAGAAACATTTTCAGAAAAGATGGTACAACTATAGTTCCCTCCTACGACGATGCCATTGCAAGTTTTATGAATACATTATTAAGACGAACGAATAACAGACATAACGATGAAGGACTAGGCCGAATGAGTACATGAGGACATAATTACGAACAATGCGAGTCTATAGCAGTCGTATGGTTAATGTGTTATTTGAATTGTTCTTATAGTAACCGTTTTCTTTAACATATAATATACCATGTTATTGTTCAATCTAAACGCATGTGCTAAATTGTTAATGATATTTACGTTAGCGTATATATATGTATTCAGTCAATGAAGATACAGCTGAAACATGACTACTTATATAATAAAATTCAAATTTGAAGAAAGTTTCTTACTTCGTATTTAATCTGTTCCAGTTTTTCTCTTTTCTCTCTCATTTTCACCCGGTAATGGATCTACACATAGCCGAGATATTTGATTCAACCTACGACCCTCCGATTATGAATTATGAATTTAATAAAGATATTTAACTCACAGTGCGTATCATGGACGGAAGTGGACTGCAGATAGTATGTTATCATCTATAATTATAGTTGAGTATCCATTACTAATCAGGTATCTACAAGCTATAGTATTTATCAGTAATCTAATCAAATCATGATTGTTTGCTTATTATTATTGTTTTGACCAACTTGGTTTCATACCTGACACCATGCGTATCTTAAATAAGTATGCACTATCTTCAATCATGCCTGACTTTGCGTGGAAAAAAAATATTAACACCAATATCATCAGTGTTGAAAAGAGTAATAGGTAAACTAGAATATACCTAGATAATACCCTTACAGATTTTGTTTCTGTCAAATCAATAACGAAGAGAACACACTATCGACCAGAAGACAGTATTGTACAGATGAGAATATTTTACTTAAGACTTATTGTACAGAAGACAGATTTGTACAGAAGACAATTATGTAGAGAATACAGAATTGTATATAAGATAATAATGTACATAAGGCAGTATTGTAGAAAAGGTAGTATTGAACATTAGATAGTATATTGCACATTCAATTTAGACAGTTTTGCAGGCAAAACAGTATTGCGAAGAATACGGTATTTTACAGATGACAGTTAACAAAGAAAGCAGTACTGTACACAAGACAGTATTGCACATCAGGTAGTATTGTACATCAGACAGTATTTTGCATAAGATAGCATTGCACAGAAAGCAGTATTGTACACAACAGTACTGTAGACAATATATTATTGTATGTAAGACAGTTTTGTACATTAAACAATATTGTATAAAAAACAGTATGGTAGAGAAGGCAGTATTGTAGAGAAGATAGTATCGAGTAGAAAATAGTATTGTATAGAAGACAGTATCGGGTAGAAGACAATATTGTACAGAAGGCACACTATTGTACACAAGACAAAATTATAGAGAATCGGTATTGTATATAAGATATTATTGTACATTAGGCAGTATTGTGCAGACGAAGGCAGTATTGTGCAGACGATAGTATTGTAGAGAATGCATTATTGTACACTAGACAGTATTTTAAAGAATACAGCAATGTACATAAGGCATAATTTACACAAGACAATATTGTAAAGAATACAATATTGTATACAACACAGTATTGTACATTAGGCATCATTGTACACAAGACAATATTGTAAAGAATACAGTATTGTATACAACACAGTATTGTACAGCAGGTAGTTTTGTACACACGACACTATTGTAAAGAATACAGTATTGTACACACGACAGTATTGTACATGAGGCATTATTGTACACAATACAGTATTGTAGAGAAGATATAATTGTATACAAGAAGTATTGTTCATAACGCATTGTTGTGCACAATACAGTAGAAATGGTAGTATTATACAAAAGGAGTATTTTAGAGAATGCAATATTGTACAGAAGTCAGTATTCTTCAGAATGTAGTATTGCTAAGAATGCAAGTAAGAACAGACGTCAGTATTGTACCGAAGGCGGTGTTGTATATAATGTTGAATTGTAGAGAATGTAATAATATAAAGAAGACAAGAAGTATTGTAGATTATACAGTATTGTACATTAAACGGTATTTTACATACGGCGGTATTGTACATTATACAGTATTGAAGTGAAGACAATATTGTACAGAAAACAGTATTGTACAAAAGACAATATTGTACAAAAGGCAGTTTTGTACAGAAGGCAGTATTGTACAGATGGTAGTATTGTACAGAGTGCAGAACTGTACAGAAGGCAATTTTGTAAATAATACAGAATTGTACAGAGTTCAGTATTGTATGGACGTTATTATTGTATAAAATGTGGTATTGTACAGAGTTAAGTATTATACATATTGTATAGAATATTATATTGGACAGAAGACTGTATTTGACAGAAGATATCACTTGATATTGTACTCGAGTGTAGTCTTCATTGAAATGAAAATTGATAATGTCTTATGATATGTGTGTGGTAGTAAGGACACATTGGTAATTTGTATGATGAATATTTTGGGTTTGTCTGAAATGATAAAAGAAACTTCAAATGTTTTATAAAGTAAGCGTATCTGTTATGCGTATGTCTTATAAATGATTATAATGGTACTCATTACTTTATAGTCTTGTATCATTGTGATCTGATACATATTGTGGTTGTCGTTTCTAAAGCAGATACTGTACCATGTTATTGTTCACTGTAAACGCATGTGCTAATGTGATAATCATATTTACGTTATCATATTTATATGTATTCAGTCAATGGAGATACATCTCAAACATGACTACTTATATATTAAAACTCAAATTTGAAGAAAGTGTTTTACTTAGTTTTAAATCTGTTCCAGTTTTTATCTTTGATTCTCCCATTTTCACCTGATAACGGAACTTCCAGGCGTTTAGTGACCTAGAGTCCAGTTCATGATAATTATCATTCATAATAACAATGATGCATTCATCACTAATTACGGAGTCAAAAGTACAATTCGGATAACCACAAATACTCGTAACTAATACGTGACTGTGATGCGTTGATAATGGTATCCGCACGCACATGCATGTCTTAAGATCACTTGCCAATCGTACATACTCGGACTAATCCGTCAACCTTCGGCATTAGGAGTGAAAGAAAATCGAATGTGTTCCGAATGACCAAGTGTCATATCGGTAGCGTCATTAAATTGCACATGTACTTTAACCAGTTACTTTAAACTTATTCATTTTACTTCGATTGTGAAACAAGTTCTTACAAATCACGCACGCTGTCTTCTTGGGTAGAATCAGTACTACTAAGCATTTGCTGAAAAAATACTGCACATAACCGTGACTGACAGATGATCCAACACACGACCCTCCGATCATGGGTTTGATCCTCTACCACTTGACCACACGCCCAACCCACTTTAATCAATGAGAATTGAGTAGACAATCACCATGATTAAGAAAATATCACATGGCAACCTTATAAATGTTGTATAGGCTATGTAGGACCTTATTATTCCGAGATCATATTCCTCACAGGTCTGGGAAAAATAGGATCCTATTCCTCACAGTTTCAAACTGTGACATATATGATTGACCAAAATGGTAGTAAACAAGAGAATCATATTCTTCACAGATTTTCTCGATGACATTGCTCTTTGTAAATTTGATAATAAAAATATAATAATAAAAGGAACTAAACACTAATAACAATAATAGTATAATACAAGTAATAATAATAATAACAACAACAACAACAACAACAATGTTTATAAGAAGGGGTAGTAGTAGCATAAGGAGGAGGATCGTCCTAAGTTGGTAGTGGTTGTAATGGCGGCGGCGGTAATTGCAGCAGCAGCAGCAGCAGCAGTAGTAGCATACGTAATAGTAGTAGTCGTACATTGAACTGATTCGAGAAAAAAGTTTGCGGTTGCATATTGCAGGGACATTATAACTGCCCGGCTTAACTGACGTTAAAGACATATTTTATCAATCGGACAGGCTTTGGTATACCGACTGACCGACCGACGGGACGACCACCTACCGACCGACTGACATGTACACAATAAAATAAAACTGTATGCACTTCTTTGAAAATGCATAACTAATGTAATGAGTTATTTATTCTAACGAAAGCCTTATATTAGTTGTACGTTATATTTGGGCCAGCTAAGAAGTTTATATTATATGTCCCCCAATGCCTAACACATACAATAACCACTACTACGCCATTGAAAAAACAACAACACCAACAAATCTTTAAAATTTTGTCTTTATCTATCTTGTTCGGATTGTGACCCCGGGGGCTGAACTGTTGCACTAACGTTAAAGCTCGACCATATCAGGCAGGCTCAGAACAGAACTATCTTTAAACCAAAGCTCTGTTGGCACTGCAATTATTTCTGCTTGCACAAAATTAAAACGTTGGAAATACTTTTTCCATACATCTGTCTATGAAAACCAGTGACTTATTGAGAAGCTCTCCAATTTCAAATAGTCTTCTATACTAAGAATGTTCAATTTTGCAAACAACATGTACAGTCATAAATCCCTACTTATATTTGCAGATATGTATGAGTCTCGGTCAAAGAGGATATTTCTTATTAACGTACACAGTACACAGTCTGCTCTTTTATAACATACCAACAGTATTATGATTAATTAATAATTACAGTAGAAAAATATATAAATAGTAAATACGATTGTAGAGTGGTTGACAATACGTTTCGGGGATGGACGGATTTCACACATTCCCGCGTCTGTTTTTAAAAACACATAAGTAACCCGTATGCAGCATCGGAAAGTCTTGATTTAGTTCAGGAACAAGTCTATCTTTGCAAATCCTATTCATGATTACTTATTTCCAGCATTTCTTTTAAGCACAGGGCGTCTGAATTTCCCACTCGATAATCAAAGGGATCGGACCTAATTTGAACAGTGTCGGTAAAAGATCACTACATATACTGTATTGCTACATACCACATATCAAATGTACGGGCATTGCAGTTTTAGACAAGAAGATTTTCATATACAAGTATAAATGAAACGTTTGACCTCTGGGGCAGTGCCATATTTGAAAATCGTTGTCAAGGATCACTTTATGGTGCTACATATTTACCAAATATAAATGGGTTCAGACAAGACGATATGTTTAAAAAAATATTTACGACGAACATACATCGGATATATGTTGATCACAATATTTCACATTTGGTATTTCGTACTCAGGTGAGCGGAAAACAATTAAGCGATCAAACACCACAACAAGAACGCCAACAACTACCACTATTACGCCTACGAGTACCATTACAAACAAGTGCCACCTCCAATTATTGCGGAAGTACTGCGCCCAACAACGGCACGTATATCTCCAACAATAAAACAAACAACAACAATAATTATTTCATTTAACATATCTTAACTTTATCTATACCGTAACAGGCGCTCAGATGTAGAGGTCCCGGGTTCTATCCTCGGTAGGTGAACGTTCTCATAGAACTTTTCTCATGAGCACTCAGTAATGATGAGTTTGACTTAGGAAGCGGACTCGAGAGTGATTAAAGAAACTGCCAGATTTCTATTTCAATGGAGCTAATATGAAATGGTATAGACTATATGCAACGACTGCTATAAAACAACAACAATAAGCCAACAACTACCTTGTCTGCGCCTACATCAACCACCATTTATCGATAGCAAGCAAAACAATGCCTATACAATTCACAACAACAACCATACTGCCATATACCACTACTTTTACACTTACTATTACGCTGCCAACAAGAATGATTACTATTTCCACTTTTACAGCATCAGTCAAGTCGAGAACTAACAGCAGCACCAGCAAAAAACAAAAACAACAACAACAACATAATCGATGATTCTTTATAACTATAATATAAACGCATACATGTATAGCAACAAAATATGTCTGCAATACCGACAATAGCAATCTGTGACAAATGTGACTCAGTTTTAAAAAGGTAATTTGATGCTAAAAAATCATGCAATTGTTTACCTGTGAGGAATGTGATTCCATGGTACATACAAAACTGACTTCGATCATAAATTTCCCAGGACCTGTGACATATGTGCTTGAAATGAGTGACAAATGAGATCTTATTTTTCCCAGCTGTGAGGAATAAGATCCTATTTTTCCCAGGTGGGAAGAATATGATCTGGGAAAAATAAGGTTCTACAAGGCTATTATCAATTTCTAACCAAAAAATGGGTGGCGACATATGTAAATGTTACACAGGAACACATTTGTCTATTAGTTTTATACTATTACGGCCAAGTTCGTGATCGCCTTTATATGTTACTGGAAATAAATAATGTCTAAAGAAAAATAACAAAGTAAATGATGCGTTATTTTTAATTTAACCAAACCTCTCTTGAGAAGCCAAGATCGGATGGTCCTAGGTTCGATCACGTGTGGTGCTCTTAGGCAAGATACGCCTAGTGCTAGTCCTATGAGTTGTAAAAAATCGTTTCATAATTGATGTTAATCAATAAGTTTAAAGTATACTCCCCTTCAAAAGCATGCAATCACAGTGCGTTCCATGGTCATAATTATAGCTGAGTATCCATTACTAATCAGGTAGCTACAGGCTCTAGTTTTTATCAGTACTCTAATTATTTTCGGACACGTGTCACCAAAAATATTTACGTGTCAAATCATTAGAATAACTTCAAGACAAAGACAAAATCTTACATTTCTGTATAGTTTACGCTTTTTAATAATGATTTCGCCTTTGTAGAAACTCTCATCTACAACATATCGTCAACTAATAATTATTCGTTACTGTGTTGATACATTATAATAATACCTTTAGATATGCCATGTATATGCGGCGCTTTGTCACGCCACAATCTGGTCTTAAGCAATTTGGTAGTTACTTTCACCTGGCTGTATTTTGGTAGTGACTTTGACCTGGCTGTATTTTGGTAGTAACTTTCACCTGCCTGTATTTTAGTAGTGACTTTCACCTGGCTTTTTTTTCTTTTTTTTTTTTTTGATAGCGACAAATTGTGTCCCAAAAGTGTATATGATTTGTTAATGACGAATAAAAAACATTTTATTTCATAAATTTCAATGACTCTCGGATTCTCCCAACACTTGTCACGTGATCAATAACCGTGTAAAGGTAAACAAATGCGGTCCTACTTATGGAAAACGTTTTGGTGGAAAATAACAAAAACATCACGATTTTGATGAAATTATTGCATTAAAAGTGAATGCATATCTCCAAATATTTCAGTCTTTGGTTTCGTTTCCTTTTGTAATTAGGAACTGTTCTGTTCTGTAATTAGGAATTTTATTACTTAAGATGGGAAAAGGAAAGAAATTAACGACATTGCTTTATTGCAAAAACATGTCCGGGACGCAATGGAATTGAAAATACGAGTCATCGGTCGAAAATTGATTATCCAGAGGAAAAACCCAGGGCTGCGTTTAGTTCGGTTAAACGTTCGATTACGTTAACTTAGCTTACTAATTTTCCTGTACACTGGCTCAACCTCATATAAGCACGCAGTATACGATATTTTGAGGGAACCAGGCATGAAACCTGTTTATCGGTGTTCCCATGGCCATGAGCGCTTTATAGTGCGTTAATACCTTATAAGCGTAGCCATGATGTTTGACGAAATAGCGGAAAGGCATAGAACGAAAGCAAACAGAAAAATTAAACATTTTTTCCCCGCAAAATCGGTCATAAAAGATCAGGGTCGGGGCTAAAAAAATAGGGTAGGTTGGGATACCGGAAACAAACATTTTTTTAGGCTTAATTAAAATAAAACACACATTCTGTTTTCGTTGTTTGCACTTTCGAGCATCTTCGGTGACGACTTTTAATTTATTGAGTAACCAAACATCTAATTATATAATCAAATACACACACAACTCGCAATACCAATATTTCAACCGAATTAATTGTTCTCGTATATTTCATTCAGTTAAAAAAAATATGTGAATTGGATATATTCTATCAAGTGCAACATCTAATTGTATAATCAAATATACAAACAACTCGCAATACCAATATTTCAACCGAATTAATTGTTCATGTATATTTCACTCTGTTAAAAAATTATGTGAATTGGATATATTCTATCAAGTGCAAAGCTGGAATAAATAAGTATCTGGATTATGAGTCTACTTAATGTTGATATTTTTTTTATATTTATATCAATTTAATGTTTCTGCAACGTGATGGTTCTTGACGCTAGTAATTAGCTTTCTTGACGCTGATATTTTGTAATAGGTCAACTTGTAAAGAAACACTTCTTTAGCAAACACAACAATTATAAATAAATAAATAAATAAATAAAATTAATTGAATGTAATGTATCTATTTAAAATCAATTAATTAAGTGTTAGTGTAGAAAAGGTATATAACGTATTAAGTGTCAGATACGCCAATACAGCTTCTTGACGCTATCCTTTGCATAAATAATATGGCGGATTTTCTTGTCGGGATCGTAACGGAGAAACAAATTTCAATTATGACCTTATCAATGATTGGATTTTAAAAAATCAGCTGATATATCATTTATATAGGTATATATACATATGGTAATTTCTTGTCTTTTATTATAAGAAATGGACAAGTTTATTTTGCTGCTCTCTCAGCTTAGACTACGGTTATAGGCGTAAGCTTACCATTGATTTTCGTTCTTTTTTCTATAATAATGGTGTTGTTGTTGTATGGTGTTTAGCGTCGCTTTCAACAATGTTTCAGTCATATCGCGACGGTGTCTACTTGAGACAGTATTCTGTGCGCTGTCACACTAGAGTATCATGCCGCAGACACGTGGTATGATAACCCACCCAGTCACATTATACTGACACCGGGCTGACCAGACCTAGAACTGTCCTTTAAATGCTGAGCGCCAAGCGCGGAAGCTTCTAGTACCTTTTTTAAAGTCTTTGGTATTACCCGGTCGGGGATCGAACCCACGACCTTCCGCATGCGAGGCGGACGCTCTACTACTAAACCACGCTGCGGTCTTTCTATAATAAATAATAATAGTTTAAAAACTTGCCATTCATAAGTTTAAACTTATTTACTTTACTTTAATTGTAGCATGTTCTTACAACTTAGACAAATCATGCTCGAAGTATTCTTGGGTAGAACCAGTACAAAAGGTGTCTTGCTCAAGGACACCACACATAGCCGTAGCGGAGGATCGAACACATGACCCTCCGATCATGGGTTCGGTGCTCTACCACTGGAACATGCGCTCCACATTGCCATTCATTGAGAGACCCAAATGAAAGAAGTGAAACTTACATTTTACTTTGTGTCAACCTCTGCACTACCAAAATATGGTGAGAAAAGTAGGGGTCATGTGTCATACAAGAGATTTTTTTCTGTTCAGTGTGTACACTGTTGACAAAGTGAAAGTATACTTTCCAAATCATATATTCATACCCCAATATCCAAGCATATTTTTTCTGTATTCTCAATTCAAACAAGACAATGCTTTCAAAATGTTCAAAATACATCAATAATGTCATTCATATAAAAAATGAGCATTGAAATAAGGAAAATGCATTTTAAAAGAAGTCAATAATTTGTCAAATTGTTCAAACTATTTAATGTGTCTTAAATATCCGAGGGGAGGGCACTCCCTATATCTTGGTTAATACATATGAGTCACCGTTTTGGCCCCTAGCTCTTTTTGGCATGATATCTAGAGTTTTGACCTGCCTTTCTGTGCACACATTTATAGTTTGTAAAGTGTCAACTGTTCTTAATAAGAATGTTGAAATATACAGTTGTGTCACAATTTTCACTACAGTAATTTTTTTTTAAATACAAAAAAAATCAAAAAATCCATAAGGCACATGTATTTCTTCAGAATGAAATCCAATAGAGCTTTTTACACCTATATAATGTGTACATAATGCGGAACGTAGGGGATATTACCGACGATATTTATGTTTTAATCTAGGTGCGTTAGTTTTTATTCATCTGTTATACTTGTTTATGATTGTATACGTTATACGATATATTATATACATTATTTAAAGACCGATTGAACTTCTTATGATAACAAAACTGACTGAAATTAAACGTGTGTGTTATATTGCTAAACAGTGGCGAAGCTGTCTTTACGCAATGACGGGCTTGCACATTATTTTTACTATTTTATTTTGCATTATAATATCTTCTGGAAATTCCCCAAGAATGCAGGAAATGCATCTTAAAAATATTTCTAGGGGGGCACCCTTCCCCCACTTAGAATCTCGTGGGCTTGCACGCCATAATACGGTCAGCTATGCCACTATAGCCACTCTAATAAAAACATTATTGAATTTTTGACATTTTTTACAAACAGTACACACTAAATAATTAGTAAACCATTTGAGTGTCAGTTGTATAATAAGAAGTTTACACGTTCGTCATATCTAAACAGTCACATGCGGATACATACGGATGGTAAACCATTTGAGTGTCAGGTATGTAATAGGAAGTTTACACATCCGTTATTTCTAAACAGTGACAAACGTATACATAAATGTGATAAACCATTTGCGTGTCAGGTGTGCAATAAGAAGTTTTCATTATCGTCACATCAAAACAGTCACATGCGGATACATACAGGTGATAAACCGTTTGAGTGTCAGATGTGTAATAAGAAGTTTAAATAACCATCTCATTGAAACAGTTACATACGGATACATACAGGTGATAAACCATTTGAGTGTTAGGTTTGTAATAAGACGTTTACACGTTCGTCATCTCTAAACAGACACATGCGTATACATAATGGTGATAAACCATTTGAGTATTAAGCTTGCAATAAGAAGTTTACACGTTTATCATGTTTTACAGGCACATGCGGATACATACGGGCGATGAACCATTTGAGTGGCAAGTGTGTTATAAGAAGTTTACACGTTCGTCATCTCTAAACAGACACATGCGGATACATACTGGTTATAAACCATTTGAGGTGTTAATTGTGTGTAATAAAAAGTTTACACGTGCGTGATCTCCAAACAGCCACATGTGGATACACACGGGTGATAAATCATTTGAGTGTCAGGTGATCTAAACAGCACACCGGTTAAATATAAGAATGTATCATTATAAGAATGTATCATTTAGTTTACGGTGCATAAACCCATGACATAATTTTTTATATCACTTTCGATTAATTGCTGGGTGTTTTCCGTATAACTAGGCTCCCATACGTACATAGCTAATGTCCTTTCCAAATTTTATCTTCTATATCATAAACGTAAATTAGAAATAGTAATGGACCAAGGACAGACCCTGCGGTACACCAGTATTGACGAACATTGTATGGGAAGAGGATGTGCCGAAAAAATACCTTTTGGCTCCTACCTGAAAGATAGTTATTGAACCAATTGAAAATTTTGCCATTTATACCATATATGTATTTTGAATAGAATTCCTTTGTGCCAAACAAGGTCAAATGCTTTAGAAATATCACAAAAGACCATACAAGTGATCAGTTTAGAGTCATCTGAATCAACAATATGCGATTAATTGGTATACAGTGGAATGACCAGTTAAAAACCCCGATTGTTTAGAATATATAAGATTCTCAGAGATAAGGTAATTATACATATACTTATACACACAACGTTCCATAAGTTTACCAATACAGCTTAACAGGGATATACGTATGAAACTACTAACACAAGACGAATCGCCTCTCTTATAAAGGAGCATAACAAGTGCATGTTTCCAGTTACATTGAAAAGATTCCTCACAAATAGACTTATTAAATAAAATACATAAAAGTTTTGAAATTGTACCCTTGGTAAGTTTTATAATTTTGTGACTTACTAGGTCGGGCTTTTTTAACACATAAACAAGAAATCATGTAATAAATATCAATCTTTAAAATAGTAATGTCGTTAATTGTTCTGTGTGTCCGTATGTTCCGTATGGTAGGGTTGACCCTCTATCATCTACGTTATAGAGCAAAAAACTCATTTAAACAATTTGATTTCTCATTGTCTGAGAAACATATATTTTCGGAGCCGTCGGTAAGTGTTGTTTTCAGTATTGGTATTGTTTTGGAATTTACTATTATTTTTAACCAAGTACCTTGGGATTTTCCAGTACTGATTTGGATTGTCTGTCCGAGATGTGGCAATATTTTGTTCCGAGTTGCTGAAAAAGCGTTCTTTTGTATGCTTTTTCAAGTTGTAAACCTTGTTTCTTGAATTTGCATTATACAATTATCACACAAAGGATCGTTTGGTGTGTCGATGAACAAACCGTATCATTTATTGGTAGTTATAATTCAATTAAATTGCAAACCATTGATATTAAATAAACAAGTTGCGTTTGTGCTAAACACATCACATAATTAATAATAATTATAATCAATCTAAATACAAATTTAATAGCTGATAACTGTATTCAATAGATATTTTATTTTCAATTTCATCATTATCATCATCATCATCATCATCATCATCATCATCATCATCATCATCATCATCATCATCATCATCATCACCACCACCACCACCACCACCACCACCATCATCATCATCTTCATCATCATCATCATCATCATCATCATCACCACCACCGAATCATCATCATAATCATCATCAACATCAAAAACAACATTATCATCATTAACAATATCATAGTACTCATCATCATCATCATCCTCATCAGTAACAATGAAACATATTATATAAAGATACTAAACAAATATTTACATAAAATGACATTTCAACATAAGTGTTAAAGATCATCCTCAGTTAATTACCCCATTGTTTTGACGACGAAAACGACGGCGACAATCACGTTATTGAAGGTGACGACGTCAACATGACCATCATAATTATTCCACTTAAGGAGGAATATACCTTTTAAATTATTTTCGAAATCAGTGGAACATTTGGTATGTAATGAAACTAGAAGTAATTTCCAATTTGAATATGCTTTTTTCTGCGGTAAATATAACACTTCTTTACCTATGACGTCGTAAACATGGCCATGTTTGGTCTTTCTGACGTCCCGATTTATAGCAGCAAAATCGCGTATTTGTCGACCTCAGTCAAGTAATACCGAATGTACAGAATCGAAACACATATCACCACGTACACATTCAACGGATATATGAATTTACATATGCAAAAATTACGACGAACGCCAAATCCTGAAAATATTAGCGAAAAACGGAAATTATTATTTCCTTGATTTTTTCGAAAAAAATGCTTCAAATCAAAATTACCAAAAAACAAACCGAGCGATTTTGGAATAATTTTTATTTGATTTCTAACAATATGCTTCACAGTGATTGTGAGATTTTTAGAACAATTGACCAACTAGATTTTTTTTTTTTTAATGCTCCGAATTTTAGAAAGGCCAGACCTGTTGTTCTAATAATTGACAACCGTGATGTCCACATTTCACTAGCAGTCGCGGAGCTAGTCAGAAATGAGAATATTGTTTTGGAATCCAGTTCCCTGTAAGTGAAAAAAAATGACGGTTTTGTACGTACACCAAACAGATACGCTATCATAAATGCTATAGACAAATTATTTGCCACTAAACAGCAGAAGTATATTTAACTAGTGTGCACAAAATACTAATATAATGGTAAGAACAAACTTGTTAAATTATCACAAAACGTATACCTCATGCGCTATACCGACGTTGACGTTTGCATTAAAGCGTTTTTTGACGTAGGGTACTGTTAAATAATTGAATATCATAAAAAATCTAGTTTGTCAATTTTTCTAAAAATCTCACAATTATTGTACAATATATAGAATGAAAACATATAAAAATTATGCAAAATTTGCTTGATTTGATTTGTGGTAATTTTGATTTGAAGCCGTTTTTACGAAAAAAATCGAGAGAAAAAATATTTTCCGTTTTTCGCTAGTATTTTCAAAATGTGGCGTTCGTCATAATTTTTGCATCTGTAAATGCATACATCCGTCAAATGTGTACATGGTGATATATGTTTCTATTCTGTGTATTAGGAATAACTCAACTGAGGTCGAAAAAATACGCGATTTTGCTGCTATACATTGGGACGTCAAAAAGGCTGAACATGGCCATGATTACGACGTCACATATAAATATATATTCTATTGACCGCTGCAAAAAATACATATTCACATTGGAAATTTCTTCTAGTTTCATAATATACTAATTGAACCATTGATTTAGGAAATAATGTAACCGTAATCAACTGCCGAAAATCTTATGGAAAACGTGTAGAATTATGCAATATGTTGACGTCTTTTTTGACGTAGGGTGGGGTTAAGTAATTAAAAATAAAAAAAAATCTAGTTTGTCAATTGTTCTAAAAATCTCACAATCACTGTGAAGTATATTGTTAGAAATCAAATAAAAATTATTCCAAAATCGCTCGGTTTGTTTTTTGGTAAATTTGATTTGAAGCATTTTTTTCGAAAAAATCAAGGAAATAATAATTTCCGTTTTTCGCTAATATTTTCAAAATGTGGCATTCGTCGTAATTTTCGCATCTGTAAATTCATATATCCGTTGAATGTGTTCGTGGTGATATGTGTTTCGATTCTGTACATTCGGTATAACTTGACTGAGGTCGACAAATACGCGATTTTGCTGCTATAAATCGGGACGTCAAAAAGACCAAACATGGCCATGTTTACGACGTCATAGGTAAAGAAGTGTTATATTTACCGCAGAAAAAAAAGCATATTCAAATTGGAAATTACTTGTAGTTTCATTACATACCAAATATTCCCTTGATTTCGAAAATAATTTAAAAGGTATATTCCTCCTTAATCATCTCATTATATCGACGACAAAAAAGACGACGACAATGACGACAATCACCACTTTCACCAATTATTACTCCAATTATATTGACGACTACAAATTGATCATCATCCCCTAAAATCACTAAATTGTACTGATGACGAAAACGATGATGACGACGTCAACATTAATTTACAATCATCACAATCCCTTAATCACCCTCATTGTATTGACGCTGAAAAAGACGACGTCATCGACGACAATCACCACTATTCCTAATAAGTACTCACTAGGACTCACACCACTTTTATCTTCCTTGAGTACTCCGGACCTACAGATGGATGAAGGAGGTAGAAATAAAACTTTAGTTCTATTTTTCTTCTTTATTCAAGGCTTTGTACTTCAATTATCAATTTTTTTCCTAGCAAGAGTTTAATTGTGAGTATTCTAGAAATCACCACTAAAAATTTGATGCTGATACCAGCTTTCTAGACAATTCTGTGTCATTTCAGAATTGTTGGTTCAAAGTGCATCGTGGGCGAATAGTTGACATATTATTACTCAGAAAATTGATAGGTCTCACACAAGCATTGAATTTAAAATAAAAAAACATGTCAAGGTATGCTTTTTATTTTCTTTATAATTCCATATCTTCAACCAGTGAAGAATTTGAGCCCAGACACATGCTGCAGATTTTTATTTTTCACTGTGTTTTGGACATAAATGTTACAATGGAGCCCTATGGGAAATGTAATAGTAGTGTGAGATGACTATATGGATGACAATGACGCCAACATTAACTTACCATCATCATTCTCCCCTATAATCACCCCGTTGTATTGACGACCGAAAAGACGACGACAATGACGACAATCACCACTATACCCCATGAAGTATCCCAACTATATTGATGACGACGACTTCATTATTAACTAAGAAAATCATCATCATCCCCTTTAAACCTCGCATATTATTGACGACGAAAAAGACGACGACAACGATTAGTGAGTACGATAAGGCACATGTATGTGTTAAATAAATGTTCTACATTTCATAAAAAATAATCATGTTTATATTTTGCATAGCAAGAGATCAAGAGACATAAAACATAATACAATTTCAGAGGAATTTATGTTTAGACTTATACTTATCGGACTCACACCACTATTATCATCGTTGAGTTCTCCGAACATACAGATGAAGGAGGTAGAAATAAAACTTCAGTTCTCTTTTTCTTCTTTTTTCGGAGCTTTGTACTGCAATGTTTTGTTTTTTGCTAGCATGAGTTAAATGGTCAGTATTTTAGAAATCAATTCTGAAAATTTGATGCTGATACCAGCTTTTTGGACAATTCTGTGTCATTACAGAATTGTTGGTTCGAACCGCATCTAGGGCGAATAGTTGACATATTATTACTCTGGAAATTGATAGGTCTCACAAAAGCATTAAATTTAAAAAAAAACTTGTCAATGTATAGTTTTTTCCTTTATAATAGCATATCTTGAACCAGTGAATAATTTGAGCCCAGACACATGCTGCCGAATTTATTTTTTCCCTCTGTTTTGGACATAAATGTTATAATGGAGCCTTATGGGAAATGTAATAGTGGTGTGAGACGTATAATAACCATTTAAATAATCGGGAAAGAGTACGGAAAAACAGCTCTTCTTAAAACAACAATACAGAGCGGTATGTTGAGCAGATGTCAATCATCTCTTGTAAATAAAACTTAAATGCTACTGTTGTAAAATCTATGATCATAAATTAAGTTAAAATTATTATGGTATGCAAGAAAAAGCCTTTTTGGGGTCTTATAGAAAAGTCCGTCCCTTGGGATAATTGTTTTCACGGGCAGAGCCTCGTTCCCGCCAAAATATAGTTTTTATCCAAACCACAAACCCATGTAAGATTTTTATTGTCTACTTATGTTGTTTCTTTTGTCATAGTTATTTCGGGCCCAATGAAGCTCCAATGTATACTAATGTGAAATTTGATACTGAAAATTAAGTTTGTTGATCTGTCGTGTGATATGTTATAAATATATCCAACATATAACAGCTTATATATGGCATATGCAATTAATTGTGAATAAATGAATCTGAACAGAATCACCGTCCTTCTGCAAACTTTCTTTTTTTGACCCAGTTGAGCTCTATCCAACTTACTTAGAGGTGAAATGTCTTATGTAACAAGAAATGTGACTGCTTATGTTACAACAGTACTATAGAATGTTAATCTTTAAAAACTTGTTTCTTATTCGAAAAATAAAAAGATAACGTTTAACGATGTTTGCTCGTAAAAATATCTTTTTAAAACTCCATTAAAAACAGTATTTATCATTACAATAGAACACCACATAAAGCTCGAACCACTTATCATGAACCGGACATGTTCATATTTCGATGTACAGTCAAACCTGTCTTAAGCAGTCAGTCGAAGGAAGGAGAAAATATGGCCTTTTAAGACATGTTGTTGCTTAATACACGTTAATTTGCTCTGAAACAATAGAAACGAGAAAAGCAAATGTGGCTGCTTAAGACAAATGGTTGCTTAATAGAGGTGACCACTTACACAGGTTTGATTGTACATATATGTACATGTTTGGTATGATGTGCAGCACTACTTTGCTCAAACAACCCTTAATTCGAACTGTTGTGTCCAGTTCCGCCGGGTTCGAGTCATCGAAGTTCTATTGTATCTAAAATGAAAATGATGACGAAGAGGTATGTTGCCGTTCTCGTTTTGATGTTTTTATTATTTTTAAGAATACATCTGCGTCAAAACCCAATATTTTGTTAATTTTGACAATTAAATATGTCATTTCAAATATCATGCTATTATATATACATTGTAATATATACAAGATCCTCAAAATGGGAATCATAATGAAAATGGATAACACAACTATCTTTGACAAATACACTGAGAACTCAGATTTTCTCTTGCATATTCTTACATTAGGAAGCATTCCCTGACCATACCCCACCCATATTTTATATAGGGCCGTGAAAACTGGTTGCCATGATCTAAACATATGTTTGTTTTTGGCGGGAATACTCGGTGGTGGTTGGAATGAGAGTTGGGAGAGATACATTGGTGAGTATAAAAAAACAGAACAGAACGAGACGGAGAATATTCACCTAAACCTTATACAGGTTCACAATAATTGAGCATTTTAAGCTTTTTTTCTGGAATACAAATTACAGTTGTATAATTTCTAGTTAAAACAGAAGTGGGTTGAAAAGCAATAACGAAAAACGCATTAATAGTTGATTACACATTTTAATATCGCATAGTTAATACCGCAACACAATGAAACAATCACTGAACTAAACTCTACGTTTAACTTAGGATATTATTTTGTTTCATCAAAGGAGCTTAGTGTCAAATGTTGACATTATTTATAACACGATTATAACGTATAAAATAAAAGCACATTTGGTTTACTTCAGCTCGCAGTTCAATACTTTTTTAAAATATATTTTTTAAGCAATCTTTGATACATTTACAAGAACTCGATTTGTTGGAATAACATTTCTAAATATATTTCAAATTAAATAGTTCATTTGGATACGCGAATCGTTCACCTACAGGAAGAAGAACAGGAAACGCAAATAGCACATTTATTTACCACAATTCACAACCATATAGGCAACACTGGCATTGTTTAAGGTGATGCTATAAATGTCCTCATGAAGCTGTCCATTTCACCATCTTGAGACATTAAAGTGGCATTCATATCATGACTGAATATATTCTTAACAAAAGCATCTCTGGAAATGTTTGTTTCTAAATCAGAGATTTGGGCGTGTTGCCCAGAGTCGTCTGTATAGGAAATGACATTCATTTCAGAAGAGCTCATTTTGTTATCGACAAATGCTGTATTCAGATCCCCAGAGTGATTACTTGTGACGTCAATACCTTCATCACTATCTGAGTCACGTGATGATGTTACAAACGCTGTATCTAGACGACATGTAAGTGGTTCATTTAAATCGCTACACTCAGAAATATCATCGAATGAATCGTCTGTGACGTCAACCTCTGAGTCAGAATCCGAATCATAGTTACTCTCCCAGTAATATTTACATTTCTCTTGTAAATTACGGAATCCTCTCGATACAGGTGTTGCTTTAACTGAATTAGTGATTTTTTTTCTCGAACCGCCATTGTCACTGATTATGTCTGTGTCCTCTGCCCCATCTCCTCGCTCCCTCTCTTCCAGACTGGACATAGCTCTCTTTCGTTTGCTATACAATATAAGGTCACTAAAATATCTTGCTAATAACGCCCGTTTGCCGCTCGATTTATGACATCGTTTGTCTTTAGATTCTGTGTCCTTCCCCTTCACTTCGCTATGTTTACTTTTGTCCAAACAAAACGCGATATTTCCCAGCCTTCTGCACTGATGAGAACGTATGTCGTCTGCTGTATTACAGCCACTGTCAGAAGACACTACAGAATCATCGTCGCTGTTTCCAGTGGTTTTGTCAAGAACCTCTTCCTGTTCCCTAGATCTGTAATGTTGGACAAACATGGCATCGATGTTGGATTCTACACTAGTGACCGATTTGTTACACAATTTTTTTTTCAACGACAAACATGTCTCTCTTCGTTTGACAATGAATCCAAAATGGTTGCATTCACATCCCCATGATTTCCATGTTTTGAGCACCCGTGTATTATTATACAACATTCTTTCTAAACCATATGTTACTTCAAACACAGCAAACGATTTTGTTTTTGACTCTGAAACACCAGTATTCAACAGGACGGTGTGTATAACGTCACTACAAGTTGTGTACTGCGTCACGTTCAATGTAATTCTCTGTCTTTCAAAATTTACCGGAACGCAGTATTTACTTATGCCGTTTTTACTCATCTACAAATAAAGAAATAAACATATATTAAATATGACACATAATATGTACACAAAGATATTACAGCAATGATACTGACGTTGATAATTACAAATGTTGTGTTTTGTTATGTTTTTCATAAAATATTGCTCTCTGCTACATACCTAATACAAAAATACTTGAATAGTTAATTTCCACTGTTAGGTCATGAACTGACCTTTTCAACTTTAATCAGTCCTTATATAGGTATCTGTGAGATCTAAGCGATATGTGAGTACGACACGTGCTATATGATCGACTGTGATTACTGCCCCTCCCTCTGATAATGATATCTTATCTAAACAATATTTACATTTTTGTTGTTGTAATCGACATTATTATGATCTGAGGTATGTGCGGTTAACCTTGATCGTCAACCACAAATCAATATCTAATGATCTTGGACCATTTAACATTTGACCTTCCACAGAGACCTACTTATCTTTTAAATCATCATTATGAACCATCTTAAAATCGGAATAATTCTATGACCCTTTAAGCAATGATGTTCTCGCTTTCATTTTTTTTATATAACGATATGATCGAATTGATACTGTCGCAAGCTTACATGATAAATCAGACAGCAGTGTTCGCTATATATCATTTAATTTATATTTCGTAATTGTTACAATATAATTATATCGGTTTTTAATAATATTAAAATATCAAACAAACCTTGAAATTTCTGTTTTTTAAATAATAATATTAATTTATTTTAGTTCACGTGGTGCTTTCAAAAGAGAACTGATGACTCTAACAGGATTTTTCGCAGTATATAAAAAGCATTTACGCATTTATCATGCCGCAATCTAGTCACGTGCTTTTCATTTCCGTGATAAAAAGGAAACGCGTGTTTAAAAGATGCACACGTGCGAAATGAATAATTAACACCATTTGTTGCACACTAATTGCAATTACATCATGTCTATAAACAGATGACAAGATAATTACTATTATGTATAAATATTTTTTGTGTTTGATAAATGTTAACAGTTAATCATTTTTATTTAAACTGTTGTATTTTTTTTAATTTAAAACTGTACATTTAGTACATATCAAATTACGTCAGGACAAATAAAATAAATGGGTAAGCTAGGTTTGAACTTATGGAAATTGGAAGTAAAAAATAATCTCTATTTCATCAAGAGATTCAAAAACGTCGGCGTTACAAATACAACGCTTTATAAGTTTGTTCAACAAGCGCAGAGTTATTGTTAGTTTTGTACAACATGGTTCCTGTTTAATATATACTTAAAAACTTAAAAACTTAAAACTAAAAAAAGCAACCAGGTGTTAAATATTTTAGACTGGTTCCAGTAAAACTGCATATGGTTTCATTGATATTGATTATACGATGGATAAATAACCAGTCAAAATTTTGATAAGTATTTAAGTAAAATGTTGATGAAACAAAAGCCAGGAAATTAAATACATGTGTTATTGGTTATAGCACTTAGCCAGACAGATTACAATCTGTGAGTAGCAGAAATTCGTCTTTAGAATATCTCATTTTTTTATTTCATTTTTATTTATATATATTATTTCAACACGACTTATTGACGAGTTTCGCAAAGTGTTCCGACAAAGCCGTCCTGACATTCACATATGTATTGGCTGTTTTCCACTTCGAAACAAAGTCCTCCGTTCTGACATGGCTGGCTGTCACAGGGGAACTCTGAAGTAACAAAACAGGCTTTCCTTAGGAACGGTACAACAAGTACGAACAGCCGTTATGACAACATGTCAGGTTTCGTGTGAACGATCAATTGATCAAATGGCATATAATTGTTTAAGGTACATGACAATGAAATACGAATATCAACATGTTTATGGACGTTTAGCTGATACACGAATACCTTTACTACTATATATGTATTTATCTATGGGTCCGCCGGATTGAACGATATATAAATAACAATGGCTATATAATAACCCTCTTTTTTCAAAAAGGAAGAGTCGAATGTACATACTGTTACTACCATATGTTCATCTAAAAAATAAGGATGAAAAACGAACACATGTGTTATTGGTATGAATGTGTGTGTTTGTGGGCAGGCTTAACTTATTTACGAAACACGACAAATGACATAAACACGTCTTTGAAATACATACATTCGTTAGTTACATGTCAGTTTCACTGGCATATATTCACTATTCATCTATACAAATATACAAAAGTTCATTTTATCTTAAAAATATTACAATGTAATATGAACATGCAAGGACTATATAAGTCCTTGGAACTTGTAAGGTTGTTATTCTTAAAAATATTTTAATGATGTAGGAATACATCAAATGCTATATACATTGTCCGTGATCAATATTATAAGCGTTACAATTTAACACGGTCACACATTGACATATTAGTTTGAATTTCTAGAGACCGTTTAAGTATTGTGCAAATACACCTAACGTCATTAAAGTTAAATATAACATAATATCCTTCGTCTACATGGAAGTATCTACAGTACACGTGAAATGCCTGTATTACTGGCATGGTAGAAAGTTTTATGTTTTATTGATAAAGGTAAACCCCAAATGTTATTGATAAAGGTATACCCAAAATGTAATTGATAAATGTATACCCCAAATGTCATTGATAAAGGTTTACCCCAAATGTCATTGATAAAGGTCTACCCCAAATGTCATTGGTAAAGGTCTATCCTAAATGCCATTGATTAAGGTATACCCCAAATACCATTGATAAAGGTATACCCCAAATACCATTGATAAAGGTATACCTCAAATGCCATTGATAAATGTATAACCCAAATACCATTGATAAAGGTATACCCCAAATACCATTGATAGATATATAACTCAAATACCATTGATAAAGGTATACCTCAAATGCCATTGATAAAGGTATACCCCAAATACCATTGATAAATGTATAACCCAAATACCATTGATAAAGGTATACCCAAAATACCATTGATAAAGGTATACCCCAAATGCCATTGATAAATGTATAACCCAAATACCATTGATAAAGGTATACCCCAAATACCATTGATAGATGTATAACTCAAATACCATTGATAAAGGTATACCTCAAATACCATTGATAAAGGTATACCCCAAAAACCATTGATAAATGTATAACCCAAAACCCATTGATAAAGGTATACACCAAATGCCATTGATAAATGTATAACCCAAATACCATTGATAAAGGTATACCCCAAATGCCATTGATTAAGGTATACCCCAAATACCATTGATAAATGTATAACCCAAATACCATTGATAAAGGTATACCCCAAATGCCATTGATTAAGGTATACCCCAAAAACCATTGATAAATGTATAACCCAAATACCATTGATAAAGGTATACCCAAAATGCCATTGATTAAGGTATACCTCAAATACCATGATTATATGTTATATAACAACCAGCATAGTCAGAGTATAAGTCAGATTTATGTTGCAACTGTAGATTTAAATTTCATAAATACTCAGCAAAAAAGAAACGTTACTCTCCATAAATTGGTTATTTTCAAAATTCTGTTCGAAACTCTGCAATGATATTAATATGGCTGTGGCAACTGATCATTTTTTTATCAAATCTGTATTTTCATTGAACATTTTAAGTGTAGTTTTGTACCGGTAAATTAACGATAAAATGGACATGGGGCATAATCATAAATAATGTTTTGTAACTGAAACTGAAATTTGCATTGTTATTGCTGGTGCAAAGTTTGTTTGCTCACCCGTGCCAAAGGATTAAGGTGAGCTATTGTGTCCACTTTTCGTCTGTTTGTCCTTACATACCCACATTACTTTAAGGGGTTATTTGTCTGTGATTCTGCCATTGTGGGGTAACGACGGTCTTGCGGGTGTAAAAACCATTGCTTTACAAAATGTCATTGTAGGGTTAATTCCTCTTATGTTTGTTTAAATGCAGTTTCTTTAACTGTTTTAGCTTACATGAGCAATTGTGATTACTTTTCGTCCGTCGTTTAGCCCCCGTGCGTCCGTAAGTAAACAATTATTGCTTCAAAAGACCTCTGAATTCGCCCATCCAGTTTAAAGCAAACAGCGCAGGAATTATGATTCTTGGATGGTCCTCTACCAAAATAACTATAACTAACTCGGTTGATACCAAACTCTGGTTGCCATTGCAACGTAAAGAAAAGCATTTTAAACATATTTCCTTTAAAACCGGCTGTCAGATTTCAAAATAATTTTATACAAATTATCAATATGTGACCCTGTACCAAAATTGATAAAATGAACGTGATCCGTTCAAAAACATGGTCGCCAGAGGAAATAGCTGCAGGTGAGCGATATAAATGCCATTGTGGCCCTCTTCCTTTAGACTTAAGCTAATGAGGCATCGTTGTGAAACTAAATTCAATTGTTTGGTTAATCACGTGTCTATTCAGGTAATGCAAATTTGTGTATATACCTGGTTGACTCTGGCACCTGCAAATTCGGCAAATAGGCTTTTTTGCAGCCGGACGATTATCACTTGTGTTTAAATAAACAAGTTTCCACTAGTCAAACACGCTGACGTAATATCAATATTTTATACAAACATTTAAGCTATACATGTAGAAATGAAAAAAAAGTTAATGAACTTTAAAGAGAGTAAGTTTCTTTTTTTTTTTTTTGCTGCGTATACATTTCGTTGAATTTGGGCGACGCTAATAACTCATTATGACGTAACTTCCGGATATACAATAAATGAAGTGAATCAGAGAAAATCGCTGTAAGTGCTTCAAATATAAAGTAAAGTTTAAAATGAATCAATAACAACAAACAAATTCACTAAACCGTGACAAAACCTATTTCCTGATCAGATCGAAACAGAATTCCAATTATTAGCATCCATATCATGTATACACTTCTTGAAGACCATCCCATCGTCATTCAGATTCTTTCTATTCTTTCTATGATTAACCAAATTTACCAAATCGAAATAAAATTGATATCACGGGATTCATGTAAAAAACGTCATAAAAGGTACTTTAGTCAAATATCGGCGTTAGGCGTAGTTAGGCAATCCCGTTTGGTATGTTTTAATCATATACCCTTATTACATGGGCTCAATTAGTTCGTCTAAGCATGGGGAAAATGTTTTTGCAACAGTAACTGACGACGGCGGAAGAATTCAGACTCTGAACAAGGATACGCTCACTGAAATGGGTAGAAGACGTTAATGGGAATAGTTTGAACAAGGACGTATCTCAGTGATGCGCATTAATGCACAAGGAAACAATCAAATTCATTCGGAACCTATCGAGCCGTTACGACTAAAGATACATATATCTGTGTGTGCTTGCACGTTAACAACATTATTCGGCGGTCGAGATTTATAAAACCAGTAAAGCAACTCATGGCATACGGAGGCCTTGAAGACCGGTGACCTCTTGTTCATTGCGTGCAGAAGTAGGTCCATTTAAAATATAAACTTTGCATTTCATTTGTGTTTATGTTTACATTGGCTGTAAATCCTCCAATATTATTCATCTCATGTGAAAGTGTAAGTCTTTAATTACTAAGCTACAGGATATTTTTTGTATTTTTCAGGGACTATTTTGTCAGAGTGTATGACGATAGAGACAACTTTGTTGAAACTCGGCACCAGTATTTTCCTGACATTTTGGATAGAGTTACGGGACGAATGGATATTGTGAAAAAACGAGATTATCATGATGGTATTACAGAGACACAGAAAGACTGCTAAATAGGTCTCCTGCATGGAATAACTTGTGCTATATGTGTGAGAACGTTTTTAAATTTGTGACAGAACACCAAAACTATAGAATTTCTGTTGATATATATATATAGGCGAAAAAGTGACGGGTCTGACTCCACACAAACCTCCGCATGTTGGCTGCATTCCAATCCATTTCCCAGTCTCAGAACATAAGCGAGTTGCGTCCCCTTTGAGAATGGTATATCCTATATCACATGTATACGTCACTGTGCTGCCGTAGTGGTTCCCGGCTGATGCCGTTGTTCCATGAATTATGTCTTCCGGCATGGGACACGTGATATCTGTAAAATGAAGCTTATATTCATGTTTTATTATTAATTGTCGACACGTTATTTACAATAAAATTAAGGATCATCTTAAAACGAGAAAGAGACTTGTGTATATTCGTAAACGGCATGCATGTGTATTAGTTGTTAATTATACATATTAACAGGAAAAAAAATTAAAAAATGCATACCATATTTTAACCCTAGGGCTGCCCCTGTCACGTGAGGGAACAGGGCAGGGATCCCAAAAGCGCCACATCCACCCATATGAACCTCGAAAAACGAGAAAAAGTTTGACGGTAAATGTTGACCTTGTTGTACCACCGTAGCTCTGTCTACCCACTGGTGCAAGAGTGACGAATCTGTATTGTGGTAATTTGTCGGTGTCAAGTGGTTCTGGTTGAAAAGAAAAGCGAAATAACTGTTTGGGTTTCCATCGCAGTTGACGAATGTGACGTCATGGCCATTTACACTGTAGCCCTGTACGTCGCCTTTATGACTGACGCCGTTAATGGGAATGAGCCCAATGTATAAATATGGCGTCATTTTGCTGTTTTGAATGCCGTTATATCCTGTATGAGCGTTGTATTGGATTGACAGATTCCGGTGTTGGTATTTTGCTATCTGTGAGATTACAGCCTCGTACTGGGAACCATCGGTACGCACGTCTCGCACCAGTATGTGGGATGCATCTGTATGGAGGTCGTCAATGTTGACCTGTACGGTGGTAAGTGGTGACACGAACGTGTAACCATAGCCGCGATGGAACTCGCAATACACCTGATAGGGCTGGTTCTGTCGGTTGTAAATGGTATAGGTTCCACTGGCTTTCATTATATTGCTCTCGTAAATATCAGCACACGAATCTGGAAGTAATATTAGCAATTACATGTAACAATAAGGTACGATGTTCGGTTAATCACGTCGAACTTACCGAAATAGTACACATTTTGTCAGTTATATGTATAAATGCAATCACGTAGAATATATCAAAATAGTACATATGGTGTAAATTATATGTGTATTACAAAGATGTGATACATATCGACATAGTACATATGGTGTAAGTTATATGTCTATTAAAATGTAGTACTCATGGTGTAAGTTATATGTGTAGTACAATCACGTGGAACTTATCGAAATAGTATATATGGTGTAAATTACATGTCTATTAAAATGTAGTACACATGGTGTAAGTTATATGTGTAGTACAATCACGTGGAACTTATCGAGATAGAACATATGGTGTAAGTTACATGTTTATTAAAATGTAGTACACATGGTGTAAGTTATATGTGTAGTACAATCACGTGGAACTTATCGAAATAGTACATATGGTGTAAGTTATATGTCTATTACAATGTAGTACACATGGTGTAAGTTATATGTGTAGTACAATCACGTGGAACTTATCGAAATAGTACATATGGTGTAAGTTACATGTCTATTAAAATGTAGTACACATGGTGTAAGTTATATGTGTAGTACAATCACGTGGAACTTATCGAAATAGTATAAATGGCGTAAGCTAGGTTATATGTATAACATTGAAATCACGTGGAACTTATCGGAATAAAGAAATTGGTGTAAGTTATATGTATATTGCAATCACGTGAAATTTTTGAAAAAGTGCTTAAGGTATAATAAATATTTGCAATATATTGATATTACTTTCACGTGCAACTTATCAAAATAATGAAAATTGCGTAAGAGCTTTATCAGTAAAGGAAATGGTGTAAATTCTACATGCATATCAACATGTTAATATTTAACTAATAATTCTATATTTATTTTACCGTCCTGGTAGTAATTAGATGCCAAACTCCCTGATAAACGTTAATTTACACCAATATGTTGGAAAGACAAGATTGGGTTTTTGCATGTATATATAGATATTGAACGGTGGATTTACTTACGAGGATGTGATTGACCCTGGATCTGTAGAAACATCGTCCCTATAAAAAGAACGCCCAGATGAAAGTACAGACACGACATATTTGCTATTTGCAGGCTTCCTTGTACCATAGACTAACTCTTGTTTGGAGCATATAAGTATAAATACGAGCTTTGTTCTCTTATCTATAATTCATTGACATATATAGATATACCTCGTGTGCCCTGATTAATCGCATTACATTATACTTGGACAATTTATGAATAGATAAATCAGTGGCTATAATACTATTTGTTTCTTTTGATTAACGCTATTCTGACTGCAAACTGGAAATTAAATACACACTTTTCATATTTTTAATAACAAGTGCTTGCTTTAAGTTGACATTTACAATTCAAAAATCTCAATTTCTATAAATGATAACTTGAACTCTTTATACATTAAATGAGTACACAAAAATTCATAATTCATTGGCAAATGCTAACATTCAAAGTGATCAATTTAAATAAAGTTGTAGGATTTTAAAAATATGACTTGAGGAAAATCTCAGTTTGATATGTTTTAGTGAAACAGTGACCAGTTTAATTTATCATGGGCTAATTTATGTATATATGCTGTAAGATTGTAAGAATTGAACCTTATTAGGACATCACGAAAGGAGGATATACTTATATCAAAACTCTTTTTAGTTTCAATCTACAGTCTTCATATAATTTTATATCATTCTAAATTTCTGGTAACCAACGTATACTACTGAAAATACACCACCCACTCACTCCCAAAATAGATTTAAAAATCATTCAAGATGCTATAATCATTTTTGTATATAAACATAATATAAACTACAAAATATCATGTAATTGTTCAAGTAATTATCTTGTCATCTGTTTACAAACATTATTTAATTGCAATTAGTCTGCACAAACTCGCGTTAATTGTTCTTATCGCGTGTCAGTAACGTGTAAACACGCGCTTCCTATTTCATCACGGAAGTGAGACTCACGTGACTAAAGATGGCGGCATGATAAATAAGTTAATGTTCTATATATTTTGCTAACTATCTTATTGAAGTATTCAGTTTTGTTTTGAATATCGATAGAGAAGTTAAATATAATATAAATATCACTCATTGTCGACTGGTCTAAGGATGATAAAGGTTAGTTTTAATCGAATAAACGACATTTTACGCGAAATATTTAGTTAAATAAACAATTTCAGTATCATTTTATTTATTTTCAACAATTATGTTTTATATAAAATAGCTATATATTATTCATTTGCTTCCAAAAACAACCATTCATATGCAAAGGTTTCTTATCATTTAAAGGGATAGTGTTTAATTCGTATTCTAAAACTATCATTCATATTAAACCAACGTATATTCATATTTGAAAAATATTCATATTCGAAACCTTAATGGGTAGAACCAGTATAAAGTGTCTTGCCCAATGACAGCACACGTACATAAACCCGTGTTGGAGTATCGAGCACAGACCCTCTAATCATGGGTTCGATATTCTACCTCTGGACCACGCGCTCATTCAAGATTTAGAAGATTTGTGACAGTATCAATGTTATTATCTTGTTATATTAAGATATAAACGAGCGAATATATTTGCTCAAAGGAAAGTAACACTATTCTAATCGTGGGATGATTTTTTGGCAAATAAAACGATTAAAAGATATTTTTGACGGGTCTGGTGTATAATCGTTAAAGATCATTAGATATCGATTTATGGTTGACGATCAAGGTAAACCGCGCATACCTCAGATCATAATAATGTCGATTACAACAACAAAAATGTAAATATTGTTAAGATAAGATATTATTATCAGAGGGAGGGGCAGTAATCACAGTCGATCATATAGCACGTGTCGTACAAACATATCGCTGAGATCTCACGGACTGCTATATAATGACTGATAAAAGTTTGAAAGTTCAGTTCATGACCTAACAGTGAAAATAAACACATTCAAGTATTTTTGTATTAGGTATGTAACTGATAACAATATTTTATGAAAAACATAACAATTATTGATCTCAACCAGTATCATTGCTGTAATATCTTTGTGTACATATTATATATTATATTTAATATCTGTTTGAATTTTTATTTGCAGATGAGTGAAAACGGCATTGGTAAATACTGCGTTCCGGTTAATTTTGATGGAAAGATATATAAATTGAACGTGACGCGTAACACAACTTGTGGTGACGTTATACATACAGTCTTGCCGAAAATTGGTGTTTCAGAGTCAAAAACAAAATCGTTTGCTGTGTTTGAAGTTACATCTGGTTTAGAAAGAATGTTGTCTAATAATACACCGGTGCTCAAAACATGGAAATCATGGGGATGCGAAAGCAACCATTTTGGATTTGTTGTCAGACGAAGAGAGACATGTTTGTCGCTGAAAAAAAGTTTGTGTAACAAATCGGTCACTAGTGTAGAATCTAACATCGATGCCATGTTTGTCCAACATAACAGATCTAGGGAACAGGAAGAAGTTCTTGACAAAATCACTGGAAACAGCGACGATGATTCTGTAGTGTCTTCTGACAGTGGCTGTAATACAGCAGACGACATACGTTCTCATCAGTGCAGAAGACTGGGAAATATCGCGTTTTGTTTGGACAAAAGTAAACATAGCGAAGTGAAGGTGAAAGACACAACAACCAAAAACAAACGATGTCATAAATCGAGCGGCAAACGGGCGTTATTAGCAAGATATTTTAGTGACCTTATATTGCATAGCAAACGAAAGAGAGCTATGTCCAGTCTGGAAGAGAGGGAGCGAGGAGATGGGGCAGAGGACACAGACATAATCAGTGACAATGGCGGTTCGAGAAAAAAAATCACTAATTCAGTTAAAGCAACACCTCTATCGAGAGGATTCCGTAATTTACAAGAGAAATGTAAATATTACTGGGAGAGTAACTATGATTCGGATTCTGACTCAGAGGTTGACGTCACAGACGATTCATTCGATGATATTTCTGAGTGTAGCGATCTAAATGAACCACTAACATGTCGTCTAGATACAGCGTTTGTAACATCATCACGTGACTCAGATAGTGATGAAGGTATTGACGTCACAAGTAATTACTCTGAAGATCTGAATACAGCATTTGTCGATAACAATAAAAAAATGAGCCCTTTTGAAATTAATGTCATTTCCAATACAGACGACTCTGTGCAACACGCCCCAATCTCTGATTTAGAAACAAACATTTCCAGAGATGCTTTTGTTAAGAATATATTCAGTCATGATGTGAACGCCACTTTTATGTCTCAAGATGGTGAAATGGACAGCTTCATGAGGACATTTATAGCATCACCTTAGACAATGCTAATGTTGCTTATATGGTTGTGAATTGTGGTAAATAAATGTGCTATTTGCATTTTCTGTTCTTCTTTCTGTAAGTGAATGATACGCGTATCTATATGAACTAATTAATTTAAAATATATACAGAAATGGTATTCCAGCTAAATAAAAACGAGTTCATGTAAATGTATCGAAGCTTGCTTAAAAAATACTTTTTAAGAACTTTTGATTTTTGACTGCGAGCTTAGCTAAACCAAATGTGCTTTTATGTTATACATCATATAATTATGGGAGGATAAACGTCAACATTTGACGTAAAGCTTCTTTGATGAAACAAAATATCTTAAGTTGAACACGGAGTTGAGATTATTACTTGATTCATTGTGCTGCGGTACAAACTGTATGCGATAATAAAATGTGTAATAAACTATTAATGCGTTTTTCGTTATTACTTTTCAAACCAGTTCTGTTTTAACTAGAAATTATACTACTGGAATACGTATTCCAGAAAAAAAAACAAATTAAAAGTCAAAATTACTAAAACATAATAATGCATTATATCTTATAAGAAACTGTATACGATTTATGTCAATAATGTTAAGTTCTGTCTTGTTCTAGTTTATACTAAATTATTTTAGCTCGATTGCGATAAAAGCTCAGAGCTAATATGAAGTACTTTTGAGTCCGCTTCTTGGGTTGATCCAGTACTAAGTGTTGTTTTACGAGAGGCATCATATCGATCGGGGTACCGAACCTGCAACCTCTGGTGTGAGCGGCCAACACTCTATCCATTACAAAACAGCCCCGCCCAAACATTTCCAGACACGCTTTTCGGTCTTGTTCTGTTCTGTTCATACACTCAGTGATTGAGCCGTTTCCATTTTTATCACATCATCATGCATTAGTTTACAAACTGAAAAGAAGACCTGATCAACTTAAATATATTTAGAAGATGAAGAAATAACATTTATTTCCATTAGAAATACAGTAAAACTTTGATGACTCGAACAAGACGGGACTAGACAAAATAGTTCGAATTTCGAGTTAAGGGTTGTTCGAGCCAAGTATTGTTCAATATCATACAATAAGTGTATATACATCAGAATAGATATTGGCAGGAAACAGATAAATGATTCGAGATATATGTGGTGTTCAAGCTATCCGTGTTCGAGCCAATGAAGTTCTGCTTTTTTTTATTCATAGTATCAAACTATCAAAGTAATTTCTACTTCAATTAAAAACCTACATAGTAAGGTTTTTAGCCATTTACATAAACAAAATACTATAATAATGTATTTTTAAAAAAAAAACACGAAAGATTGGCTCGATAAAGCTTTGCCCAATAAACTTTGCAGGGGAAGGTACTAATCTATAAAGTAGTCTCCATGTCTTATCGTCATGTAGTGACGCAGATATACTTTTGTGTTATAAAGTGCATTGTAGTTGCCTAACATAGGAATATATATCAGAGGTCTCGAGATAAGTTGACAAGTTACGGATTGTATCTGATACACGTTCGACTTGTCAGTAAGGTATAAGGCATACTGTGGAGTGTGGCATCAGGCAATATTTCACAAGTAAATATGTCGAGTTTGAACGCTCGAGTGTTTTTGCTGTTTATTTGGCCCCTGTATATACAGGTCAGTGGTGATGTGCACCCGCGTAAGTAGAAAAAAAATCCATTATTTTATAAAATAAAACTTTTTGCTATTTATTTACGAGATAAAATGTACAAATAATTAATATACATTTTTTTTTATTATTATTCCACGTCGTACTTTTTATTGTATTGTATGGTTTATATTGTTGCTTTCAGCATTTTAGTCATAATAGAACGATATCTGACATTGTTTGCTTGAGACAGTATTCTCAGCGCTGCCACATTGGGGATATCGTGCTTCATACGTATGATATTGTACCCCACCCAGTAATATTACACCGGTCGGTTCGACCAGATCTAGAAATATCCTCAATTAATGTCTGAGCTGGGTAGCGAACACATGAACTTCGGCACGGCAGTTGGGCGTTTTGCTACATGACATAACGCTGTGGTATTTCCGGGAATTAAGACAATTAACTTTTAGTTTAATATGCTAATCGTCTCTGACGATTGTTTTTCATTAATTCAGATCTGTTCCGACTTTTAACGTGTTTTTGACGATATCTGTTTTTGGCTGGTTGCCAACTGCAAAAGTGCGAACTACTCTATAAAAATGAATGCGCGTGAGAAGTAGTTCAAAATGGTCAGCTATTTTATCCAACTGAACTGCATTTAAAAGCTTTAGGCCGTGAATATTTACCAAAATAACCACCTAATAATGTTTAAATGAATGTGAAAGACTTTATATCTAAATGATCCATTATAAGTTAAACAACTCTGTAAAAGCTATTACACTACGTCACGAAGTATACAGTCATATGCTAAAAATAGTAACAGGCGTCGCGTAACCTAATTAGGGATGTGATACTTAAACTCGGCCAGGTTGCGGTTAACCCGGCCTTATTCCGGCTGCACGGAAAAGCAAATGTAGCGTGTGTCATAATGTTTTTTTAAGAAAATATCGGGAAAAATTAATAGTTGCCTTTATTAAGTTAGGTATTAAAACTTTTTACTTACCGATATGTCTGACAATTTCTATGCATTGCATTTTTGGTCTTTCTTGCATGAAAACAATGGAAAAAACATAAAAAAAAACAATTCACTGTTTTATTCCTTTCATATTTTCAGTGAAACATGTTTCTTTATTCTGCTCTTCACCCCTCCATCATCAAGCCACGTGTAGCATCGGGCCTTCGGGTATCATAACGCTTTGATTTTCGTTGTTGTAGGCAAATGACATTTCTTTTCATACTTTTCGGTGATGAACTAAACTGACCAGAAATTTGATCCCTGTCCCTAGCTTTAGTTTTGATAAAAGTGTTTTTACCTTGAGTGGTTATTGATCATATGTTGAACAAAACTGTTAATTGTAAATATATCAATTACAGATTCCTGTTCTGATATTTACAAGAACAATATAATGAAACCCAGTGGAACATATACCATTTACAACCGGCAGAACCAGCCCTACCAGGTGTATTGCGAGTTCCATCGCGGCTACGGTTACACGTTTGTGTCACCACTTACCACCGTACAGGTTAACATCGACGACCTCTACACAGACTCAACTCACGTGCTGATGCGAGACTTGCATACCGACGGTTCCCAGTACGAATCTGTCATTTCGCAGATAGCAAGGTACCAACAGTGGAATATGTCAATCCAATACAACGCTCATATAGGATATAGCGATATTCAAAACAGCAAGATGACGCCATATGTGTACGTTGGGCTCATTCCCATTAACGGCGTTAGTCATAGAGGTGACGTGCAGGGCTACAACGTCAATGGACATGATCTGACCTTCGTTAATTGCGATGGAATCCCAAACAGTTATTTCGCCTTTCTGTTTGATCAAAACCATGTGGCACCATCTACTAAACGTCCGACAGATACGTCACTCCTGCACCAGTGGATAGACAAGGCTACGGTGGTACAACAAAATTTACACATTCCGATGAGTTTTTTCTCGTTTTTCGAGGTCCACATGGGTGGGTGTGGTGCCTTTGGGACGCCACTCCAGTTCCCTCACGTGACCGGGGCAGCCCTAGGTTTACGATATGGTATGTTTAGTTCAAACTTATTCATGTTATTTCGATTGTGAAACATGTTATTACAACTTATACAAATCACTCTCGACGTCTTCCTGGGTAGAACCATTACTTAGCATATGACGAAAAACGTGTCTTGCTAAAGGACAGCACGTATTCGCTTCACAACACCCTCTTTTATGGACCCATATCTCTAACAAGTTCTTACAAGTTTTATGGTTCAATGTTATGGGTATAAGAAATGCTATGTTTCCCATGTCAATTAATTGTTTAGGCTGACGTTGACACGACAACACAAAATTGCGATAATTGTTGTTTTGACGTTTTGTGTCGGTCACCAGCACGGCAACACAACAGCATGTAAGAAACAAATATGAACAAATAAATGAGATATAAGAAGCAAGTGTAAGATAACAATTAGTGTAAGAGTGGATGTCTTTTATTTTCTCCATGGTATGTAAGAAACTGTGTTCTGTCTAGTGTATTATTATCAAACTTTCCAAAGGTTTTTTTTTACATTAATACATTACATAAAATGCAATTCTTTTTCTATTAAAACTGAAGCTAGTCGCATGTGAACGGTATTTATTTCTCTGATGTGCCTAATGAAACGCCAGGTGAATTTTAGAGCGATATAATCAAACTACATGTATTGTAGGCGGTATTAACAGTATTAGAATATTCATGTTAGGATTTGCAAATATGATCATAAATATTGCTTGAAAATATGTAAAAAATGTTCTAAACATTATGCGCCAAAAACCAATAGGCATTGAGAGTATCAAATCGTGTTTCTTTCAAAAGTTAGTCTGTTCGAATTAAGGAATTGGGAAAGGGATTGTAAGTGTTTTGGTTAGTTGTCGTGTTACCGTTCTGGCAAGGTCGTAAACATTATTCTCCTGTCCTGTACATGGTTACCTACTTCCACCATGAAACTATATGATAATAATGTTACTTGCAACTCTTTTACTCCTCTTTCTCTTGCTATTACAGATATCATGTGTCCCATGCCGGAAGACATAATTCACGGAACAATGGCATCAGCCGGGAACCACTACGGCAGCACAGTGACGTATACATGTGATATAGGATATACCATTCGCCAAGGGGACGCTACTCGCTTGTGTTCTGAGACTGGGAAATGGATTGGAATGCAGCCAACATGCGGAAGTATGTAGAGTAGAAGCCATACTGTCTTTATGAGACTCTAATGGCCAGGGTGTATTGTTGATGTGCAAGGCTTGAAAAAACAGTCTATACCTATTATCACTGAAAAGCACATACGGATACCTAGGTTATTTCCGGATATATTTAATTATTTCTGATATTAACTACCGTCCAAGATGAGCCTTACATTATTATAAATGAGTGTAAAAGCATGCATTCCATGGCTGACAAGACAAAAACGAATGACTCTATCTTTACCGAGGGAAAATGACTCCTAGTACCATTTGGGTTATTATATTAAGATATAACAAAATATTATAAATTAATCGCGATTATATTCGTTAATCGATCGCCTGAAATGTTTGATTAATCGATTTAAAAGTTCAACTCCTATTCCCAACACTTGAAAATACCCTGTTAGTACTTAATTGTCTAAAATACACCAAGTGAGAAAGAAAAATAAACAAAGACGAGCCTTGACGAAAGCTTTATTTTTATTTTTTCCAGCCAAATTTTATAAATTATCAGTCACCAGCATGGTATTCAGTTCATCATGTCAGAATTAACATGTTTTATTTATATTATATATAAACAAGCAAGAACTGATCATATTCCAACGACGGTGGTAAAAAGTCGAAACTACAATTGTGAAAAGTCAAAACGACGATTGTGAAAAGTCGAAAAAATTATTGTGAAAAGTCGAAACTTCAATCATGGTGAAAAGTCGAAACAACGACACTACGATGGTGAAAAGTTGATTTGATTTCGACTTTTCACCATCGTAATTTCGACTTTTCGACTTTCAATCATCGTAGTTTTGACTTTTCACTATGATAATTTCGACTTTTCATCATCGTAGTTTTGTTGTTTCGACTTAATTTAAAAAAGATGCCACGGTGGCCCCAACGGGACACCGTACCAAATAAAGTTAACAAAGTCTGAGTGTTTTTTTTTTTCAGAGTTCCCCTGTGACAGCCAGCCATGTCAGAACGGAGGACTTTGTTTCGAAGTGGAAAACAGCCAATACATATGTGAATGTCAAGGCGGCTATGTGGGAACACTTTGCGAAACACGTCAATAAGTTGTGTACATCATGTAAACAATATACATAATAAAATAAAAACGAATATTTCAAAGACGTTTTTCATTTATTCGTATAAAGGTCATTTTAATTGTACATCTAGCGTTATATATGAAGTACATGATGTATTATTTTTAATACAATTGCTCTTATTACAAGATGATTTTTTAGTACAATTGCTTTTATTACATGATGCATTGCTTTTAATACAATCGCTCTTATTACACGATGATTTTTTAGTACAATTGCTTTTATTACATGATGTGTTGCTTTTACTACGATTGATTATATTACATTATGTATTGTTTTTAGTAAAATTGATTTTATTACATGATGCGTTGCTTTTACTACGATTGATTTTATTACATTATGTATTGCTTTTAGTACAATTGCTTTTATTACATGATGCATTGATTTTAGTACATTTGCTTTTATAACATGATGCATTGCGTTATTACAACTGATTTTATAACATGCTGCATTGATTTTAGTACAATTGCTTTTATAACATGATGTATTGCTTTTAGTACAATTGTTTTTATTACATGATGCATTGATATTATTACAATTGCTTTTATAACATGATGCATTGCTTTTAATACAATGGCTTTTATTACATGATGCTTGCTTTTAGTTCAATTGATTTTATAACATAATGCATTGCTTTTAGTACAATTGCTTTTATTACACGGTGCATTGCTTTAGTACAATTGCTTTTTATACATGGTGCATTAATATAAGTACAATTGCTATTATTACATGATGCCTTGCATTTAGTACAATTGTTTTTATTACATACTGCATTGATATTAGTACAATTGCTTTTACTCGTGATGCATTGCTTTTAATACAATTGCTTTTATTACAAGATGATTTGTTTTTTGTACAATTGCTTTTATAATATGATGCATTGCTTTTAGTACAATTTCTTTTATTACATGCTGCATCCATATAAGTACAATTGCTTTTTATACATGGTGCATTGATATAAGTACAATTGCTATTATTACATGATGCCTTGCATTTAGTACAATTGCTTTTATTACATGCTGCATGGATATTAGCACAATTGCTTTTTTACATGATGCATTGATTTTAGTACAATTGCTTTTATTACATTATGCATTGATATTAGTGCAATTGCTTTTATTACATGCTGTATTGATTTTAGTACAATTGCTTTAATTACACGAGTATTTGTTTTTAGTACAATTGCTTTTATTACATGATGCATTGCTTTTGGTACAATTGCTTTTGTTACATGATGTATTGCTTTTTAGTTCAATTGCTGTTGTTACATGCTGCATTGCTTTTTAGTTCAATTGCTGTTGTTACATGATGCATTGCTTTTAGCACAATTAACTTTATGACATGATGCATTGCTTTTAATACAATTGCTTTTATAACATGCTGCATTGATATAAGTAAAATTGCTTTTATAACATGATGCATTGATATAAGTTCAATTGCTCTTATTACAATCTGCATTGATATAAGTACAAGTACTTTTATTACATGATACATTGCTTTTAGTACAATTGCTTTTATTACATGATGCATTGATATAAGTACAATTGCTCTTATGACATGCTGCATTGATATTGGTACGATTGCTTTTATTACATGATGCATTGTTTTTATTGCATTATGTAGTACTTTGGTATGTGATTCGGCTGTTTTGCCGTATGACGCTGTGTTTTTGTTATGTTATGCGGTAATTGTTTTATAACAGGCATTGTTTATTCTATAATTATGATGTTGTACTTTTGTTCTGCTGATGCTTTTCCTTCCCTGCCCAAGTCCTTGAAATATCTAATACTATTGCATTCAGTGCGTCTTTGTTTATGAATGTTCTCATTACATACAAACATTTCATATGACAACCATCAGACTACCAACGAATTTCAAACGACTATGATTACTTTAAATTACCAACAGGGAAATGATTAACACCATAAACGATAAACTTAAAAAGTCTTGTGTCTTCAATCTGAAAATAATTGAATTTCCTGAGCATAAGTCGACCCGGTAACCGATGTCCACACTCCGTTTCTGGACTTGTGGATCATATTCAAGTGACAAACGACAATTCTAAATATTTTTTTTAACTAAAGTACCTCAAAAATGTAATTATTCAAGACAAACATAACTGTACAAATATTCAAAAATAGCCCTACATAACGCTGAAAGAGAAATATCTTTACTTCATTACAATTGACGCCCTTAACATCGGACACTGTTTTGGTAAAACAGTGGTCCTATATACCGGTTTAATTACACAAAACAGAGATCCTATCTACCGGTTCAATTACACAAAACAGCGGTCCTATCTACCGGTTCAATTACACAAAACAGCGGTCCTATCTACCGGTTCAATTATACAAAAAAATGGTCCTATCTACCGGTCCCGTTATATAACAATAATCTTGATGATCTGATTTATCGCCGTGCTTTATCAATACTAAACAAAGAAACATTGAAAAGAAAATATTTTTATTTTACTGATATATAACAACACTTCAAAGAGAAACTAAAGTGTTATAATCAATAGAGTATAGAGTATACATGTATTTTATTCATATAATATTTATAAAAAAGGATCTTGCTCATGTTTATGATTTGCCAATTCTTGCCAACAAAGTGTTCAGTAGGAGTCGTACAGTTTCGCTCCGGTGAATGTCGTAAAGTACGGGTATATATTTTGACGCATGGATCTTAGCGCTTCCTGATTATAGGTGGCTAACAAGACTTGTTCCCCTTTGTTAACATGCGCCACGACAGAGTTGCCTCCCTGTAAGTCTTGTTTCTCGTGGTACGTCTCGCACACTGCGTTAACCTTAAGTACACCGTTAACATACAGCCCTATATTGATGGAACTTATGGAGCTTGAGGAGATCGGCTTGATAAAAAACACAAACAGATAAACACCAGTTTCAGGACATGTGAATATACCCGTGCTCCCGTCATAACCTTGTCCGTCATTGTGGAACACGTGATCAAGTATCAGGGTGGTGCCTTTGGGAAGATTCTTCAGCGTTTTCCGTAGTTCAGCAGTGAAGCTAATGCGTCCTCTGTCTGTAAGTACAAACACAATGAAACATGAAACAAAAAATAATAACGGTGACAAAACAGAGAATAATTGTTGATTTCAGAAAGCTACCATTTTTATTCAAAATGATCAGCTCTAAATTGTAATCTATTATCGTATGTGTGTGTGTAGACGTATGCGTGTGTGTGCGTGTGCGTGTGCGTGTGCGTGTGCGTGTGCGTGTGCGTGTGCGTGTCATGATAAAGTATATACTAGTATTCCAAATTATTGCTGTTAACATTAGATTTGATTGTAATTCATTCTGTATGTACTAATCTCAAATAAGGAGTTTGAATTGAATTGAATTGAACTGAGAACAACCGCAGCGTAGGTCTAGTGGAAGGGCGTCCATCTTGAATGCTGAAGGTCGTTGGTTCCTCCGCGGTCGGGTCATACAAAATACTTGAATAATGGTACAAGAAGCTTCCTCGCTTGATGCTTATCATTAAGGAGATAGTTCATGGTCTAGTCTGCCCGGTGTCAGTATAATTTGACTGGGTGGGTAATCATGCCATGTTTCTGCGGCACGATAACCCAGCATGGTAGAGTACTGTTTCAAGTAAATGGCTGCACAATTGCTGAAAGCGACGGTAAACGTCATACAATAATAACATATCTGAGAACAGTGAATTTATTAATAATTTCCATATGTCCAATAAAACTTGAAAATAAATTAATTTCGTAACTGAATGTAGTAAATGATCAGATCAATATTTTTGAGGAATTTGGTAAATAGGGGTTGGTGGGGAAACAATTTTTTATTTTGTTTAAATTAAAATGCAACATTTCAATAAATTGAAAATACAATGAAAAATATTATCAATGGTAAAACAGCAGATAGTTTCAGCGGCAATGTTTGTATCTACTGCTAAATGATTATTTAAACGTGCGCTCATGCGCTCGTGCGTTCGTGCGTGCGTTCGTGCGTGCGTGCGTGCGTGCGTGCGTGCTGTTGCAGTTAAAATAGTTCAGAGTAGTTCAGTTACATACATATATATAAAAATTATATTGTTGGCCTACGGTTCTTATTAACTATTAGAATGTATTACCTCTGGCCTCTGCTATCGTCTTCTCTGTGTATTGAATTTGCGTTTGTAGACCATCAATGTCTCTTTTGTTGTTTACCCCGACGAGTTTGAGATCATTAAGGTTACCCATGATCATTTCAAATTTCGAATTATCTGTTTGATTTAAAAGTTCCTTTGTCATTTCTTTGTTCACGGATTGATTTAGACCTGCAATTTCGCTCGCTATTTCTTTCAATTTATATTCAACATCTTGTTCGATGTGTTCTAGTTGTTGCATTACTTTCGTATCTTTGTCCGAGTCATCTTTTGTTCTATTAATGTGTTCCAACTGTATCGTCATTTCTTCCATTCTTGTGGTAGCCGATTTTTCAAATTCATCTATTTTTTTTAATAATGTATCTTCAACCTTTCGGACGTATTCTTTCTCTGCAAATAATAACGACATTTCCTCAACATTAGCCTTTTTATTCTCCATTTTACTTATAAATGAATTTAACCGCTCATCTAAAGTGTCCATACGTGATTGGATGATATCAATTTCTTCCAGCTTTCTACCTAAAACAGCTACAAAATCACTGACCATCTCTTTAAAACTATCACGATGGTCGTCTGCAAAACCTCCAGAAATAACTAAACACATCACTAATGTACATAAATACATCATGGATAGATTGAGTCGATGGCTCATGTTATACCGCAGAGTGCTAACTTTATTCTGTTTCTTGTGCGCACAAAATGGCCTATTTATTTGTCGAGGTGCCGTAAAATTCCATTCATTTTGTTTCTCACAAAACAGAACGGAATTTAATGATCATCCGAAAAATGACATGAATTACTGATAATGACACAAGAGGACCATGTCAAACCTAGCATGCTCGTCTGGGGTAAACAAATGTAATTATATTCTGTGTTAGTATATTAATGTAAATAATGTATATAAGTTTGATGGCCTCTGGGAAGATTGACTTGTTCAAATGACTTCTTTCGTTAAATAAAGACTTAATTATTATCATTATTATTTTTAATATTTTTATTATCATTATTATTATTTTTATTATTATTATTATTATTATTTATTATTATTTTTTTTTTTTATTATTATCATTATTATCATTATTATAATTATCATCATCATCATCATCATCATGATCATCATCATCATCATCATCATCATCATCATCATCATCATCATCATCATCATCATCATCATCATCATCAACATTATTATTATTATTATTATTATTATTATTATTATTATTATTTTTATTATTATCATTATAATTATTATTATTATTATTTTTATTATTTTTATTATTATTATTATTATTAAATCATCATCATTATCATCATCAACAAAATAATGTTAACGTTTATCTTGGGGAAAATAATCTTTCCAACTACCTAAGAAAAGCAACAAAAATACCAGTCTGAAGTTGATACAAATGGGTGTTTAAACACGTTTCATCTGTTTTATTTAATAGTCAAGTTAAGTCTCGTGTTTCTTAAGTCTACATTATTGCATTCGATGTAAAATACAGAGAAAAAATGAATTGTAGGCAAAAACAAAGACAGCTGACCACGTGACCCTAAATCAGTCACGTGTATCCTTAGAGCCGTGTCAAATAATAGATGTTTTTTTATTATTCAAGAACCATAACTCAGGCATATTTTATAAAAGTATATATTGGTCCGTTAAAATTTATCCATGCGATTATGGTATTTAATTTTTGTGTAGGTTATAATAGAAATTATGGTACTAACCGTTCGCACACGGTAAAAACGAGATACAGAATTGAACTCGTAAAATGCAAATAAGTTTATCGTCTCACACATCAGTTGATTTTGTACTGTTCTACAGATACGTCTCATACCGCTTTTATATTTCCTATAGGGCTCCATTGTAACATTTATGTCCAAAACAGAGTGAAAAAATTAATTCTGCAGCATGTGTCTGGGCTCAAATTCTTCACTGGTTCAAGATATGCAGTTATAAAGGGAAAAAAGTATACCTTGACCAGGTTGGTTTTTTTTTTTAAATTCAATGCTTTTTGATCCAGAGTAATAATATGTCAACTTTTCGCCCTAGATGCGGTTCGAGCCAACAATTCTGAAATGACACAAAATTGTCCAGAAAGCTGGTATCAGCATCAAATTTTCAGTGGTGATTTCTAAAATACTGACCATTTCACTTATGCAAGCAAATAACAAACAATTGCAGCACAAAGCCCTAAGAAGAAAAAGAGAACTAAAGTTTTATTTCTACCTCCTTCATCTTGAGTACTCAAGGGAGATAAAAGTGGTGTGAGTACTGAAGAGACCTGCACTTCTGGAACACTGAACACATTGCCAAAGTCTCTTAAGTGTTCTGCTTCCATAGAATGGCCTCTGTTAGTCAAAATATGCAGGAAAAACATGGGGTTGACCAGGTTGCTTTTTCACAATTTTGATGTTTTGATGACACCCCTTCATTTTTGACAATTCTGTTCATTTGTGGCAGTGTATCACTAGTCATCTTTAAACTGTTATATCTTCATCCAACAGTACCCAATGTAATCCAAACTTGACAGAACTCATGAAACTGTTCCAATGTTCTCAAATGTTCAAAGAAATATGACTATTTCAGTATTTTCAACAAAAACAATGACCAACCGATTAACTCAGCTCTAATTTCTTTGGCGCAATAATCCATCACTTAAGGGGGAGTATTTGGTTTGTGATACTTTATACCTTTTGGAACCATCGGGCTTGCGCAGTAGAGCAGTTAACTTTAAACGAATGGGACAGTTTACATAAAAACACGAGATGCCTATTTATGTTGCAAAATTACCCCCGTTTGATCATGTACTACAGCGGTAATGATTCATTATTTCGTTTTAAAGGTCACAGGCACACGTCTATTTTATCATTAACTTAAAACTCTGACATTATAAAAACCCATTATCAAATTATAGAGACTGATGTGGTTTTCTGTGTCTGTGAAATTATATGAGACCATATAACAACTGTACAAGTAAATGTCAGAATGTCACAAAGTACCCTTCATGACAGTCAAAATGTACTTTTATTAAAGGAAATTACTGTGCCTAAAATAATCAAAGCCTCCACTAACTCTTTTTTATGAGTCACAAATATCTGTATACTATTATTTGAGATAATTTTATAAATCAAAAAGTTTTAAATAGTGGCCAGCTAATTATCGATATCTTCTTTACTATAATCTATATTTTCTTCACTTTAAACTGTTCGTTACTATTTCTAACAAACTCATGAAAATAAAATAGTTGACCAAATATGGGTGAGGAAATGGTTAACTTGAACCAAAATACTACATCTACTTACTACTTTGTTTATTTGCAGGAATAAAAAAACGACAAGTAATTGAAAAAGTATCTTTCGAATGGTAGAGTAAATAAAAATGAATTTTGTTACAAGAATCAGTTTTAATAGTATGGAGAATGTTTTATGCACATAAAAAAACTCGAAATAAATTACTTCATATTATTCTATTAATACGATCTAATATTTATATAAAACTTCATTCAACTCAATATCTAACTAAGTAATACTAGCCATTTAAGGCTAGTACCACCATCGTAAACAGGAAGTGCTACCGTGGGGTAGTCGCATAATGGCGGTTATAAATAATCCTTGTTTCTTCTACATCAAAAATGTATTTTCCTTATTTTAATGAACTTTTTTTATTTGAATGGCATCATTGATGTATTTTGAACATTTTGAAAGCATTGTTATGTTTGAATTGTGAATTTAGAAATAAAAAATGATGCTTGGAAATTGGGGTGTAAATACATGATTTCGGAAGACTACTTTCACTTTGTCTACAATGAACACACTGAGCAGAAGAATAAAAATCTTTTAAATGACACACGACCCCTACTTTTCTCATCATATTTTGTTTGTGCAGAGGTTGACAAACAGTAAAATGTAAGTTACACTTCTTTAATTTGGTTTTTTATGCATGACAAGCCTTCAATTTTTTATTATTTACTACAGAATAAAGAACAAACAATCAATGGTTGACTTACACCTGAACGTCAAACTGTATTGTATATTATATCTACAATGAAACGTAAATAAACTGTTAACAAATATCGTTAATATTCACATGAGTTCTCTTGCGAGAAAACTGTTTTATTATTTTTATTATTATTATTATTATTATTATTATTATTATTATTATTATTATTATTGTAATTGTTATTATTATTATTGAACCGGTGCGAATGTAGATATGGGAAGCAATACACGTTATCACAGGGAGAGTAAAGAGTAAGAGTTATGTACCGTACACCGTGTTATAATGCCGTAACACTATTTCACCCCCTAAGAAATCGGCTCCCCGTCATTACTTCACGTCACAAAAAGACACTGGCCATCAATGGCTGTGAAATTAGCGACACATTAGCATAAAAATGACTCCTGTAAAAAAGTGACCCCCTATATTTTATGTGAGAAGATGTGCATTGATTTTACGTTCATCGCCCTTTTGTTCGTCCGCCCGATTGTTTAGTAGTCATAAATCATGTCTTACCAGAGGAAGAATTCGTGTTACAAATAAGACGATTTTTTTCACATTGTTTTTGGAAAGGAAGAGCCAGTGCTTCCCGGGAACCGTTTAAATGTGTGAGAGTACATCCGGATGATGAACACGCGGACATATTGTAAACCGGAGTGATAGCTTCCGAACAAAAAAAAAGTATTTGCTCTGTAAACGCTAGAGCTCTTAACACAGTGTGGTTTATTGCAATGTCTAGTTTGAAGACGATAGAAGATAGATAAATTGAGGTTTGGTGCACCTTAAACAAGGTTATAAGTCCCCATCTGGCGATCGGCAGTTAGTTATTCCAAGGCGGTACCTAATTGTTTGCTTGCGAGTGTGTCTTGTGTATGAATGTCTGTGTATTTGTGCTCAGTTCTATGTGTTAATGTTTCCTGTTGGTTTCTTATGTTTAACTTATATTTTGGAGGAAGCCTCTCCTAGTAGGATTAAAAAGGTTTAAATCCCACAGATACTCACATGGCTGTTATGACAGATACCGGTAGAAGCGGTCTTTTACTTCTCTGGATCTGTTTAGATATTGGCATATTCAATGTTTGTTTTAAATCGACGATTCTATATTGGTGAGATAGCGATTGGCAGATATGGTTGGTTGCACTGGCGGTGGTGAAGAACTCCGGATTTATTTTGATTTCCATCAGACCTGTTGATTTTGATTTAGTGTTTAGGTTAATGAAACCACAATCCAGAGGACCTGGGTTCGATTTCCCGTCACGATACCGGGAATTTCGAAAATCGTATTTGTTTTACACTTTGATACTTGTTGAAAATTCCAGGAAGTCGTGCATTGGTGATAATATTATAAACTAATTATCTGAAAATACGAATGTGGTACTACATATGATAAGTTGTCTCGTGCTGAACCTTTATTTTCAAAGAGATCCTTCGTAGCCGAGTTGTCTAAAACCTCAGTCATACTGGATCGTACGTGTACTTGATCGTGTGGCTGGCGCCAAACCCACAAAAACAAATAAAAATAATAAATATATTTTAAAAGATCAACAGCTTGGTCTGGTTAGCTCAAGCGGTAACTCTTTTAATCCAGGAGTGGTGAGTTCGAATTTGCGCACGGACAAAGTCATCGTGATGACTGATATACGACAGTGCGTCTAATTGCCATTCGTCTCTTATCGCCTCATTCAAGTATAAATGATATCAGTTACTTGCGGAGATGAGTGTGCTCAAGTGATGGTTACAGAATCCCAGGAAAGAGTGGTTAGGTAAACTGATCGTCTGTTAGCCCTAGATGGCATAAAAACGGCGGTACATATTCAAACAAACAAAAAAAATATCAGTGATAAAACAATGTGATAACCGTGTACAGTATCGACACGGATCAACATGTGCATTCCGCGCGGACTATATATGACCGACACTTTTTGCCTCCTGGGATATCATTACCCTATATCTCAATTGCGCAGAGGCGGAAATTGTCGCCCCGGGACAGCCTTTGCGGACTTCTCCGAGTCGATACTTTACACGGATCTATACCACATTGTTGTTGTTTTGTTGTGTGTGTTTTTGTGTTTTTTTTTGCGAAATGGCTCGACGTTTTAATGTTATACAAAACTGAGATATGCATAAAGTATAGTAACGAAACTTTAATTAAAGGATTGTGCAAATGCAAAGGAACAAAAGTGTTCGACTGATATGTGAAGAAAAATAAACGTTTTATGATATATTTAGGGTTACTAAAACCGCACATAAAGGTTAAACATTGTTTACATCCATCAGAAGTTATTGCATAATATCAAGATGACTGTTGTTTTGGCAACAGTGATCACTTGACAGATTTTCAAAACTCAACCATCTTTATTTTCAACTTAAAACGATCGATTTCCTGATATGTAATACAGCCAGACCTGTGTAAGCGGCCACCTCTATTTAGCAACGAGTTGTCTTAAACAGTCACATTTGTTATTTCCACTTTCTATGCTTCCTTCTTCTCATTCTTCTTTTTTCTTCTATATTTTCCTCTTCCTTTTCTTTTCTTAACATCGATAGACGGGAACAATCAAACGTTTAATGAATTAAATGGTTTACTTATTACTGAACGTTTATTGGAAAGCTTTAAAAGAAAGAAAACCCTCCTCTTTATTTATATAGTTTATTGAGCAAATCCATCACGCAGTTGTATTGAATACATAAATAACAGACTAAAGCATATGTATATATAGAGAGAGGCCACAAACAACAATGCACGGAAGACACCATGCTATATCACGGAGCGCACAGTGTGTAACTGCACGGACTGTACCTGGACAAGGTAATATGAGTTAATGCGAAGAAATGAGACTAGATAAAGAACAACATTACTTATGTTGTTTATGGGTTTTTTTTGGAAAATTAAGGCCAACACCAATATAGAACGTGTGGCCCAATTATGTTGCTTATTAACCACGTGTAAACAGATTATGTTTTGCTTTTGTGTTGTAAAGATTGAATAAATACAAATATTTAAACTTATGACACAACAACATGTATAATCCTAGTTGTTTTTTATTATTATTTATTTAAATTTGGTCTTAAATAGAAATAGAAATATAGAAAACAGGCCGAAATTTGTTAAAACATTACAAAATAAAACATTGAAAAAGGTATCAGCTTTGTATACATCGAGAACATCAAATAGCGTATATCAATTTGAAAAGTCTTGCTTCTTCTATATGGTACCACGTGTCATCTGTAAAACCAAATTTGATTACAACAACAACAACAAAAGTTAATCAATGGCAGTACAGCAGTACAATTTTACAGCACTACAACACTTGCAACAGTATCGATAACATCCCATTGATAACAAGTTATTTTCTATTATTTTATAATGTGAAATAATTTTAATTAAGAATTTCAATCAAACGATTGAATAATTGAACATTTTTGCATTTGATACCAGACACAATTTCTGCACACACTAAAACAGGAGTTGGCACTGTTATAGCACTTATGTCGAACCAGTCATAACAAACATGGAGTTTAGGTACTAAATACAGCATACAGTAATATTTCATTAATGGGATCATTGTCTGACTTTAAGTACTAAGTACTGTATATAACATATTTCAAAACTAAAATAGTTTGTGTAAAACGTATTTAAATTTTAAATAAAAAGTGTAAGAGTGAAACTCTTTGTAAATTTCACTCACGCGAAGAGTTCGCCGTGCGCTATCCGCGCTGCAAACACTTCACTAATACTGTCTGCTTTATATTATAAACTTGTAAATTAAACATACTATAATGTAAATGGGCAAACTGACGTAAGTTTGAATAACCTCGGACGAAATCCCGTCAGGAATCGATCCAGGGGACCTCTGGGTCTTGTAGCAAACATGCTAACCACTAGACTACCCCAACTCCTTCGAAAAATAAATTCAAAAAAAATATTGAAATTACACAATTCAATGTTGAAATTCGAAACACGAATTTCAAACTAACATCTTATTCCGATGTAAATATATCAAATAGATTTAAAATTTAAACAGAAATATATGAAACATGAACAAGTAACAATTATCACACGTGCTTTGTAAAAATATGATTTGACAAATAGAATAAAACAACAACAACAATAACAACAACACCATCAATAAACCATAACAGCTGATGAGCCTTGCACTCTTTTGTAAAACGAAGCTATGTATGAAGACATTCTCCAAAACATATATCTGCAACCATGTTGGCGGGAAGAAAAATGATTTCCCAAGTTATTAAAAACACTTACAACCATATCGTTGTTTAAAATGGCTAACAACGTAATTTGTGTTTATATTCATTATTTTCTTTTTTTTTTCAAATGTTTATATTATTTCTTTTATCAATACTCATTTTTTCCCATTGGCCCTTCCTGTCTATTTCTAGAACTCGTTACATGTTGAATTGAGAGTTATGTCCCTTTAAACATATCACGCTATCAGCTCGATGTATTCTTAGTGAGTTTGTATGTAAATAATGCCATTTGTTTGGTTCGACTATCTTCATACACAACGAAAAAAAAACAACATAATACTGACGGTAAACGAATGAGAGGGCAGGCAGTTAAATCTTAATAGAGAATATATGATTATGAAGAATATACAATTATATATTCTTTCAAATGGATCTTATTAAAAAGTGTGTTTTCTCCTTGCCTTTTTCATTACCTGTGACGTGCTCCAGGTGAACAAAATACATCTAGCTCTAACTAGTTGGTTTACATTATAATTAATTGTTTATTGCCCATTATTGGTTCATTAGGAATTGATCGAAAAACATCTAGTCAATATACATAACTGAAGTTGGGAAAGTTCTTATCATGTTTCATCCATGAAGAAGCTGACCGCTTATTCCATAAAAGTCGTGTTTCTTTCCACTGGTTATATTGCCCCTCAAATCTGGATTCATTTCTATGAACTGGTTATGAAACTTCTTTCTTACAGCTGACTTCTCAAACCTATTCTGTATTTCCAGGAGGCTCGTCTGCGGCCGTGGGATACCTCTTCCTCCTTGCCACTCGAATCTTGGATCGTATTTGTAACCTATGTGATGTGTCGGAAACTCGGCATCGTAGGCTGATTTGAAAGATAGGGAATTATGTAGATTGGCAGGAATAAAGTTGGTTCCCTTGCTCGAAAATTCGTTTCTGTACTCTGAGCTGGGCTCGCTTGTGGCTGGACGTTTTCTTAATACGTTTGAATGTGCAATAAATGGTTGCGGTTGACCTTGGCTAGTGCCGTTATTCGCGGGTTTTGTTTCTATATTTGTAAATGTTATTTTAGGAGCATAATACGAATCTTCTTGTTTTTCGTCTGTTGTTTCTCCTTCGTTCGCCTGATTGTACTGCGCTTGTGTGCTGGTATATTGGGTCGTATTGATTGCTTCTGCTTGGTTAGCGGTGTGACCAATTCCAGGAACAATCACTCTTGGGGAACCGCGAGTTGGTGCACTACTGAATCTTAATACTCCGCTATCTAGACTTTGTGCTACCGTTATGTTGTCAGAGAAGGTTACACTCCGTTTACTCTTTGTAGAACTAGCCTTTCTAACATTGTGTAAGTTTTGATTTTCATTAGACATAACTTGCAATGGTTCATATCGAGAAAATTTCCCTATATCGAATTCCTGTAGAAATTTCTGAGTGTTATAACTATCTCCCATTGTACTCTCTTTTAAAACAGTTTCACCTTCCTGTACCTTTACTCTAGCTGTTTCAACTGTTGGTTGAAGATGGTGCTTCTGGCTTTGCTTCAACGCCTGGTGTTGTTCCACCAGCTCTCTAGACTCACGTCTGTCTCCTGCTAGATTTGGTTGACTACTACTTAGGGTCCTGCTATATCTGAAAGCATCTTTCATGTCATGATTTAGACGCGATGGCAGGTGTAGAGAATCCAAATGTGACGTTCGTGTGTTCATGATTTCTGGGCCACTAACATCAAGGGCATTCATAGAGTAAGCAAGTCGCTCTGGATTGTAGTTAGTCTGGTATATACCTGCTCTCTCCTCGTTGTATTTACCCTCATGACCATAGAAGGTGGGAGGTTTCTCGTTTTCATGAGAATGTGCCATTTTGTAGTTTAGCGATGAAATGTCGTGACTTGGACTATGTGCATTTAGAACTTTCCATCTGTTTTGGGCTTCGATTTCTTGGAAATTTTTATCTTGGTCTCTCTTTGTTGACTCTAGGTATATCGCCTCTTTACCTCCAGGTGCTCCTGAAATAAAGTGGTACTTGTAAACACTTTAAATATTGTCTCAAGGTTTTGTATTTTAACAGAATATGATATACGTGTTTTGCTGATATAACACGCAATACAATGTATTTGTATATTCGCGGATAGTATCTCATTAGCCATGTATAAATACAGGTTCGAATGCCACATTCAGTTGAGTTATTTTAATTATGGTTGCAGTTGGTAAGTTCTTGCAACTAAACATAAATTTAGGTTGTAAGTTTTCAAGTTCTGCCAAACGTACGCGCTCAACACATACGTACACACGTTTATATTGATTGGTGTTCTTTTTTGTGGGGTGCCGATGGGGGTGGGCTGTCTATCGTTTCAGGACATACACCGTTTATTTTTTGTGGGATGGCGATCGGGTTGGGCTGTCTATCGTTTCAGGATATACACTGTTTATTTTTTGGGGGATCGCGATCGGGTAGGGCTGTATATCGTTTCAGGATATACACTGTTTATTTTTTGTGGGATGGCGATCGGGTAGGGCTGTATATCGTTTCAGGATATACACCGTTTATTTTTTGTGGGATGGCGATCGGGTTGGGCTGTCTATCGTTTCATGATATACACTGTTTATTTTTTGTGGGATCGCGATCGGGTAGGGCTGTATATCGTTTCAGGATATACACTGTTTATTTTTTGTGGGATGGCGATCGGGTAAGACTGTCTATCGTTTCAGGACTTACACTGTTTATTTTTTGTGGAATGGCGATCGGGTAGGGCTGTCTATCGTTTCAGGACAGACACTGTTTCTTACAAAACAAAGGTATTACATCAATTATTATTAACATCAGCCATAGTAATTGTAATGATGATGTGAAATCAGTTGTGAATAAATGCAATCCGAGTTCTGATATCTGTCCTGACTTAATTATATTTTGAATGTAGGGAGTAACGACGTTTTTATCCGCACCATCGAAACGAACGTGTCATGTTTACAATTACGTTGTGCTGCTCGTTTCGTAATTAATGTAAAGAAACTAAAGTTCATATCAATACCTGCTGGTTTGAATGGAATGTCATCAGGTCGGCCTTTGCTTGCTTCAAGGGTCTCTAGATTTGGAACTGGGTGAGCTGTCAGTTCTAGTTCCCTCCATCTATCTTTCTCACTCTCTTCTATACCATCTGGAAGACTCACATATTCTTTGCCATTCCAAAGTCGATCTTCCTCCTTCTCGGTTAACGTTTTCATTCTTTGAAAGAAAATATTACACATGAACATACGTGCTTTTAGGTGACAATGTGACATACGCATACATGTACAAACAGTGGATTTGAACTGCGTACAAAAGAAACTGGAGACCCTTTAGAACATTTTGAGCTTGGTGAAAAAAATCTAAGTTTATAAAATAGATCTAAACTTCATAACACTTGGAATTATCAAATTATTTTGTTTATGAAATTCAATCACCATACACCTCAGCATTTATGTTCAAATAAATGAACATTCCAAATGTCGCCAACTTTATTACTGAGTTGGTCAAGGTTGGCAGTAGTGTGGTTTTTAACATGCTTCACAATGATAAATATATATTTTGCTTTTACATTCAGAGCGTTAAATTGGTTTGAACATTCCGTTTGAATGAGCATAGGGATCTTAGACCAAAGTGTCCAGATCCTAGTTCGAGACATAAGGTATGTGTTATATACTGATAAATAATAGGTTACACTGAATATAAATGTCACTGACATTTAAATACCAACGGGCCTATATGGTCAAATAGATACCTTGAGTTTTTTGTTGGATATTCTTATCTCATATACATGTATATCTATGTTTCATTTAATTAGCTATGCATCTCGTTAGAGAATGACATTATCCATTGCTACTAAGGTTAATTCTATTGGTTTATTATATCAATTTTACACAAGAACACATATCATACAAGAAAAGTAGAGAAGAAAAAATATCACTGAGGTCTACGTGAGCCAAGTCCTATATTCTATTAAATATCACATTCATTCACTATAAATGTATCATTTTAGTTTGACAAACCACAAACAGTTAATCAAATGGCAGATGTTATTACACATGCTTTATACGTTTCTTCCCATTCATACAAATGGCAAAAAAACATGAAGACGGAGTGGAAAACAAAGGGACGACATCTACACGCAAAAGCAAAGTGAATTTAAAAACAAACCTGATATAATTTGGATTTTCTGGTGCATTTGCTGCTGCGGCAGTTTGACTTTGAGGTGGTTTAGGAATAAGAGTTTTTGAAATCCTGCCTTCAAAAGGTCGTGGTGGATCAAGGGTGTTGATAGACCTCGGATACTGTAAACGAAAATTACAAATGCCTCGTTCAATTCACTACGCTGTATATAATTAATACATGTGTACATGGAATAGAGATTGAAAGTCATATATATAATATATAATGTTTTATATTCATTGTTTGAAGTTGCTTGTAACTAAATATTCAAAACTGGCTTAAGTGAGTACATTTGTAAAAAAAAGGTACTGGCAGTTAAATCAATTGTTTATTTTAATATACATGTACATAAACCTCATTTACAGTTATGATATATATAAAACGAGAGGATTACTAACATTTAATAAAACCCTATGGACATTTGTACAAAATAAATTCTGTAAGACTCAGTTTGTCCATGAAGAGCCAAGTTGTGCCATATGAAACAAATAAACTAACTCCAGCAGTGTTCCTCATTATAAAATCACTTTATTTAACAACGTATAAATTAAACAAGAAACAGATAACTTACTATTGCATCGTCTTGAATACCATATGTGTTGTAGAACGTTTGCTTTTCACTCAAATTGTCAAGTTTGTTGGGATTGGCTGGACCGAGTCCAGTATGATTCCTATCATACGTCGTCTGCCATTGGTCACGCTCTATGTTCCGCAGTGCAGTAGCTGACTGGAGAGACAACCTTTGTTCCGGACCGCGTGACTGAAGGTTTGGTGCAACAACTTTTGGAGGTATTGGAAAAAACTCCTGGCGACCGTTGTGAACCTTCACAAGCTGTGCGTGAAGACAATTAATACAATCATAAATATAAAAAATATGTGATAGCAAATTGTAAAATTAATAAATTTTTCCAGCTGTGCATAGACAGGAAAATCACTTTTTTAGTTATCCATAGAAATGACGATATATTTTATTGGCACCCTTGTTCAACATAAAAATTATTATCCACCTAAAGTCGTTGCTAGAGGGCATTTATAACATGTAACAGTACCTTTTGTAAACAGGTCCATCAAAAAACAAAAACGCTGTTTTTCTTGTTTGCGTTTCGTGTTTTTATTTGTAAAATATAATGTTTAATTGTTTGCTGTACTTTATATTTTATAATCATGAAGTGTATTTGTCGATTTAAATTAAGCAGAAATGTTATTGTGTTGAAACCGGAATTATTCACAATATGTGTACATATGTACCCTGACCTAACACCTGCAAATGGTTCTTATGGCAACAATAAACGGTTACCAGTCAGCCACTATACTGTGTTGTTCTTTTAGTCATATTTAATATCAAAGTATATCGATTCCAAGACTAGGAGCAAAACTTCTCTATCTACGTTCTTTGTACATATTGAGTTAGACTAGATTTACACTAATCCATCAAAATCAACACTGTCTACACATACCTGGTTGAAGCCCTGTTCTCCAACCCATTCCAAACCCCTTCTCTCCGATGCCCTTGGTACCGTCTGTATTTCTCGTCGGTCACCAAAACCTGGACAAGACAAGCATGTGAATTCAATAACAAAGGAAAATATGCCTTTTATCTATTCCCGTGCGATACCAGCGAGGTTAACTGGTATTCTAAATATCTCAAGAATAAAAACTTCAAAAGTGCGTGAAATTGTTCATAAAATATTTGTTTCACAGTTAGTTTTTCTATTTGTATTTTCTTTATTTAGACACAGGCAGATTTCGTTTGGAATACAAGAGAACTTTTGACACAAGATGGACAGACAGTCTCGCTCCCCAGCATCGAGTTTAACCACAAAGACTTTGTTGCAATCCTACAGAATGTCGACTTAAAGTTTAAGCTTTGTTAAATACAGCCAAGTAGTTTGCATTGACTTAAAGTTATATTGAAAATATATCTACTTTTAACCCTTTACTTTATATAGACGCCTTTGGACACTTCTTAAATAGGCGCCTTTGGACACCTAATGTAGAAGGCTTTTTAATTATTGGGTGAATTATGTTTATATTAACTGACAGAGTGGAAAACAGTGCAGGAAGTGTTCAGATTGCTCGTTACGAGCAATCTGAACTTTTCCTGCACTGTTTTCAAAGGCCTTCTGTGATTGGTGCGGGAAAACGCGTATCTATGGAGTAAAGGGTTAAAAGAACAACATGGTATTTTGTTAGATTATATATTGTTATCTTTGACTAAGTTTATCGACCAATTCGCCATATAAAACATATTACATCGTAAAGTGGCCGTCAACCCACATTGCCTTGTTGTTATTGAGTGATTTTATTCAGGTTTGACAATAAATTTCATAACTGTTATTTGACAAGTATTATCAGCTACAAAATATTACGTGATCAATACGCTTTCTATTATTTCATAGCAATGTGAATTGTACGGCTTGACCGAACCATAAAGCTACTGAATTCTGTCGTCTTTGCTTCTGATAATATTTCCATGGTATAGTGGCTAAGCTGGTTATATACAGAATGAAATTCAAGGGTATGTATTCACCAACCATTCTTGAGAATATTCTTAAACTCGAATTTGATTCAAATTTCAACGTTATATATCTTGTTTACCATGACAGATAAAATTAATGTGATTTGACTATATATTAGGTGTTCTTACATGCTTGCAAATTTTTGTCTCAAAACATTATCTCTAATTGTGTTTTTCAAAATTCACTTTTGAGTTCAAGTCTAATCATATTTTTTTAGAAAGTTGATGCATACCACCCCTGGGCAATCTTAATGGTGTCATGTATTTGATATTTTAATATTATCAATAAAGGATGGTTATTTGTACTTATTATATGACTTTATGTCCTTTATGTTAATGTTTATAGATATGATACTTGTGTTGGAAAGCAAGTTTGAGACTATAGACACCGTCTTTAAATGCAGATTGCTAGAGAAATATGCTACCTTTAGTTTTGTGGACGATCTGTACGTCGTACGCTGTTGCTGGCATCTCATCGCTGATTGGTCTCTGGTGACGCGCAGCAACGCCCCTTTTTGGGTCAACATCACTGTTAAAGGTTGGAAACATGGCAGACCGGGGCATGTGTGAAGAGTATGGGTGGTCGGCCGGAAATGATTTGTTGACCATCAAGGGTCTGTAATAATATAATGCGATTAATACGAATATGGAGCCAATATCTTCCGAACACAAGTTGGCAATAAGATTTATCACCTTACGTAGACCATCTTTTTAAAAATTATTAAAATAATTTTAGTTATCGTTGTCTGCATAAAAAAAAGAATTAAGCACATACTAAAAATCATTATTTAATTGTCACAAATACTAAGCAATCATATCTAATTGAAGAAATCAAACCTTACCCCATAGCTGCTTCGTGTGGCTCAGGAACGCTGGAAGTACATGAAAATAAATTATAATATGATAAGGAAAAACAGAAATAAAATAAAATGGAAAAATATAAAAGAACTCTAGTAATATGATATTATCCCTTTACCAAGATTGATAGGCGTTTTAATAGGACAGAAATGGTTTGCCAAAATCGATGGAAAGTTATTGAGCGTGTGCATATTACATCAAACCTTCAGAGAAGTTGCTGAGAAACAAACTGACTATTGTGTTGTCGGACGGAATACGTCATTCCATGGTCACTAGAATCATAGCAAAGTAGTTTACCATATGTACACTACCTAGTGTTCTCCGCCTCGATATCATCATATGTACGTTTATATGAATTATATCGTCAATTTCTCAATGGACGACAAGATACGATATTTGAGGTTCCGTGGCCTATGTTGCGATGTTAAGTTGGGATTCAATATAACTATTCAATGAACCAATCAAACAGCGAATATTTGAGGTTCCGTGGTCTATGTTGCGATTATATGTTGTGATTCAATGTAACTATTCCATTGTCCAATCAAACAGCGGAAATCTGAGGTTCCGTGGCCTATGTTGCGATGTTATGCTGTGATTCAATGTAACTATTCCATTGACCAATCAAAAAGCGGATATTTGAGGTTCCATGGCCTATGTTGCGATGTTATGTTGTGATTCAGTTTAACTATACCATTGACCAATCAAACAGCGGATATTTGAGGTTCCGTGGCCAATGTTGCGATGTTATGTTGTGATTCAATGTAACTATTCCATGGACCAATCTAGTAGCGGATATGTGAAGCTCCATGTCCTATATTGCGATGTTATGTTGTGATTCAATGTTACTTTCCGATGGTTTCATCACTTTGCATTGTTCATCAAAAAGGGGCGGTACCATTTGCACCATCGCACGTTCTCATCTAGACCGAAGTTGACGTTAAGTTACAATGGCACTATCATGATACTTTTGGCAGCGTTTCTCATTTGTTTTTGTATTATCAGTAAAGGTCGTGGATACGTCGTGGATCGTTTTAATAAAACATAAACCAAGAATATAAATAACATTGTTTGTGCAAATGCCTTATGAAAAAAGAGTAAGCCAATGAAAATGATATTCTTTGAAAGAGAAACGAGTACTTGCTAATCTCTGCAAGTGAAGAAAAAATATGAATAATGGAGCGATCAACCATTGATATTATTCACTATATAGTATATTTAACGTTCTATTGAAGTAGATAATGTGGGGTCTACTTAAGCAAGATTCGATACCCACTTGGAGATCAAGATAAAATAAATGGCCGCAGTTAATGTTCAGAAAACTTGGGGCCAGACAGTTTTGCCTATAATCATAAATAATTTATTAGTATATGCACACTCTGATATGTGTTTGTATGGTAATACAATATGTTTAAACTAATCAAAAATGGGCGACACAAACAAGATTATCTACACCTTAGTATCTCATAAAATGTAAATTTCTTTTTGAAGTTATCCAACATATTTGCATTGACAAACACGAACGGTAATAAATAAAGCATGGTTAGTCCATAATAAATTAATTGTCAGATTATCATCCACGCCCGCCCCCTTATATTCATGCCGTCTCGACCCTTTTTATTTTCATAAAAATAAAATAAAAAAATAATGATAAAAAAGTTTTTTGTTTTTTTTGGTTTTGTTTTAAAAAAAAACATCAAAAATATTAAAATTAAAAATAAAAATAAAATCCTCCCGCCCTTCCCGTTTTTAAGAAACATTTGGATGATATCTAGCAATTAATTTATAATGGCCTTATAGCAACATGGATACGTTCCAGAAACGAAGATTTGCAACATATACTCGTTAAACCAAATGCTCGTAGCCATATTTCGATGCTCTTTGAATAAAGTTGGATAACTTATAAATAATCGTTATTGAGACACTCTTTTTTATAAATAATGATTGTCTGGTCAAATAAATAGCGTCATATTTTTGCCATCGGAAGAAACTGATATATTTTCCTCTTGAATAAATTGTGAGATACCAATAATAATGAGACGTAATGTCGTATATCAACCATCACGGATAATATGACCGGGTGGGGATTCGAGCTCACAACCTCTGGATTGATTACCAGACGCACTACTGACGGAGCTAACTGGGCCAAGCTTTTTTTATAAACAAGAAAGAATCATGGTAATACACCTCAACCCTTCCTCGATTAAAAAGCCCAAACAGCTAACGTTGTACAAATGTCAATTTGTTCGGCAGACTAAAAATAGCTGCCCTCATATTATATCTATGAATTATCTCCTGCATAGTTAACTCAAGTTCAAAAGTATTAGACCTTGTTATTGAAGTCGTTAAACGTACAAGCCCCTCGAACAATGCTATCCGCCATTTATCATTTGTATAATATAGCCGTCTTGATATCTCGGATTTCAAATGTATAGTCAATATTGAACACATTGATTAATTCCGCCGAAACATAATTGGGATTAGAGATTACTACAAACACACGCCTATGTAAATTAAATCCCAGGGTATAAATTGGAATTTGTATATATGAATACAAAGGTTTTAAAGATTTAAATACATTAAAATACCAAAGTGCCATGTAGATGGCCAGTGACTATGTTTCTATAAGTGAACTACTGGTAACATATGAACATATGTGGGTTCACGCAAACTGATATTGAAAGAGGCCTGACCTAAATTGCCGATATTTTTTTCGATCTTAGTAAAAAAACTGCACATTTATATCAAACATGATATATTATGAATATTCTATACAATAATTTATATAGCATTTTGTCTCTAGAGTGTAAAATTCTTTAATTTTGTTGTCCAAATACTACATCGCGGCCCGCGATAAAGTCACTCTATGGCAAGTGTAGGGTTATGCTAAATCATTGACAAATAATACGGAAAATGCCAACCTATGTATTGACAAATTTTTCATTAATGTAAATATAATAGGATTAGAGACAAAATAGTCCGGTCACCAGTTCTCTCAGTATTAAATACGGCCACTCCCTTTCAACTATAATTAACATTTTTTAAAGATAGATTCTTCTATATAAAGCACATGTTTAATGAGTATTGAGTTTCAGGTTATCATAGTGATACTTACAGCTCATCGTTACTCCTAATGTTACTCAACTTCAGTTGAGTGAGTTTGTAAAACTGGTCAACAGGTTTTCCACTGAAATAAAAATAGAGATTCATATTAATAACTATTAACTGTAGATGTCAGTGTGCACATACATGCAGCAGTGTACATACACATGCAGCTCAGTGTACACATACATGCAGTTCGGTGCACACATACATGCAGCTCAATGCACACATACATGCAGCTCGGTGTATACATACATGCAGCTCGGTGTACACATATATGCAGCTCAGTGTACACATACATGCAGCTCGGTGTACACACAGCTCGGTGTAAACACACATGCAGCTCGGTGTACACATACATGCAGCTCGGTGTACACACACATGCAGCTCGGTGAACACACACATGCAGCTCAGAGCACACACACATGCAGCTCAGTGTACACACACATGCAGCTCAGTGTACACACACATGCAGCAAAGTGTACACATACATGCAGCCCAGTGTACACATACATGCATCTCAGTGTACACATACATGCAGTTCGGTGTACACTTACATGCAGCTCGGTGTACACACACATGCAGCTCGGTGCACACATACATGCAGCTCGGTGTACACATACATGCAGCTCGGTGTACATATACATGCAGCTCAGTGGACACACACTTGCAGCTCAGTGGACACACACATGCAGCTCGGTGTACACATACATGCTGCTCGGTGTACACATACATGCAGCTCGGTGTACACATACATGCAGCTCGGTGTACACATACATGCAGCTCGGTGTACACATACATGCAGCTCGGTGTACAAATACATGCAGCACACGTTGCTTAGTGTGGGGTGTTAATAAATAACATATTACGTTATAGTCATAAATAATCGAGACATGAAACAACGTGTGTTCAATGTAATGTTCAATAACTGAAGACATTTTAATAAAACACGAACGTTCGTATTGGTAAATGCGTGAACTTGAAGAATTAGTCCACATTCTTTTCACTAACCCGCATTATCATTATTATAGAAATACAATGGTGCAAACTTGTGTAAATAGATGACAAGATAGCTGTGAAAACATATTTTATTAGACATTTGCAAACTGTTATTGAAAGACGATAATTAATATTGAAACCTAAATATCATCAAAACAAATATTTTATAAAAATATAATTACTCGTATCTATTATAAAATAATCCTTTAGAAGTATAGAATAAAAGCTGACAAACTAACCCGTTAAAGGCACAGAACATAACCAAAATGTGAAAATAGCAAACTCGGTTTTATTGAGTCTGTTTACGAGGGGCAATGAAACATGCAACATCCCTGGAAGCATACAACATAACTAGTCTGTTGAACGGACCTTGCTCTCCTGACTGGGTCCGATAAACAGTAATGTTGGGAAAGCCACATTTGAACACGACCAATGGTCAAGTTTAAACGTTTAATGGTTCAGTAGGCGTTCAATTGGCAGGCATATAATTGTCTGCTTTTTTATTGGGGGTGGGGGTGCTAATAGACGGGATTCGGGAGATACCAAACTTTGGGATAGACTAGGACAAAACCAAGAAAAATATCAGAATGGAGTTCCATGCATTAATTGTGTTCATGTTGCTATGGTGACTGTCATGTGTTTATGTTGCTATGGTGACTGTGTCATTTGGATGCTGTGACTGATGTTGGTAATATATGTTCTTTTTTTATTGAGATTGTTCGTGATGAATTAAGCTAAATACATATCCAATACATCGCCGGCTGAGAAGAATTCTATTTTGATCCTAGCACTTTCATTTGAACAACTTGAAATCCCTATTAATCAGATCATTTTTAACTCTTCTAGACACATTTAATGCGCCGGACCCATGATCATAAAGGATCAGCAATTACTTACCGCTTACCTGCCTGCCTGCCTACCTGCCTGTCCGCCCGCCTGCTTGCCCCCTGTCTACTCACTCACTTAATCATCACTCACAACTCACTCAATCACTCACTTGTGTGCATCAGTTATATATTTATGGTTGTAATTTGGCTCCTGCCTTTAAACTACAGAACGTGTACGCTCACGTTGACAATATTTTACATTGCTATAATACTTGTTTATAAAATTAAACAAACAGATAACAAAAATGTTCCACGACGTGCCAACACATCGTTTACATCGATCACGTAATGACTCCCAGTTGTTTTAAGTAGATAAGAATGCATTATTAATTTGGTAATGTACGGTGGGGTTGACAGAAGTGCGTGGACACTGACAGTACATTCTATCTACAAACAAAACGTGTTCATGATAAAAAAAATAATAATAAAAATAATAACCATCCCGTGTATTGACTGTTGTCTAAACAATCGAAGTGTGGACCGCAAAGACATTTACCGTGCATTCATTCCTTTCTTCAAAGACGTCAATGATACTTTTCTTTAAATCTACTTATTTATTCAAACGTAATCGTAAAAAATAACAAAGGGGGACAAGTATATTCAAACAAAGTACAACAATGATATACAACGTAGATGTACATCAGCCCAATCAATATAGAAGTGAATCACATAAAACCTGTTGAAAATAATAAATTGAAATAACTCTCTCCCATCTACCATTGTAGCTTTCCTATCAAATGATACACTTACACTCAATTTCAAAATTTTATTTGTAAAGATGAAACAAAGAACTGTTGACGGTACAAATGTAGGTATTGTTAACGTTAAAAAAGCAAAACTATATCTATTAACATCACTGATTGCCTCGAGCTCAAAATGGCTATTCAAGTATACAGCCACGTACATCAAACAAAATTGTATATTTTACATTAAAAGTCGCATAAGAACAGTTATAACCTTGTATAAAAATGTTAATATGGGAAATAACAACAGAAGAAGGCGTTACGGTTACGGAACGCTGCGGCGACATTGCGATTGAATATAGTGGGTGGGGGAGCGGGTAACTAAAGCTGCATACTAAAGCTGCATGTAACATTATTGTGCTCTGTCATGCACTAGTTCAAAAACTTTCAATCTTTATATGTCATGGTACACATGATATAAATTGTGGGTTTTATGTATTTTAATGTCAATATTTTATAACGTATGCTACTGGGGAGTGGTACAAATGTAAAAAAGCATTCCATTATTTCAAACACACTTAGGGGTCGTATTCACCAACCATTCTCGAGAATGTTCATTGACTTGAGCTTGAAACTCCAAATTTGAACCTTAGATATCAAGGGTGTTTTTCAAAATCCATTATTCGCCCTTAACAACGTCAATAGCAACTATGCAGTGTACGATGCGCTCTTTATTCTAACCTACTAGCGTTGAATTCGTAACTGGCGTTTATGTTTAAAAAATTCTTGGTTTGTTCCAAATATTTTCAAACTGATATAAGTAACTTTATCCCAGCCAACACAATGAGACTAAACTGGATATCATAACTTAGGTATGAGGTATGATAATTCTGTTCTGTCTTATATTCCTTAATTCTATGTTATGGCGAGATACATACGGATGATTCTAATTCATGAAATAACGTTAAGAGATTGTTGAATTATAAATAAGGCAAATAAAAGGTGTGATCAAGGTAACAATGAACCGACAGCGTCCAACTTAAATAGAAATTGACACGTGCATAAGAAAAATAGAACTGACGTGTGTTCAACTGTAGTAACCTATTATAATAACAACAATTGCCAGGACAATTCATAATAAGATTTAGTTCCAAAATAACCCTGGTCTGTGTGTTCAACCAAAATATCCCTGGTCTGTATATTCAACCAAAGTAGTCCTTGTCTATATATTCAACTAAAGTAGTCCTGGTCTGTATATTCAACCAAAGTAGCCCTGGTCTGTATATTCAACCAAAATAGCCCTGGTCTGTATTTTCAACCAAAATAGCCCTGGTCTGTATATTTAACCAAAATAGCCCTGGTCTGTATAGTCAACCAAAGTAGCCCTGGTCTGTATATTCAACCCAAATTGCCCTGGTCTGTTTATTCAACCAAACTAGCCCTGGTCTGTATATTCAACCAAAATAGCCCTGGTCTGTATATTCAACCAAAATAGCCCTGGTCTGTATATTCAACCAAAATAGCCCTGGTCTGTATTTTCAACCAAAATAGCCCTGGTCTGTATATTCAACCAAAGTAGCCCTTGTCTGTATTTTCAACCCAAATTGCCCTGGTCTGTATATTCAACCAAACTAGCCCTGGTATGTATATCCAAACAAAATAGCACTGGTCTGTATATTCAACCAAAATAGCCCTGGTCTGTATATTTAACCAAAAATAGTCCTGGTCTGTATTTTCAACCAAAATAGCCCTGGTCTGTATTTTCAACCAAAATAGCCCTGGTCTGTATATTCAACCAAAGTAGCCCTGGTCTGTATATTCAACCAAAGTAGCCCTGGTCTGTATATTCAACCCAAATAGCCCTGGTCTGTATATCCAACCAAAATAGCCCTGGTCTGTATATTCAACCAAAATAGTCCTGGTTTGTAATTCAACCACTGGTAGTAGAAATAGACTGAATACTGTTAAAAATAGAACATGTATTCTTTAATAGTGGGATAAAATAAATAAATAATAACCAAATTGGAAAACATTTAGCTAGATATTTAAGAAAACTACACACAATGTTTTCTTCAATGTCCTTTATATAAGCCCAGTGACAAATATAAGGGCTTCGTTACCAGATATAAGTAAAAACATTGATATGTAACGAATAGACACTCGTGTGCATGACTAACAAAGCGTGTCCACAATGATTGCTTGGTTGAGCATTTGGAAGTCTCATTATTTTACGCTAAAAGTCACGTGTGTGTGATTAAGACATAGATTACTCCCTGTAATACTTAGGGTTTTGTTTAAAATAAAAACAATTCAATGCGGTAAACAATGTGTGACATTGATGTAACCAGTGTAATTCACATAAACTGATTATAAAAATATCTAGATAACGTTGTTTTTTTTTTAATGTTTATATTACTCATATTCAAGATGCTATCTGACTGAGACTGAGTGGGAATGTGTTTTAATCGTATTCCTCCGTGCTATAGCTTTAATCTGTTTTGAATATGAATGACGTACATTTTAATGGGGTTTAACGCCATTCTCAACACATTTCAGGTTATATAAGGCATATCCAGTTTTACAGGTGGAGGAAGACCTCAGATTGAGTCAGACTGAGTAGAACCACTGTCCTTCCGCAAGTAACCGGAAATTTCCTCACATAAAGTTTTTGGAGCGAACGTGACTCGGACCTGCGACTTTAGTGGTGAGAGGTAAGTGATCTTGAGACGGCGCCTAAGACCATTCGGCCACGGAGGACCCATTGAATGACGTACAAATGATAGTTTAACATCAAGATAACAGAACCGCAAATATTATAGTTGCAATAAAATTATTAAAAAAAATGGCACGAAATTTATAAAAAGGGAAAAGAAACGACACAAACATTGTAATTTCTTTAAAACTATATGTAAAATGACATCGAATTGATAAAAAAACGACACACCCTTTGTAATTCATGATAGTGAATTTTATGAGAGCGATTCAGAAAGTGACATCACCTTCATAAAAAGACATAAAATTTATGATTGTATGAAAGCGCTATGGAACATAACATCAAATTGATAAAAAAAAACGGAAACAATATAGGCCAAATTTCATGAAAACGAACGTTATCAACACTTATTGATATATGACACATTTGAAAACAGTTTGAGTACCCTAGGATATAAAATTTATATTACAATAACATAGACGTGTTTCACAAGTGTTTGTAGTGTTACACTTATATTAATGCATTGATATGGTTCATATATAAAACCATGTGATAAGGTAGCCGGCTGTATTTCACGCCTATTTGTCATCCACTTTGCTGAACACACTGATTATTGGCGATAATGTAGATGTGGATGACAATGTCAATATACCGATGCACTTCATACTGTAGGCGAAGTGCTGTAGAACAAATCCGTGAACTACCCGCATATTATCGCTTTGTCTGGGTCAGAACTGTGTGTCAGAACCACCGTCCTTCCGCAAGTTACTGGAAACTTTCTCACATAATTTTTTTGGATCGAGCGGGACTCGAACCTACGACCTTAGCGATGATCTTGAGACGGCGCTTTAGACCACCCGGCCGCGGAGGACCCCCGTGCGTTATACAATAATAAAATAGGGGTCATATAAATCCGCCAGATGGTCATATCAATACACTTGGGGTCACCTCCTATATATATCAATGCATATTAAAGATGATAGGGGGCATTTCTACTAAGATTGATGAGGATCCAGCGGTTGTTGCTTTTATTGCAAATCGGTCAGTGTATTAATGATTGGTCAGTTGAAGTCGTGACGTGATAAGTTAATTAATGAAGGTTCTTATGTAGCTATCTGAATGTCATTTTGTTGTTCGACTCTTCAAGCACTTCATATTTACCGCTTTAAAGGCTGCATCTGATGATGATATTAGTTTCTTTTTTTTCTCATTTTCTTCAATCTGTGTTGAGTTTTGTCACTTAAATAAGTCGATACTTAAAAGCTTACAGTATTAAAGTGCAGCATGTAGAAATTTGAATATGTTCAAATGAATTCAGTCAAATGTATACAAACGTTAAGATTATAAGTATTTTCTTAGCTAAGTTATTGTCGGTGAAGCTCGAAACCCAGATCCGCGAGGGGTGATCATTTAATTTGTTAATGCATGTTGCCACGGTTACCATAACATTATTAGAAACGTAAGAAGTGCGGTAAAATACTGGATATTGATGAAAAATACATCCGTTCTCTGAAGTTAAAAAAAAGTAGCGGTGACTTGCATACATGTGGATTTTATTAATAATTATCCACGAATTTAATGACCATCTGTCGTACACCTACACGACCAATGACCATTAAAGTCAAGGTATCAGCACATTAAATTAAAAAAAAAAAAAAAGATCACTCGTTCTCTTTAAACATAGGCAGCCATGATAGGATTTAGATTAAATCTCCGCAAACTGAAAATAACAATACAATGCCGATGGTAATGTCATTAAATAAGCATCAAGCACATTCTAAATCGTATCTAATACGTTTATGTCCCAGTGATTTTTATCAATACAGAATTACCGGCAATAAATGCAGTTGGTTTCGTTATATTGTTGAGAGTTGAATGGTTCCGTGAAGGAATCGGCATTAATAATTAAATGTTAGTGTGTACGTAACACAAACGGCCATAAACAAAGATAATGAATGGATGTATTTGCCGATAATGGAATCGTGAACAGTATGCGTGATTTGGTGTGCTTCAGCGTTGCCAAGCATTAGCGTCAAGTGCATAAAAACACAGAGAATGCAAATTACGTCGAATGCAATCTAGAAATAAGAACCGAGAATCGCAAATATTGGAGAGTTTTTCTTTTTTTTAAGATAAAAAACACTACATATGTCTAATAGGAGATATAGCATACACGGAGACAGTCACCACAATCAATAAAACATCTCCAGTATATAGTTAAAATGTTTGTTTGAATATTGATCGTCATTTTATACCGTTGAGGGCTAAAAGACGATCAATTAGCCTGACTACTCTTTCCTGGGATCCCTAATGGTTAATCAGTACTTGAGCACTCGCATATCCGCAAGTAATTGATAACGTTCCCACTTGAATCAGACGGCAAGAGACGAATAACAATGAGACGCAATGTCGTATATCAATCACCATGGAGACTGTGACCGCGTGATGATTCGAACTTATTGCCCCGGGATCGATAGTCATACGCGCTACCGACTGAGCTAACCGGGTCCAGCGCAATATAAAAACAACTAATGATAAGTACAATATATCCATACAGGAAACATGACAGCAGTAGTCACTGTGCCTTGGAAAAGTCATTAGCTAAACTCAGCGGCCACTGGTATGGGGAACTGAAAATACGGCTGCACCAAACCTCACTATTCCATTTATCATCACATCATAAAATATGCTTCAGCCATGGTGTCATTCGCAGTGGTTATTTATATATGAAGGTATGTTTTATACTTTCATGTCTCATACAGTATCCAATACAGTGGACTGGTTTGTTGTGCTTCTAACGTTCCATATATCATATAATTAATAATTATATATATTATGTGACCAGTATATAACCATGGGCTTAGGACAGTTTCAATTATTTTTTTTTTTGGGGGGGGGGGGGGCGGGGGGGGGGGGGGGAGGGGGTGGGCAAACCTGAGGAGAGAGTAAAATATTGGGTGGGTCAAAGTATATGCTGGCCCCTCCAAACTGTATGAAAACTTAAAACGAACTATCAAAATATTTGTCATGGTGAGGTTTTATTCAACTCTAAAGTTGAGAAAGAATGTTCTCCTTTGTTTGTGGTTTTAAATATAAGTACCCATGTATGTATAACATCATAAATTATTTTCAAAAAATGTACGTAAAGTATTTAAAAATACAGAAAACATCTTAAACTTGAACACATAAAACATCCGAGGAACGTGCACTCGATAACTCAAAGGTTAATGAAAACGTATATGAAAATTGTTTCAAATTATTTGAAAAACGTTTTAGGGACAGGGACAACTGAACAACACGCGATTTTGCACGCGACTTTGTTTTTAAGACTCAGGGTTAATCAGAAGAATATATCCGTATAAATCTGACATCGTGTAAGTATACATGTCTTGTATATATAACAGTTATACTCTGTATATGTTAGACTGTATATAGTATTCGTTGTGAGAATTAAGGTTGGCAGATCCTTGACTTGTTAGATGTATAGAAAAGCAGGAAACAACTATGATATAACATGCTTTATATATGCATACGATTATATACCTATGTGTATATATAGTATAAGATGCATTCTAGCATTAAAGTAAATACAATGAATAATTGATGTGTCCTGATCTGCGTGTTGAAGGCATGTGGGCAAATAAATTATGTAATTAATAAAGTGAAACAATGAACGTGCGTTATTTGACTAGAGAGTGTGTAGCTCGTGTCGTACGTGCAGTAACATACGTGCATTACATATGTCATTCTCATATATAGTAATGATAATAATAAGTAGTAGTAGTAGTATTAGCAGCAGCAGCAGTAGTAGAAGTGATAATAGTAGTAATATTATGTAGCAGTAGAAGTCGAAGTAGTAGTAGAGGTAGTAGTAGTAGTAGTAGTGGTAATAGTAGTATAAGTAGTAGAAGAAGTGGTAATAGTAGTAGTAGTAGTAGCAGTAGCAGTAGCAATAACAGTAGCAGCAGCAGCAGCAACAGCAGTAGCAGCAGCAGTAGTAATATGAGGAGAATAATAAGTAGTAGCTGTAGTTTCATGTAGTAGTATACCCTATATAAAGTATGAACTGTGTTCAAGGGCATAATTAAGCAAAATTACTTGTCCTTGTAACCTGAACCACTCCATAACACTGATAAATTGTTTAATTAATTTCTTAAATAACAAAAGGGCGAATACAATTTATCTCGTTCCGTTTTTGTCAAATGATAAGATTTGTTTATCAGACGTTAAATTCGATAATTCCTTTGCGCCTTTTCGTGATAACCGAGCTAATCGTTAATCTATATCTTACATGTATATATTGTTTATCGACCATATCTTGTATACATCTAATGTCACAAAGATGTGTTATTTGACGGCGTTTTGTCCGAATAAAGAAACAACCAATACGTCAATGCGACTTTGAAAGACTGTGAAATAAAGTCCGACATATTGTATGAAGTTTGTACATTTGATATGTAATGATAAGATCTACTTTGGTATAACGTAAGTTTAAAAGTCTTACCTGTACTGCCAAGTTGGGGCCTTAGGGACAAAAACATCCACTTCTTCCTTATACCGCCCCGTGCCCCACTCCTTGGGGACGGCAGACACATGGTCAACTTTAGGAAACAGTTGAAGGGAGGTCATTTTATCCAACTCCCTATTCCTGTCAACGATAATCCATAAACACACTCTCCTGGTGACACAATAGCCACTTAAGCGCGTCTATGGTTGCTAGGTTGTATTGTTGGTAGACGGGTTAACAAATCGTACCGGATGTATATGCAAATTTAAATGCATTATGGGTATTGATCGGGTAGTGTAGCTGTCTGCTAAATTTTTAAGATCAGATTACAAAAGGGAAATAAATCTTTAGGATTATTGCACTTTCAAATTGGATTATATGTTATATAAATCGTATATATTAGACAAAATATTCCATAGGAGTTATTATATTACTGTGTATAATTCAGTAGGATATTTATATATAGAGCACGACTTGATCTATATACATACATGACCTATTCATGTATTCGGAAGAGACAGTACTAATTATCTTTTAATTAACTGCTGTTACCTTTAGTGAATGAAGTCTGGGACAACTTCAAATGACATTGCTCAATTATGTCTTTCTCAAAAGTTAAAGAAAACTACGAAATGGCATTGTCCTACCCAGGGTCGTTTAACGCCCTGTCATGCCCGACCACAATATACGTATGTAATTGCCTTTAATGTTTTCCATGTTCTTTATAAACGAATAAACCTTTTTTTATAATAATTGAGGTTATACGATATATACGTTCTTGTTAGACTCAGATAGATCTGCGTGCATATTATATGGACGTATGCCTTTTAAATGTAGATCTATAATTACCCACCGATACCAAAGTGCTGAAATGCATATTTATGACAATGTATGTGGTCAATGTGTCAAAATGATACATAAAAATGAAAGAACAATATGGGTGCCGTAGGGGGTCATCAGGTCCCCAAATGTTCAGGTTGTGTGGGGGGGGGGGGCAGTTTTACACCTTCCCCATCCCTCCCTAACATTAAATTAAAATACCATACATCTTAACTAAATGGTAACCATAATGTTTAGTCCATAAACTTGAATGCAGTATTTGGTGCTTAAATATCGGAATTTTCAGGGGAAGGACCCCGTACCTCCAACAGGCCAATTTCGCACCTGTACATTTAGTTCATGAGAGTATATGTAGAAAACATTACATATTTATAAAATAAGAATATATAAAATAGATAACCATACTTCTTGCGTGATCATACATAACCATTAAATCTACATCTATTAGAACTCTCCACGTGTACCAGATTCAGGTAGAGAGTTTATTTTAAATTTTCCAATGGCAACTGTATTTCTTCTGATCTGATCAGGTCGTAAAAGGTCACGGGGGTCTTTATATCTACAAAGTTTCAGACTACGACTAGTCGAGGTCTGATAATAAAAAAAACAGCTACAGTGTTTATGTAACAAAATTAAGCATTTTTCAGTCAATCAAGTGCCATTACTCTGCCCATCCTTGTCTGATCTGGTCAGGTCAGGAACACACCGAAGCATTATTCAACCAATTAAAAGGCTATGAATCTGCCCATTTGAACTTTCATGAACACAACATTCTGACCAAGTTTGGTCAAGAACAGATGAAAACTGAAAGTACTACAGATATTCAGGGACAGTTTTACATGGTGAGAGTATTAGTTTTATAACGCCAGTACCATTACGGTGTGCGACTTCTACAGCGTTTAAAAAAACTGACAATTCCAATGGATAGCGCCAATGTTTTTAAGACTTTTATTTTTCGATAAAACTCAATGAGCCGGACTACTTTTTCACGTTTCTAGTTAATTATTACTACGCGTTTATTTTGCAGCGAATAGTTAAACTTTTCATTCATATGCTTTACTTGAGAAAGATTTAACTTTTATTTTTTGTTTTATGCATGTGTAAAGAATGTCGAATCACGTACATATCTTACACAAAGTACTTAGGACTTGAATTGAGTTGTGCATGATTCCATAATATTTACTAATGGATTAAAACAGAAAAATGACAGCCTTTACAATGCATAGTAGCAACTGATATTTGGCAGGAAGAAGTCCGGATATTTTGCTGAACATGCGAGGTTGATTTGAAATAATGCTTTCGGTAACTAGTGGACACGTTCAAATGCTCTTGATATAAATTTATTTCTAAAGAAAACAAGGCAAAATTAATTGTTTGCGAGAATTTTAGAATGAAATTGTGTTATCACTCATGAACAATTTAGTCCAAAAAGTCCATGTAAGAGTTCGCGACACAAGAAAAACGACGATGAACTAACAAACACATTATAACACGGGAGTCGAGACAGTATGAAAATTAACAAAAGTTTTGTGCCCTTAAAAGCTTCAACACTGAAAAAGGAAACACGATTGTGTTCGTGAACATAGGATATAGACCATGGGAAGTAGTTCAAACGTACATTGTATTCTTGTATTATTCTATGTAAAACAAGTCAGTTGACGTGCTAAAAAACCTCTTCCTTTGGAGCTAGTACTACACCGTACTGAGCAAATACTAACAATGTACCAGGCTCAACCACACATATTTAATCTAGATACGTATGTATGCGGTATGTGCAAACCATAAACACCACATCCGACTAGCTGTTGAGTATAAATGTACTATTTTGAAATAATAACTAAATCACGTCATTTACGTGACAATATAAATCAAGCGATCAAGTCTAGTCAATCATATAAACAAAGCCCTAGGAGTCATCCAAGGTATTCACTAGACACACCCCTTCCTGATCGTGGTTTAACAAACCCGTAATTATAACATATGTACTATTTATTTACTACTCCCACCTTGGCGGCGACGTTCGTGTTAATGTATTTGCACCCACACAGCTCATAAAAGTTATAAATACAACTTTGAAAACAAAAATATTATGTAAAATCCGTTAAAAACTTACTGTTCATATATGTACGACTTTTGCCTTACCTATTCTTACCTATTCTTATCTATCTATCTATCTGTCTGTCTGTCTGTCTGTCTGTCTGTCCGTCCGTCCGTCCGTCCGTCCGTCCGTCCGTCCGTCCGTCCGTCCGTCCGTCCGTCCGCCCGCCCGCCCGCCCACCCACCCACCCACCAAATGGAATTGTGGGGTTAATTTTATTTTTTCACATTTTTCTTTTACTTTTTTTTCCACCTTTTTTCATTCTTTTTTAGTGTCATTAGGGTTGGATCTCAAGGTTTGTGACATTAGGGTTAGATAGAAAAAAGGTTTTGTTTTGTTTTATGAAAAAAAAAAGATGTTTTATAACAAATTAAAACTGCACCCCACAACATCAATTCCACCAGAACGTCCGTCCGTCCGTACGTCTGGAGCGGCAGTTGTTGGTTGCGTTGCCAGTACAGAATGGCATTGTGGGGTTTTTGGTACTTGTGGGGTGCAATGTTCACCCCACAAGTGCGAAAACCCGTCCAAATGATATTGTGGGGTTAATTTTATTTTTTCACATTTTTCTTTTACTTTTTTTTCCACCTTTTTTCATTCTTTTTAAGTGTCATTAGGGTTGGATCTCAAGGTTTGTGACATTAGGGTTAGATAGAAAATAGGTTTTGTTTTGTTTTAAAAAAAAAAAAGATGTTTTATAACAAATAAAAACTGCACCCCACAACATCACTTCCACCAGAACGTCCGTGTACCTCCTGATATTAGTGATCATAAAGCTACTTTCATTATTTTACCTTTTTTATATAGTACTGATCATACTTATGAAAGATCAGTATGGCTCTATGATAAAACTAACTTCGATTTGTTAAAAAAATAAAATAGAAAAGTTTGATTGGCAGTGTCTGTCAAACTGTAATTTAAATACAGCATGTGAACTGTTTACAGAATCTTTTATGAAAATTATAAAGGAATGTATACCATCTAAAATGATAACTGTACGTCCCGATGATCCACCATGGTTTGATTCAAAATTAAGGAAACTTTGTCGTATAAGAGACTTAAATCTATTGCAGCAAAATCGGGCAAATCAAAAGACTGGAATAAATATAAAAATACTAGAAATAAAGTTAATAACCATAAAAAATATGCCAAAGAACATTTCTTTAATAATTTAGAGTTAACACTAAATGATTTACAAACAAATGACAAAAGAAGTTTTTGGAAAATTATTCGCTATTTTGTCAAAGGAAATAATTCGTCATCAAATATACCTCCTTTAAATGATTTTATTAATGATAATATTTTACATATAACAAATCAGAATAAAGCTGACTGCCTTAATGATTATTTTGCTTCAATATCCACTGTGAACGATACTGGTGTTGTTTTACCGGGTATTTTATACAAAACTAATAATTCCCTTTCACATTTTATAATAACTGAGAATGATATATCTGAACTTATTAGTATTTTACCAGTAAATAAGGCCTGTGGTCATGATATGATCAGTCACAGAATGCTGAAATCTGTGTCAAAAGCAGTTGCAAAACCACTTTCAATTTTATTTAACCGTTCTTTAAGTGAAGGTATATATCCCGATTTGTGGAAGATTGCAAATGTAACTCCTATTTTTAAAAAGGGAGACAAGTCATTGGTGTCAAATTACAGACCTGTGTCTTTACTTAGTTGTGTTGGAAAACTTTTTGAAAGGCTTGTTTTTAAGAATATGTATAACTTTTTTCTTGATAATAATTTGATTTATAAATACCAATCAGGCTTTTTGCCAAATCACTCTACTACCTATCAACTTATAGACATATATCATCACATTTGTCAAACCTTTGATAACAAACAGTATTCATGTATGGTATTTTGTGACATATCGAAGGCTTTTGACAGAGTCTGGCATAAGGGTTTACTATTTAAACTACAGGAAAACGGTATTAATAGTCAACTTTTAGAATGGGTTTCTGATTACTTAACAAATCGATCCCAACGGGTAGTTTTTCAGGGTACATATTCCAATTTAAAATCTCTTAATGCAGGTGTGCCTCAAGGATCCGTTCTTGGACCTTTATTATTCTTAATTTATGTTAATGATATAGCTAACAATTTACTCAGTTTGACACGTTTGTATGCTGACGACAGTTCATTATACTATTCAGCCTCATCAGTAAGTGATATTGAAGGTTTAATTAATCATGATCTTTTAATAATATCCCAGTGGGCTAAACAATGGCTAGTAAATTTCAACCCTAACAAAACCGAAGCTATGTTTTTTTCTTTAAGAGATAACAATAACTTACCTTATATAACATTTAATAACGTAGAAATTCAATTTGCAGAATCTCATAAACATCTAGGTGTAACTTTAAGTAAAGACGGAAAATGGACCGATCATATTGATAATATTTTAAAATCTGCTTCAAAAACTATAGGTATAATGCGTCGCCTTAAATACTCACTCAGTCGTAAATCCCTCAATCAAATTTACATTTCGTATGTTCGACCAATTCTTGAATACTCCTCTCTAGTCTGGAACAACTGCACTGATCAAACATCGAATTACAAAATGAAGCTGCACGTATAGTCACTGGCTTAACCAGATCAGTATCTATTGAAAATTTATATATAGAATGTGGATGGGAAACTCTTTCTTATCGCAGAACATTACAGCAATATTACTTTATGTATAAGGTTAGCAACAATATGGTACCATCTTACATAGTTGATTTGTTCCCACCAAATGTTAATGAAAGAACAACGTACAATCTAAGAAATAGCAGAGACATCACTATACCGTTTTCGAGAACTGAAATCATGAGAAAGTCATGTATACCTTCCTCAATTATATTATGGAACCACTTAGATAATAACTTTAAGTCTGCCGCTTCTTTAACTGCGTTTAAACACTCCATGAGAAAACAAAATAATATTACAATACCTCAACACTTTTATTATGGAAATAGAAAATTGTCAGTTATATTAGCAAGATTAAGAAATAATTGTAGTAATTTAAATAATGACTTGTTCCGTAACTATATTAGAACTGATTCTTGTTGTCCACATTGTGGTCATATTGAAGATGCTGAGCATTATTTTTTCAAATGCACAACATACAGAACCCAAAGATTAACATTATTCAACTCTACAAGATCATTTCACCCTCTAAGTACACATCGCCTTCTATACGGAGATGAAAGACTATCAGTCATGTTAGCAATATTATTATAGTCAAAGCGGTACAATACTATATCAAAGAAACTAAACGATTTGCATAATCTTATTTATGTTTTCCTGTCTTGTTTTTAACTGTACTATATTACTTCGATCTAGTGAATTATTTAACTATTTTGCCCATTTTATATAAATGTTAAGTTGCGTAGTTTTTATTTTTGTGCTTTCTTATTTACTGATCTGATTCTCACTGGGGTGCTACCGAAATGTGGACACAGGACGCATGCGTATGGACGACATAAAGAAGTAATGATATGTGTTTGTTTTACTATGTATTACTTTCTTTCCTTTCCTAACTTTTTCTATTCTCAAGTTATTGGTTAAGAAAAAATTGTTAAAACATGTCATTTTGATATTTAATGTAAACATTGTAAGAAATGTAGGGGACGGGCCGAACCTAATGTTGAAAGAACTTGTGGCCCAACCCCATTTCATGTTGAAATAAAATATGTTTAAACTAAACTAACGTCCGTCCGTCCGTCCGTCCGTCCGTCCATCCATCCATCCATCCATCCATCCATCCATCCATCCATCCATCCATCCATCCATCTATCTGTCTGAACTTCATATTTAGCTGGTGGTGCCCAGCTTAATAATGATGCCACGCTATGATTTTTGTTCTATTATGCTGATAAAAACTGATGAAGTTAAATAACAGACTCTGCGTGTTCAAAGTTGGCTACTTTTCAACAGTTTACCAATGCTACGATCCTGCTATACAATTTGTCAAACCTGTGTTAGTGTTCACCCCTAATAAGCAGTCATTTCTTTTAAACGGCTATTGTTTTCTTTTTTCCATTTTCTATTTTCATTTTCATTTTCATTTTAATCAATCTGTATTATGTAGCCACCTGCCTTAAGGGGTCATATTTGCTCTTTCCATTGAGTGGCATCTTAACATAAACTTGATTGTAAATATATGTAATTTGATATAATATTCAGAAATTATGTTAAGTGATATTATATTTAAATGGTCGTATTGGTCTGTAATCATAGCACCGTGTTCGTGAAGTCTGTAAATCAAGTTTTCGCTCTCCAGCGCTAATCAGGTACTGGGATAGACTAGTGGTTAATAACAGGGCGGACTGGACTCCATAAATTGAGTCATTTTTCATTCCATTTAAGAAACATGTGAAGACAAATTGTCGTGAATATTTTTTAATTGGTTTATGCCATTTTCAACACAGTACAAGTTATACTAAATTATGACAACAATTTCTTGCTTTGGTGAAAGAACACCTGAGGATGGCTAAATTTTAGTAGAACTATCATCTTTCCCCAAATAACCGGTAAACATTCTCAGATAAAGTTTTGGGCCGAGCTAGTCTCGAACCAGCGATCTCATTGATGTTACTTCTTTGATATGGAGACATAACCATCATACGAGTACATGTATATTGCTTATATTAATATGCATTTTGATTGTTTGGTGTATATTTTGCCGAAACTGTGCAGTTCAACAAGGATCGAAGTTTATGAATCATTCTGTCCATTCGTTAGCGTATTCAAGTTGATTACTATCTGGTACGTTTGTTTGCTTCCGTGTTCATTGATATCAATCTGATTGTTTTCCTTCCTGTTGAAGTAAATAGCTAATTTTTGTTCTTGGTGTCCGACATGAAACCTAAACTTATTTCGTATAGAGTTAACATGCATTATAGTCTTGATGTACAACGTGGCACACCACATAATGAAAGTTCAAATAGAAAAATATTTACAAACCCTTTGTCAGGGAAACATTCATTGTGAATGGGGTATGTCTTAAATCTTTGCCTGCAACGTAAACCAAACGTATAATGTTGCTATGTGTATATGTTGATATGTGTGTTTATTTGTGATATTTACAATTGTCACTTCTCGATATATGTGTGTATTTGTGATATCTACAACAGCCACTACGTGATATATGTGTGTATTTGTGATATCTACAACAGCCACTTCTTGGTATATGTGTGTATTTGTGATGTCTACAACTGCCACTACTTGGTATATGTGTGTATTTGTGATATCTACAACTACCACTACTTGATATATGTGTATGTATTTGTGATGTCTACAACTGCCACTACCTGGTATATGTGTGTATTTGTGATATCTACAACTACCACTACTTGATATATGTGTGTATTTGTGATATCTACAACAGCCAATACTTGATATATGTGTGTATTTGTGATATCTACAACGGCCACTACCTGGTATGTGTGTGTATTTGTGATATCTACAATTGCCACTACTTCATATATGTGTGTATTTGTGATATCTACAACAGCCACGTCCTGATATAGGTGTGTATTTGTGATATCTACAACTACCACTATTTGGTATATGTGTGTGTATTTATGATATCTACAACAGCCACTACTTGATATATGTGTGTATTTGTGATATCTACAACTACCACTACTTGATATATATATGTGTGTGTATTTGTGATATCTACAATTACCACTACTTGATAAATGTGTGTATTTGTGATATCTACGACTGCCACTACTTAGTATATGTGTGTATTTGTGATATCTACAACTACCACTACTTGATATATGTGTATGTATTTGTGATATCTACAACAGCCACTTCTTGATATATGTGTGTATTTGTGATATCTACAACAACAACTATTTGATATATGTGTGTAATTGTGATATCTACAACTACCACTACTTGATATATGTGTGTATTTGTGATATATACAACAGCCACTACCTGATATATGTGTGAATTTGTGATATCTACAACTGCCACTTCTTGATATATGTGTGTTTTTGTGATATCTACAACAGCTTCTACCTGGTATATGTGTGTCTTTGTGATACCTACAACTGCCACTACTTGGTATATGTGTGTATTTGTGATATCTACAACAGCCACTACTTGATATATATGTGTTTTTGTGATATCTACAACTGCCACTACTTGATATATGTGTGTATTTGTGATATCTACAACAGCCACTACTTGCTATATGTGTGTATTTGTGATATCTACAACAGCAACTACTTGATATATGTGTGTATTTGTGATATCTACAACTACCGCTACTTGATATATGTGTGTATTTGTGATATCTACAACAGCCACTACTTGATATATGTGTGTATTTGTGATATCTACAACTACCACTACTTGATATATGTGTGTATTTGTGATATCTACAACTGCCACTTCTTGATATATGTGTGTATTTGTGATATCTACAACTACCACTACTTGATATATATATGTGTGTATTTGTGATATCTACAACTACCAATACTTGATATATGTGTGTATTTGTGATATCTACAACTGCCACTACTTGATATATTTATGTGTGTATTTGTGATATCTACAACTACCACTACTTGATATATGTGTGTCTTTGTGATATCTACAACTGCCACTACTTGATATATGTGTGTCTTGGAGATATCTACAACAGCCACTACCTGGTATATGTGTGTATTTGTGATATCTACAACTGCCACTTCTTTGTAAATATATCTGTTTCTGAAACAAATGTGCTACAGTTGTCTCGTATTTTTGACCGCTCGCGTTCTTTGAAATGTAATCCTGGCTTCAGTTATGCGGTCTTGAGGGTATTATATTTGTGGGGAAGGGTTGGTTGTATTTGGTTTAATATATTTATTCATTCAAACTTACATACATATATATTCACCAGTCAAATATGCTGGCAAAAATAACTCGGGGAGATCAACGCCTGCCTATTGCAAACCACTTGGTGCGTTCATGCGTTTTTCTCTTTACAATCATTGGGTGGTACTGCGTCTCGTATCCCATTGTTGGACAGTTAGTGATTTTCGGACAGCGTCTAAGACCACGCAGTGATAGTAAGTTATATATAAACCCTACCCCTGCTTTCATACGATCCTGAAGAAGATTCCCGTTCAATTACTACATCATCGAGAATGTACAATTATATCAAGATTTTAAATTGATATAATTTCATATATGATTAGTTTTACCATATTTGTTTAATTGTGTACCTCTGACATATCACTTATTTAAATCTGGCGACTACTCCTATATAATACCACAACACACGTCTGTTATTACAAAACGGGACAATCATGTCACGGTATGTGGCCACAGGGCAACGAGCCGTGCTAGCAAATGTATAACTTGATCGACAACTTTTCATTCATCTAAAAGTTGAGTTGTTCTCAAACAGGGCGTTTCAGCGTCTGACAGTTGGTTAAATTTACATTTCGTGTAAACATCGGGACAGACAAGTGGCTAAAAAAAGATTTGTTTGCGTGTTTAAATTAGCTGAATTGTTTCGTATAAGGGAAGTATTTGTGAGTCAACATCGGCGGACATTTAAAGGTGTAACAGGAGTATTGCTGTCTCCCGAATTATTCTATCTTTAAAAGTTTAACAACATGGCACGGAACCCTCTCAGTTGTGGAGCCCAATGCTCGAGGATTACGCTTATAACATTAAATATCATTTTTCTGGTAAGTAAAGACCTTCAGTACGATTGTTTCATTTTGATATTTTAAAAGACCGCATCTTGGCGTAGTGGCAAAGCGTCCGCCTCATGTGGACGGTCGTTGGTTCGATCCTCGACATAGTCATACGTAAGAAAAACGGTATTCAATGCTTTCTTGCTTAGTCCTCAGCTTTTAGAGGATAGGTCTAGGTCTGGTAGGCCCGGTGTCAGTATAATGTGACTGGGTGGGGTATCTTACCATGTGTCTGCGGCATGATAATCCATTGTGGAAGTCTCAAGTCAATGACGCTGTATTAAAGGAGTCGATGTATTGTTAATGTTCATTGCGGATCTAGACATGGCATTACCCTTCCATGTATCAGACCGACCCCCCCCCCCCCACCCCCTCTCCACCCACACATACAAATAGGAGTCATGCCAAGATTGTACCCCTACTTATTAGGATCTTGGCAAAATTAACGCCCAACTCCACCCAGTATGAAATCTCGAATTCGCTCCTGGTGTTTACTTTTCCTGTCCATGTGCAAATACTGTAGTATTGTTATACGCTTTTTTATTATTTGCATAGTCAACTTGCAATCCGGTCTCAACGTACCAAACGGCTCTTTAGCAGTTTATAGAATTGCTATATGTCGCCAGTAAAAAGCAATTTTACTCATTTAAATGTGTTCACAATTATGCATAGATGTGTGATCGAAGGGACAGTGAGATGTGTGACCCCGCCCCTCTTAAAATATGATACCCTATCCATTATTAAACTTGCACCTGGCTGTGTAACTCTTAAAAAGGATAAAAACACATTATTTTAGCTTTGGGAATGGGGCCCAAACACCCACAACTTCCGTTACAACATCGGTATCGATATATCTTTCAATTTCTATTGACATAAATATAGCATTGATAGTATGAATGCGCTCTGTATGTCAAATTACGCCCTGTGTATCAATAGAAAGTCAGTCATATGGAAGATATATGCTGATTTGGTAATTTGTAACATGACACGCAAATGGGTCGAACATATACCATTATGAATGGGGTTTGGTCACTTAACATACCATAGGTAGTCAGGGACAACTGTTATATGTTACACCAGTAAAGTCACGGTGGAAAGCAAAGGAAAGCGGCAGTAGAAAAAACGATGGCCAGTAGTGTCTGTCAGGTGAAAGTAGAGAAAGACATTCAAGTGACAGTAGGGAATGATGGTCAGTAGTATAATAAATTATATGTAAAATGACAGTAGAGAAAGACGGTCAGTAGTATCTGTAAAGTGACAGTAGGGAATGATGGTCAGTAGTATATGTAAAATGACAGTAGAGAAAGACGGTCAGTAGTATCTGTAAAGTGACAGTAGGGAATGATGGTCAGTAGTATATGTAAAGTGACAGTAGAGAAAGACGGTCAGTAGTATCTGTAAAATGACAGCAGAGAATGATGGTCAGTAGTATATGTAAAGTGACAGTAGAGAACGACGGTCAGTAGTATCTGTAAAGTGACAGTAGATAATAATGGTCAGTAGTATATGTAAAGTGACAGTAGAGAACGATGGTCAGTAGTATCAGTAAAGTGACAGTAGATAATGATAGTCAGTATTATATATAAAGTGACAGTAGAGAACAACGGTTAGTGATATATGTAAAGTGATAGTAGATAACGATGGTCAGAAGTATCAGTTAAGTAAAGTGACATCAGTAAAGCCACAGTAGCGAACGACGGTCAGTAGTATCAGTGAAGTGGCAGTGGAGGACGATGGTCAGTAGTATCTGTAAAGTGACAGAAGAGAACGACGGTCAGTAGTATTTGTAAAGTGACAGTAGAGGACGATGGTCAGTAGTATCTATAGTGACAGTAAAGAACGACGATCAGTAGTATCAGTGAAGTGACAGTAGAGGACGATAGTCATTAGTTTCTATAGTGACAATAGAGAACGACGGTCAGTAGAATCAGTAACGTGACAGTAAAGAATGATGGTCAGTAGAATCAGTGAAGTGACAGTAGAGGACGATCATCAGTAGTATTGGTAGTGACAGTAGAGGATGACGATCAGAAGTATCAGTAAAGTGACAGTAGAGGACGATGATCAGTAGTATCAGTAAAGTGAGAATAGGGAACGACGGTCAGTAGTATCAGTAAAGAGATAGTAAAGAACGACAGTCAGTAGTATATGTGTAGTGACAGTAGAGGACGACGGTCAGTAATATCAGTAAAGTGACAGTGAAGGACGATGGTCAGTGGTATCAGTAAAGTGACAGTAGAGAACGACGGTCAGTAGTATATGTGTAGTGACAGTAGAGGACGACGGCCAGTAATATCAGTAAAGTGACAGTAAAGGACGACGGTCAGTAGTATCTGTTAAAATGCAGTAGAGGACGACGGTCAGTAGTACCAATAAAGTGACAGTAATGGACGATTGTCAGTAGTATTTGTATAGTGACAGTAGAGGACGACGGTCAGTAGTATCAGTAAAGTGACAGTAGAGGACGATGGTCAGTAGTATCTGTAAATTGACAGAAGAGAACGACGGTCAGTAGTTTATGTGTAGTGACAGTAGAGGACGATGGTCAGTGGTATCAGTAAAGTGACAGTAGAGAACGATGGTCAGTAGTATATGTGTAGTGACAGAAGAGGACGATGGTCAGTGGTATCAGTAAAGTGACAGTAGAGAACGATAGTCAGTAGTATATGTGTAGTGACAGTAGAGGACGACGGTCAATAGTATCTGTAAAGAGACAGTAAAGGACGACAATCAGTAGTATCAGTAAAGTGACAGTAAAGGACGACGGTCAGTAGTATCTGTAAAGTGCAGTAGAGGACGACGGTCAGTAGTATTAATAAAATGACAGTTATGGACGATGGTCAGTAGTATCTGTAAAATGACAGTAGAGGACGACGGTCAGTATTATCAGTAAAGTGAAAGTAGAGGACGATGGTCAGTAGTATCTGTAAATTGACAGAAGAGAACGACAGTCAGTAGTATCAGTAATGTGACAGTAGAGGACGACGGTCAGTAGTATCTGTAGAGTGACAGTAGAGGACGACGGTAAGTAGTATCAGTAATGTGACAGAAGATGACGACGGTCAGTTGTATCATTAAAATGACAGTAGAGGACGACGGTCAGTAGTATCTGTAGAGTGACAATAGAGAACGATGGTCAGAAGTATCAGTAGAGTGACAGTAGAGAACGATGGTCAGAAGTATCTGTAGAGTGACAGTAGAGAACAATGGTCAGAAGTATCAGTTGAATGACAGTAGAGAACGATGGTCAGAAGTATCTGTAGAGTGACAGTAGAGAACGATGGTCAGAAGTATCAGTGGAGTGACAGTAGAGAACGATGGTCAGAAGTATCTGTAGAGTGACAGTAGAGAACGACGGTCAGAAGCATCATTGGAGTGACAGTAGAAAACGATGGTCAGAAGTATCAGTGGAGTGACAGTAGAGAACGATGGTCAGTAGTAGAACAACGGTCAGTAGTATCTGTAATGTGACAGTAGAGGACGACGGTCAGTAGTATCTGTAAAGTGGCAGTGGAGAACGACGGTCAGAAGTATCTGTAGAGTGATATTAGAGAACGACGGTCAGAAGTATCTGTAGAGTGACAGTAGAGAAAGATGGTCAGAAGTATCAGTGGAGTGACAGTAGAGAACGATGGTCAGAAGTATCTATAGAGTGACAGTAGAGAATGATTGTCAGTAGTATATGATGAGTGATAGTACAGAACGATGGTCAGAAGTATCTGTAGAGTGACATTAGAGAACGACGGCCAGAAGTATCTGTAGAGTGACATTAGAGAACGATTGTCATTAGTGTATGTAGAGTGACAGTAGAGAACGATGGTCAGAAGTATCTGTAGAGTGACAGTAGAGAACGATGGTAAGAAGTATCTGTAGAGTGACAGAAGAGAACGATGGTCAGAAGTATCTGAAGAGTGACAGTAGAGAACGATGGTCAGTAGTATCTGTAGAGTGACAGTAGAGAACGATGGTCAGAAGTATCTGTTAAGTGACAGTAGAGGACGATGGTCAGTAGTATCAGTGGAGTGACAGTAGAGAACGATGGTCAGTAGTATCTGTAAAGTGACAACAGAGAACGATGGTCAGAAGTATCAGTGGAGTAACAGTAGAGAACGATGGTCAGAAGTATCTGTAGAGTGACAATAGAGAACGATGGTCAGTAGTATCTGTAAAGTTACAGCAGAGAACGATGGTCAGAAGTATCAGTAGAGTGACAGTAGAGAACGATGGTCAGAAGTATCAGTGGAGTGACAGTAGAGAACGATGGTCAGAAGTATCTGTAGAGTGACAGTAGAGAACGATGGTCAGAAGTATCATTGGAGTGACAGTAGAGAACGATGGTCAGAAGTATCAGTGGAGTGACAGTAGAGAACGATGGTCAGAAGTATCAGTGGAGTGACAGTAGAGAACGATGGTCAGAAGTATCTGTAGAGTGACAGTAGAGAACGATGGTCAGAAGTATCAGTGGAGTGACAGTAGAGAACGATGGTCAGACGTATATGTAGAGTGACAGTAGAGAACGATGGTCAGAAGTATCAGTGGAGTGACAGTAGAGAACGATGGTCAGAAGTATCTGTAGAGTGACAGTAGAGAACGATGGTCAGAAGTATCAGTTGAATGACAGTAGAGAACAATGGTCAGAAGTATCATTGGAGTGACAGTAGAGAACGATGGTCAGAAGTATCAGTGGAGTGGCAGTAGAGAACGATGGTCAGTAGTATCTGTAGAGTGACAGTAGAGAACGACGGTTAGTAGTATTTGTAAAGTGACAGTAGAGAACAACGGTCAGAAGTATCAGTGGAGTGACAGTAGAGAACGATGGTCAGAAGTATCAGTAGAGTGACAGTAGAGAACGATGGTCAGAAGTATCAGTGGAGTGACAGTAGAGAACGATGGTCAGAAGCATCTGTAGAGTGACAATAGAGAACGATGGTCAGTAGTATCTGTAAAGTGACAGCAGAGAACGATGGTCAGAAGTATCAGTAGAGTGACAGTAGAGAACGATGGTCAGAAGTATCTGTAGAGTGACAGTAGAGAACGATGGTCAGAAGTATCAGTTGAATGACAGTAGAGAACGATGGTCAGAAGTATCAGTGGAGTGACAGTAGAGAACGATGGTCAGAAATATCTGTAGAGTGACAATAGAGAACGATGGTCAGAAGTATCTGTAAAGTGACAGCAGAGAACGATGGTCAGAAGTATCTGTAGAGTGACAGAAGAGAACGATCGTCAGAAGTATCTGTAGAGTGACAGTAGAGAACGATGGTCAGAAGTATCAGTTAATGACAGAAGAGAACGATGGTCAGAAGTATCAGTGGAGTGACAGTAGAGAACGATGGTGAGAAGTATCAGTGGAGTGACAGTAGAGAACGATGGTCAGTAGTATCTGTAGAGTGACAGTAGAGAACGACGGTTAGTAGTATCAGTAAAGTGACAGTAGAGAACAACGGTCAGAAGTATCAGTGGAGTGACAGTAGAGAACGATGGTCAGAAGTATTAGTAGAGTGACAGTAGAGAACGATGGTCAGAAGTATCAGTGGAGTGACAGTAGAGAACGACCAGTGGAGTGACAGTAGAGAACGATGGTCAGTAGTATCTGTAGAGTGACAGTAGAGAACGATGGTAGTTGTATTTGTCAAGTGACAGTAGAGAACAACGGTCAGAAGTATCAGTGGAGTGACAGTAGAGAACGATGGTCAGAAGTATCAGTAGAGTGACAGTAGAGAACGATGGTCAGAAGTATCTGTTGAGTGACAGTAGAGAACGATGGTCAGAAGTATCAGTAAAGTAGCAGAAGAGGACGGCGGTCAGTAGTATCAGTAAAGTGACAGTATAGAACAACGGTCAGTAGTATCAGTAAAGTGACAGTAGAGAACAACGGTCAGTAGTATCAGTAAAGTGACAGTAGAGAACAACTGTCAGTAGTATCATTAAAGTTACAGTAGTGAACGATGGTCAGTAGTATCAGTAAAGTGACAGTAGAGAACGACGGTAAGTAGTAGAACAACGGTCAGTAGTATCTGTCATGTGACAGTAGAGGACGATGGTCAGTAGTATCAGTAATGTCACGGACGGTGAAAAATAAAGTTAACTCTCCACCATTTACCAATCAGAACATGTATTGATGCTAACATTATAACTTCAAACAGTATATCACCTTTTATTTCAATATTCTCAATAATTATGATGACAGGTGTTCCATTTTGTAGTGTTTGTCATCCACCAGACTATAAAGTAAACGTATGTTTTACGTATAACAATAGCTCAATGAAAACATTCAAAACAATGTCTAAGAGACTCTAAATGTTCTATAAACATTTCTGCTGTGTTAGATATACCGTTTATAGTGTTATGCTGTTGAATCTGGTACATAATGACAGTTTATGGCATATTTTGATAAACAAACAATTAAGATGTGCATATTTATACATGCCGGTATTCGTGTCACGTTTTTACTGTCCTTGAATGGTTGTTATTGTTCGTTTGCAAAACAAGCGACATGTTAATACATTATTTAAACAAGTTTGCTGCCTTTAAGAAGCATCCAATGGTTAGGTCTTATAACGATGTAGCAATTAAAGTGAATGAATGTGTAAGTTTGGTTTCTTGTACAGGGTACTAAATACACGGGTGATACCAAATCCTGACAAGGTATTGCCATTTGCTTATTTAAAAAGAAACTTACCTTATATATTGTCTAATGTACTTACTGCTATGTTCTATACAAGTAACTACTGTGACCATAATATATTTTAAAATAATTCGTATCCATATTTTAAATTAATTTGTGGATATATTATTTTTAAAATCAACAGTTAAAATTACTGTTTATCTAAAACCTGTGCATGTTCGGCGATATATCTGATTCTGATGACATGCTGAAAATATGTCACAACGTTAAACTATCTTTATATTTCTGTTGTATCGAGTAAAATAAACAACTGTAGCTGTTTAATTTTGTTATTATTTCCATTGTTATGGATTCAACATATTATAATAATTGAGTAAATACATTGTTATTTGAAAATTATTTAATTTAACTAGGTATGAATCTGTCAGAAACGGCGATAAATTGTAAAAAAAGATAAATTTGAAGACCTCATTTAAGCAAGGAGTTTTAGAAAATTCCTTGATTTAAGACATTATCATTTTTTTCCGGATTAAACATGCAAAGAACAATTCATATTGACCGTAATTAGTACATTAAAGCGCCACAATCAATTATTACACACACCGCATTTGAATTTTCCTTTTAGCCGGAAAGTGGTCGGAACATGACCAGGTTTTAATATAAGTAGCGGTTTGCACATTCCCATGATGCACTGTTTAGAAAAACAATGGCGACCTCCATGTGGCGAATGCCGTGTTTTTAACAAGTGATCGTGACGTTTCAATATGGCAGCGCCCGGTGTCAATTTTTTAACTGGCCCTTATATAGGGTTCGGTCGCTCATGCGACCTAACCAAAAAAAACGGAATGTCTGTTTTCACATTACGTTGTTCCTACGACTGTGTTCCATTTTGAAATACCTGGCCCGGCTAGATCCGGATTTCGTATACCATTGCATATGCATAAAAGATATACATTAGTATCCGATATGAGTGGAAAAATCATTGCAAATGAAAGAACTGGTCTGTTACGGACGTTCAGTACCGGAAGAGTTATCTTTCTTACATGTAGTGAATCGTCACTTATCTGCATTGTCAAAAATACATTTATAATTCATTTTCATGTACCTAAACTCTATGAATAACTTCATATACTGTTTATATGTTTATGCTGTCGTCGTCGTCGGCGGCGGTGGCGGCGGCATTGTTGTTCTCGTTTTTGTTGTTGTGGTTGTTATAGTCGTCGTCGCCGTTGTCGTTGTCGTCATTGTTGTTGAATAAAGAATAATCATGTTTTGTTTACAGATATGTGGCATTGCTTTGTTAGTACTGGGGCTAGTGTTCCGATTCGGTGGCAACGAGATAAAAATGGAAATCAAAACTACATTTGAGAATGTGAAGTTCGACGATTACGACTTGTACGGTATCCTCAACAGCCTGGCCATCATATTCATCGTCGTCGGTGCCATCATCATCATCTTTTCCATTCTTGGATTCATTGGCGCCGTATGTTACGTAAGGGCTGCACTCGTCGTGGTAAGTAAAACACATCGTGCACGTTTCTAGCGTCAGCAATATAGAATACAATTATAGCCGTACAAAATAGCTCCCATAATCATGTTTGTCTAAAGCTCCAATAATTATGGCTATTTATGGTTATATAAGGCTCCAATAATTATGGTTATATATGGTCATATAAGGCTCTTATAATTATAGTTATTTATGGTCATATAAGACTCGAATAATAATGGTAATTATGGTTATATAAACACTAATAATTATGGTTATTATGGTTATATAAGGCTCTAATAATTATGGTTATTATGGTTATATAAGGCTCTAATAATTATGGTTATCTATATGGTTATATATAGCTCCAAATGTTATGGCTATTTATAGTTAGACTCCTATAACTATGGTCATATATGACTTCATTTGTTATGGTAATTTATGGTTATATAAAGCTACAATAATTACGGTTATTTATGGTTATCTAAGGCTCCAATAATTATGGTGGCCCTAAAAACCATAAATAATGATGGTTTAAGTATATAATAAAAGAATTATGAACACAAATCTGAGCAAAAAGGACAGTCAAAAAGTATGTGAACTTTTCATGATTCTCGCTTATCACGTGTGTTTACCTAACAATTTAATACTTGTGCAAAAACAACAATCTCTCTTTCAAAATTCGGTTGAGATATTTTAGGACGAGGTCCGATTATAAAAATATTGCTAGCAGAGGGAGTAATGAATGAATAATTGAATGAATGAATGAATGAATGAATGAATGAATGAATGAATGAATGAATGAATGAATGAATGAATATGGTTTTACGGCGTACCAACACGTCATAGATTATTCGACACCAACAGGAAGGAAGATTACAGGTTCACTCTACATGAACAAAAACAAAAAATTAGCATACAGATTTAAAAAAATACATCAACAAATGAATATGCAGAATGAACCTAGAACCTTGATACCTGCAGAACTGCAGAGTTTCAGCAAATTCTATCGTATTACTCAATTTGTCGCTTCTAACGACATGCATAAGCCACAGTGATCCTATTCTTGTCATCACTCATGGCTCCCTGGAACCACACAGGGGTTGATAATTTAACCACAATAGTGAACATGACAAAAAATGATAAAATGACCATGACACCCATTCGGAGGATTCCTACCCCTCTGCAGAGATAGACAGTAATTCTATTCTTAGCCGGAACCACACGGGCTTGCAGAGAGAGTAAAGCCTTGAGATAATTGTTCAATGACTACTTGAAAGATGTATGCATATCACGTTTAGTATTTCAAGACTGGATTACTCAGTCTCGCAACTGTCGGACCAGTGTTTGTGACATACCCAGATCTGGGAGGCACATTTCGACTGACCTCAGAAATGACGTTACCATTACGACAGTTAACATCAAACTCAAACACATTATTAACGAAATAATGTCGTAAAAGAAGCTCGATTACACTTGTACATAATAAAGTTAGTGAATATTCATTTTCAGCATTGATTCAGCCGAATATAAATATTTTGCTTGTTTTTATATATTTGCAGTATGCAATCCTCCTGGGAGTCTGCCTCGCCATCGAACTAGCCGGCGTCGTCTTGTTCTTCATTATGAGGGGTGAGGTAAACAGTGTTTTCTTAAATCTCATCGCTCATCTCTTTCCTAACGTTTAAAAGGAAATTATCAGGATTTTTAAAAAAAATGTACAATTGACTATAAGTTAGCTCTGTCGGTAGCGCGTCTGACTGACAATCTAGGGGCCGTGAGTGTGAACCTCCATCCGGCCACAGTTTCCGTGAGGATTTATAGTTTACAAATAGATCCGGACTCTCTGTACCATCCCTTTAGTTTCGTCAGTAATCAATAAAAAAACACGCATTAATTAAAAAAAATGTTTACAATGAGTACATAAATACAAGATAAAATTCTACGTAATACAGGAAAGGTAAATTGCACGCTTTATACCAGATACACGAGTCAAACATGCATTTTACTGTGTGTTGCTCACCAAAGTCGGAAGAACCACTCGACACGTTTGTCTTGATGTTTATATCATTTAAGCGCGTGCGTCATATTTCCAATTATCCAGGCCTTTTATAATTAATTATTCGCTGTCTACATTATATTTTCTTATAAGTGTTTGTATGTGTATTATACTTTCAGTTGGAAAAAGCTGCCAAGGTTGGCTTGAAAGATGCCGTGGACAAGTCGAACAATAATCAGACAGATTTTCAGAAAGCTACCGAATATCTGTTTGAAACGGTAGGTACCACTCGATAACTAAGACTTCACTATTTTATCATAATGTTATGCGCATGTTCATGAATATCTGATAGGCGAATGCGCGGAGAGTACTTGTCTCGTAATGCGTGAGACAGGGGGGTGGGCTATTGTACTCGCTCCGGCGCCGCCAATGGTTTTTCAGGTGAAAGTTTTTAATCAGGTAAGATATCTATGCAACCACTAATTTGATATTGGAACTCACATACATAAGAACCATAACTCTTGGTTGCAGTTTTGCAGAGTTATAGCCCTTTCTGGACTTAATTGTTCAGGTTAAATTTTTTTATCAGGTAAGATATCTATGTAACCACTAGTTCAATATGAGTGAAGCATCACATAGGTATACAACATCATCAATGGAACACACAGAAACAATAACAATAACTCTTGGTTGCATTTTGGCAAAGTTGTGGCCTTTTTTTAACTTTATTTTCAAGTTCAGGTTAAAGTTTTTTATCAGGTAAAATATCTATGCAACCACTCCTTTAATATGAATGAATCTTCATGTGTGTGATAAGCATCATCAATGGAACTCGCAGACATAAGAACCATAACTCTGGGTTGCATTATGGCAGAGTTATGGCCCTTTTTGGACTTAATTTTTCAGGTTAAAGCATTTTATCAGGTAAGATATCTATGCAACAACTCATTTAATATGAATGAAACTTCACGTGTATCTTCAGCATCATCAATGGAATTCACAGACATAAGAACCATAACTCTGGGTTGCATTTTGGCAGAGTAATGACCCTTTTTGGACTTAATTTTTCAGGTTAAAGTTTTTTATCAGGTAAAATATCTATGCAACCACTAGTTCAATATGAGTGAAACTTCACCTGTGTATACAACATCATCAATGGAACACACAGATACAATAACTTTAATTCTTGGTTGCATTTTGGCAGAGTTATGGCCCTTTTTTTACTTAATTTTTCAGGTTAAAGTTTTTTATCAGGCAACCACTCATTTAATATGAATGAAACTTCACATGTGTGTTCAACATCATCAATGGAACACATAGAGACAAGAACCATAACTCTGGTTACCATTCCCGACAGCTCCAGTTGGCGGTTAACTCACTCATAGAAATGAGAACCATAACTGTTGATTGCATTTTGGCAGAATTATTTCCCTTTTTGACTTAGAAAGCATTTATGTTGTTTTAGCAGATTAAAGTTTGTAGTACAAGGCCTTGATTTTATATGTTTTACAAATATGGTCAGTTTGTGGTCCTCTCTCAAATATGTTAAAAACAATGACCAAAATTGGCCCGCCCTAAGGGATAAATTATTTTTTTTTAAATCTGTGTTTTATTTGGTCTGCTCTGACGGGTAAACAATGCACTTTTTTTTTAATTTTATCGTTGGATCTTTTTGGTAAAGTTTAATCCTTTTTTTTTTAGATTGATTTTTTTAATTTTCATGAAAGGTTATCCAGCTGTGATCAACTGTGCATGCTGGTACACGATTATTTCATATATTTTCATGAACCGGTACCGATAAATTTCCCTCTGAGGTGAGATGCATAGGCTAACATGTCATGCTGAATTAAATAACATTAAGGCAATACGAGCCATCCAGTCACCTTGTTGTTTTCAAAAAAAACATAACTGTTGATAATGAAAATGAAAAGGGTTGGTGAATTATTTTGCCAATTTATTTTTAACAGATAAGCAATAATTATAGTTTAATATTACTACCCCTTAGTTTTAATTGTCTTCTATTTGGTACTTATTTCCTGAAAAAGATGTTGTTTTAGAACATCATCGAAAAAGTCAAGCGTGCTGACCTTCCGATAGTTCTTGTCTAATTTGAAATAACTTGTTTCACAGTCGAAGTAAAATAAATAAGTTTTAATCAATAAAAAACGCACATGCGTTTTTATCTCTTACGCACGATTAGATATCTCGTGCGCAAGACTTAACATATACGCACGTAGGAGATTAGTTTTGCTTATCACTAATTAGTTTATTTAGACTATAAACAAAATGAAAAACTCAGTTTTAAAATTGAAAAACCTCAGTACGGAGGTGGTATTTAAAGAAATTAACTGAGAGTCAAATATGTAGATCCATATCAACCTGACTGCTCATGTTCTGTGATCTTTGATCACTTAGCCATGTAGTACCTTTCCTTATTTTGCACTGTACTTTTCAAAGAAAAAATTCTCATAAGTACAAGCATTACCTCAGTATATCTCAATATGTCTTAATATGCCTCAGCATGACTCAGTATGTCTCAATATGCCTCAGTGTGTCTCAGTATATCTCAATATACATCCGTATGTCTATATATACCTCAGCATGACTCAGTTTGTCTCAATATGCCTCAATATGGCTCAATATGCCTCAGTGTGTCTCAGTATATCTCAATATACCTCAGTATGTCTTAATATGCCTCAGCATGACTCAGTTTGTCTCAATATGCCTCAATATCGCTCAATATGCCCCAGTGTGTCTCAGTATATCTCAATATACCTCAGTATGTCTTAATATGCCTTAGCATGACTCCGTATGTCTCAATATGACTCATTATGGCTCAATATGCCTCAGTGTGTCTCAGTATGTCGTAATAAACTTTAGTATGTCTTAATATGCCACGGCATGACTCAGTATATCACAATATGCCTCAATATGGCTTAATATGCTTCAGTGTGTCTCATGTGCCTCAGTATGTCTCAGTATGCCTCAGTATGTCGTGATATACCTCAGTGTGTCTCATGTGCCTCAGTATGCCTCAGTATGTCGTAATATACCTCAGTGTGTCTCAAGTGCCTCAGTATGTCTCAGTATGCCGTAATATACCTCAGTGTGTCTCATGTGCCTCAGTATGTCTCAGTATGCCTCAGTATATCTCAATATGCCCCAGTATGTCTCAATATGCCACAGTATGCCCCAGTATGCCCCAGTATGTCTCAATATGCCACCGTATGCCTCAGTATGTCTCAATATGCCTCAGTATGTCTCAGTATTCCTCAGTGTATCTCAATATGCAGCAGTATGTCTCAATATGCCACAGAATGCCTCAGTATGTTTCGATATGCCTCAGTATATATCAGTTTGCGTCAGTATGTCTCAATATGCCTCAGTATGTCTCAATATTCAGCGGTATGTCTCAGTATACCTCAGTATGTCTCGATATGCAGCAGTATATATCAGTATGCCTCAGTAAGCCTCAATATGCCTCAGTATGTCTCGATATGCATCAGTATGTCTTAATATGCCACAGTATGCCTCAGTTTGTCTTGATATACCTCAGTATATATCATTATGCCTCAGTAAGCCTTTGTATGCTTCAGTATGCCGCAGTTTAAGTCGGTATGTCTCAGTATGCCTAAGTACGTCACAATATGCCTAAATATATATCAGTTTGCCTCAATATACCTCAACAAGCCTCGGTATATCTCAATATGCATCAGTATGTCTAAATATGAGTCAGTATGTCTCAACATGCCTCAGTATGTCTCAGTATGCCTCAGTATGTCGCAATATGAGTCAGTATGTCTCAGTATGCCACAGTATGTCTCAGTATGTCTCAGTATGCCTCAGTATGTCGCAAAATGAGTCAGTATGTCTCAGTATGCCTCAGTATGTCTCAGTATGTCTCAGTATGCCTCAGTATGTCGCAATATGAGTCAGTATGTCTCAGTGTGCCACAGTATGTCTCAACATGCCTCAGTATGCCGCAATATGAGTCTGTATGTCTCAATACGCCTCATCATGGCTTGTTTATACATAAGAAGAACTTGAAAATATTGTACTCCTTTTCTAGCATTCTTCAATCACCAACATGATCACATAAGTATTTTCACTTCTATCAGACATTTGATTTATTTTAGTATAAATATACATGTAGTTATACAATGATTATCACAATGTACGATTATCAATCATGTTGTTGTTTTTTATTTTCAGTATGAATGTTGTCATGTAGAACAAAAGCGATTAAAAACTATGAAAAGTGACATGTGTTCAACGTCAGCTAAAGCCTATGGCGAGGTAATTCCTTTATGTTTCTTTATTAATATACCTGAGTGACGGACCTTTACAGGAGCTAAATAACTCGTGAAAACAGCACTTAAAACACGGTCGCATTTCTCTCATCTCAAAATTCACTTTTTGTACAATGATTATTTTGTTTTAGCCATTGTAACCCCTATCTCTATTGTTTGATCCATGTCTTGTTTATAAATTAATTGTGCTCCATTTCCCAAAAATGTCGCGATTAACTATATCTTCGTAAGAAATATCGCTTCAAAATGAAGGTCACGGATTTGGTGGCAAAGTTAAAACTTTTTTAGTTATTCCTTTTTTTTTGTTTTATTGTGTGGTGGTGTTAGTGTTTGTTTATTTTTTGTTTTTTTTACGTCGCTTGTTTTGTATAAATAATAATAATGGATGACTGTCTTGCATGCTCCCATGGGTGTTTTTGCTTGTACAAAACGTTTCTAACTTAATTACAGGATTGCTACGATTCTATAGAGAATTGGCTGAAATCGTACCAGGTGGCTTTCATCGTGATTGGGATTTGCGTCATGATCATTGAGGTAAGTAGACGATACTCTACTGACCACGTGTTCACTCTGTTGAAAGCTGCAGATGTGTAACTGCTCATGGCATATTTTGTTGGCCATTGATCCCAATTTGCTGACGACTGTGGGTGTGCAGCTGTCCGTGACAGCTTTATCTGGTCATGTGACTTCTGCTGGCTATTTGCCCACATTGTTTGAGGTTATGAATATGTGACTTTTTATCATTTCCGACAGCTTCAGCTGGCGATTTACCCACTTCGTTTTAGGTGATATGTATGTAAATTTCCACGACAGCATGTGCCGGCTGATAATGTTTTAGGAAAATGTAAATATTCACAAAAGCTTAGCAATTTGCCTCCTTTGTTGGATGTTAAGAATATGTAAATTTCTATTACAGCTTCTGTTGATAATCTGCGCATGTTGGGTATGCAGAGTGGCATCGAGGAAGGAAGAGTTGGTGTGATCACGTTGTTTGATCACGTGATGTAGTCGGTACGACTACACGTCATTGGACCCATTAAGCTTACATGTCAAGAATATATCACTTTTGCACAAGATTCTACACACTTGTAACATGTTTTTTTTTTTTGATAAATCAACACATATTTTATTTAAAAAGAATTAAATTCAGTTCTTTAATTAGACCGCGTATATATCGGAAACCGTCACAGTGTTTTACACCAACCAGACGAAGTGTAATAAATGCCACAATGTCGTAAATGATGTTTCAAATATTTTGAAAAGAGACTATGATAGTTTAGTTAGCTTTGCAATATTAATTTATAAGATATCACAAATTTAATCTGACATACGCTTTACAATACATGCTCATTATTGTTTCATTCATGTGTAGTTCCCAAATCATTCCGTGCTGACATTAATTCGCCATTAATTATGATTAAAACCTGTACATACATTAAATAGTTGTAACATTTCTGCCGATAACTTTTTTTTATAGAATAGAAAAAAAAATCAGCTGTTAAAAATGAGTGTGATTTTCGTATTTCGATATTCAAATGTGTAACTCTTCCTTATTTGGGGCAGAGAAATTTATGGTTAGTTTCATATTAAATATCAAAATATCAAACTAACTTTAATCTGCCGGAAACAGTCCCGACCCTTTTTCTCTACATTATCTTTTCAGAGGGATTCTTATTAATTCTTATAGATCAAGTGTCATGTATTCTTTGGCTTCTGAAACGATATTTTTTTCACATTGCTAAAGTCATAGTAGTACATTCAATACAGCGGAGGGCGTGGGCCAGTGGTAGAACATCGAACCAAGGATTGGAGGTCTTGAGGTCGATCCTCCACCACGGCTACGTGTGATGTCCTTAAACAAGACACTTTATCTTAGTACTGGTTCTACCCAGAAAGACTTCGAGCGTGATTTGTAAAATAAATAAATTAAATCAACCAAAGTCGCAAATAGCAACACATGAGTTTGTTGAAGGCCAGAAATGAAACTATTGATTAAATGCCATAATGCAATAACAACGCCGCCATTATTTCTCTGTAATTTGTATTCAATATTACGTTCTATTTTTATTAAAAAAATCAAATCACTGTATAAAAGTTTTCCTCATATTTTATGTGCAATTAGTTTAAATTGCTTCTGACGTCGATATCACTATTCTGTTTAAGGGCAGGCACCACGTTTTTGGTTTGCATATACGTCCATTATAACATGGTTGTCCTTGCTGAAATTTCGTTGACCCAGAAATGTGACCTGCATTGTATATTAAACTTGTGTGGAGTGCGTGCTTCAGTGCTAAAGTATCGGGCCCATGATTTGGAGAGTCGTGGGTTCGATCTTCCACCACGGCTATATGTGAGTCCTTAAGCAGGACATTTTATCGACATATGCTTAGTACTGGTTTTGCCCAGGAAGACTTCGAACGTTATTTGCCTAAGTTGTTTCACAATCGATGTAAAATAAATAAGTTTAAACAATATTGAAATGTAAGGGTTTGCTTTTTCTGGGTGTTAGGTAACAACAAGTTGGAGGTAAATGGTTTCTTTTATTTACATTTATCTACATATATATGAGTTTTAATCTAGTACATATCAGTAAATCCCGGTTTGATCAGCAAAAATGCTGTTTTACCCATAGAACCCAGAATCTGGGACTTGTCATAAACATTAAAATGTTGCTGAAATCAAAATATTCTCCATAAATTTTGTTTTCAGTTTCAAAATTAAACATAATTCAATTTAGCAGTAGTAAAACTTACACAGCAAAACCTTTATATGTATCGTCCAACACTCTGAATTGATTGAGGTGTGTTTGCGAAAAGAACTACTATATAATAACGTGTAATATTGTGGAATAACAAATGTCCGGGTTCGTGCGTTTGTTCGAAAAACTACAGTTGAACCTGTATATGTGACCACCTCTATTAAGCAACGATCTGTCTTAAGCAACCATATTTTCTATTTCCCATTTCTATGCTTTTAGAGTAAATTAACCTGTATTAAGCAATAACCTGTCTTAAAATGCCACTTTTGCTCATTCCCTTGACTGGATGTTTAAGACAGGTTTCACAGAATAGGAAATAAACAGGTGTAAAAAAACAACAGAATCTGTACCTGCTAAATTCACAAAACAAAATCACACCACATTATAAGAAAGGGAAACAGGCCTTTAAACACAGAACCCGTGTACAGGCCGGCACTTTATTCTTCAATATCAGCGTACTTTTCCTTCGAACGTACTTGGGGTTCGCATGCGTTTCACCTCTATACATAGAACAACGACAAGGAACAGCGCCACCGCCTGAAGGAAACAAAACCGTTATTATAATATATATTAACCTGAAAGTGCCGTTAAGAGAAAAACCCAGAGCCCCAGATAATTCAACCCCAAATTTGAAATGGTGGTATGATCGTTTCTCCTTATTTTCAAAGATGTGGGTAAAACACGTTAGACCTCAGATTCGTTGCCTAGGTGAATTGAACTGTTTCGAGATTCATTTTATTATAGTTCAAACACAGTCAAATAATATTATTTAAATTAAGTAATTAACACATCAAAACATAATTATATATTTTAAGCAAGTTTTTCACATTGATATTTAAGTATGAAAATTTTGTTATAATGATTGATATTCAGCCTGTTTACTCCCAATTGTATAAGGTAAGGGATAAATTGACCCTCGCCCCTATCTTAAAGCTTAAGGGATATTAAGCAAAATCATGGGGCGGGGGGGGGGATATATTCCAAGGGCCACCGAAAGAGAAATGATTTTGTTAGAAATTGGGCAAGAATAATCCGTCTTGTGAAGTCAGCGGCGTAACTGACCCTTAAATGATGTACAACCCCACCAGGTCCTTGCAGGGTCTGCAGAAAAAAGACTTTCAGGATGCATTTCCGGCGTTATGGTGGCATTTCCAGGTGATATAATGATGTATTTGCAAAACATACGTGTAAACCCAGGCGCTGTGGCGTAAAGGCAGCTATACCCTGCCTTATATAATAAATAAATGAATATTTACAGTTGCATGCAAATGTCGTCGGCAATATCAAGTAATACTCCAGAAAGATGTAAACCAGAACCGTAGAATGCATGCTGTCTTATTATCCTTTGCAAGTGTACGTATATAGTTTGTATGCAAGTTTACCGTTCGATTTTCAAGTAATGCCCTGGAAATGAAAATTCTGACGGATATGTAGAAAATCGAAAAGGTCTCGAATAATTACGGAATTGGCCGAGTATGTGCGACTACTCGTTTTTATGTGCTAAATATATGCTAACAAAGTGCAATATAATTACAATAATGGTCTTCAATTTATGCTCCTGTAACCGGGGTTTGGAAAGTAGTCAATAACAACACTAGTCCATGGTTCTTATTTAATACTGGCAGTGTATTACTGTTCATGAAAGAGCAATCAAATAAAACTTCGCAGTTTTATAACGCCCAGATTATAGTTTATAAATAGGAGTATTACTATTTAGATTGCTTTTTTTGAACCAAGTGTCTTTGTCGATGTCTAGAGAAAAAAATGCAGTAGATTGTTAGTTTGGGGATGAGAGTATGTATGCAGTAATCGGTGTGGCCTAACTTGCATCACTCACTTGTCAATCTGTCATCCCCAAGCTAGCTCAGTTCACATATATACAAAACAAAACAAACTTGTACAATAAACCAGTTTGGGTTTACTATGTTCTGTATTATACAAGTTATTAATTATTTTCCAATACTTTTACAGTTATAAAAAATATAGGATGTATGAATGTCACGTATACAATGATGAGATAATTATAGGTTTGACAGTGTTGTCTCCCTTGAACCATAACTGCTAAAACTGTAAAATTGAATTCGCAACACTAGGCGACACTCCGGACATGGTCAGTCCAACTGATGAAATAAACAGAAAAGCGTAGTAACCCTATCAAAATGCAACCTAACTAAATTTATAACACGTGGGTATTACACTCTTACACAAGTGTACGGACATACCTGAATCACCGCCATACAAAAGGAACATGACGTCATAAGTATTTCGTAATATTCCAGGTAATCTTTAATCTCGTCGTGACAATTCTGCAAATAAACAAAATAAATGACTATTGGGTTGTACGATACATCACCATAACAATTCTGCAAACGTACAAAATGAATGTGTTGGTTAACACGACATATAAACATAACGATTTTGCAATCATACAATGTGTGGGCCCTACTACTATAAATTGACATAACGGTTCTGTAAACATAAAAGAGGCATTCCTAGGGGGGCTAGAGATCTGGGGAACCGTGATGGCCAATTATTTAAGAGATCTGGGGAACATTATTTTCAGGGATCAAAGTCCTCATGAATAAAGGTTGAGTTATACAACAAAATATAATCATTATTCAAATATAAAAACTGAATGAAATTTGTGTAACAAGATAAAGACGTAATCATTCTGCAAACGTTCAAAATAAATGTGTTTGGTTATACGACTTGTCAACGTAACGATTTAGCAATCATACGCAAGGAATGATACGACATACTGAGACCAAAACAGTTTTTACTACTGCCAACAAGACAACGTCTTCCGGGCTATTGCATCGTGCTCCTGTCCCACTCTTGTCTGGTGTTTTAAACGTTTTATGATAAGATGTTTGGTTAATTTATGATGTTAGCTGAGAAAGGTCCAGATTTTCATGTTTTTTACTTTCATATATTTAATTGATGTTATCTTGCTTTTAAGAAACAATATTTTTTGTTGCATTCTTCTGAATATGGACACTAAGAACAGTTTGAGGTATAAACATTTCTCAACAACAAAAACATTCCTTAAGTGGAAAAAGTATTTTCTTTTTTTTATAAAAAGAAAATATTGTGCGTGCGTGTTTTCTCAAAAAGTTGTACAAATATACGATAGTATGTACTGGACTGTTTTCATATTACAACTCAATATTAATTATTTTCTCATATCAAATATAAACATTTTCAAAATAATACCAAGATACGTACTTTTTAAGGTAAGTTGACAAATATGTCTTTATAATGAACGCAAAATTTGCTAACATGGAACCAAATTATAAAAATAAAAAAGAATATCTCCGCTGAAAAGACTCAAGAGAGGCCTGTTTTAAGCATAATGTACCAATCTTTGAAATTTAATGATAGTCTATTTATATTAATGTTTTGGAGATCAGGGACGAGGTTAACGTATATCTTCGCAAATGTTTTCCAAGTCGGGTTATTTCACAATTAAGACCGCGGCGTGGTCTAGTAGTAGAGCGTCTGCCTTGCATGCGGAAGGTCGTGGGTTCAATCCTCGGCCGGGTCATACCAAAGACTTAAAAAATGGTACTAGAAGCTTCCTCGCTTGACGCTCAGCATTTAGAGGAGAGTTCTAGGTCTGGTCGGCCCGGTGTCAGTATAATGTGACTGGGTTGGGTATCATACCATGTGTCTGCGGCATGATACTTCAGTGTGACAGCGCTTAGAATACTGTCTCAAGTAATCACCGTCTCAATATGACTGAAAAATTGTTGAAAGTGACGTTAAACACCATACAACAACATTCACAATTAAACAATGGTAGTGATCATAATGAAAATATACCATAATGATTGTTATGGTCGATGATATGACTGAGGTATATACAAATGTGTTTGTAAACGGAGGACCTCGCTTTGCAAATTGTTGATTTTTCCAATCGTGGAATTGTCGGGCACTACACACACTATAAAAGTCCTAGTATATTATCAATGCAATAATCGAAACTTTGTTGTTTTGAAAAGGGAAGTTGACACAGTGTTACAGTTCGTGTGATTGACAAATGTCCAATTTTAGTTTATGATGAATGAGAATAAGATATTTTAGCCACAGTTGTTGTTCCTCTTCCCGCATCAACGTATGACAGCGTACTTACATTATCGTAGTAAGAATTCTCTGTTGTCGGCTGCTGTGGACAAGTTTCGTCAAAAGGTTTTCCGAGGTGGGGATACTTTCCCGTATGGTGACAACACGTGACCGGAACTTGCACAAGTGTCATGTTACCGTCGATATATTCTAAACGGTCCCATTTATAGGTCAACAGGAAGTCGGTATGACTTCTGACACCACAGCACGAAAACTGAAAAAAATGTGCTGTTATTTTTATGGGGAAAAATCATTGGCGATATAATAAATATAAAGACAAACTCCATCCCACATTATTAATATATATATATATGATTATATGACCCACGTTTGTGTCGATTTGCCGTAAATTTGCCCACATGTATTTTACTATAATGATATATATATATATAGGTTATAGACCATTATATTGCTAATCAGTTTCCTCACATCCACTGTATAATACGTTAAATCGACGCCCCATCATCTTCTGTTCCCTGCTGACCCTTATGTGTAATAAATGTCCTTTTAAAGTACCCAGTCTCCACTTCAATGATTAAATAAAGTCCTAAACATCAATATGTTTTAAATGATACCAAAATAGATGAGAACAAAACAATATTTCCTGTTTCCTGTAGTACTCCTATTTAAAAATTAAAGTCCTTTAACTCGGTCACAGTGGATCCTAGCCCCTTTTCATGAACAAACTAGAAAAACCTTATTCACAGAAATCATTTAAAGCAAATATGAACACATTTGGTTTGTCGGTTCCTCAGAAGATTTTTGAAATTTACAAGTTGACCCCTTTCTGTTCACCTGTTGACCCTCGTGGATATTTAATGTTCCGTTAAGGATCCAGTCTCAACTGTTTTCATTAAACAATACTCCAGATCTCAAGATGGTTAAACTCTGATGATAATTGTAACATCAACATTTAGTGAAAAACCGATTTAAATCGAAATTGCCATATGTGGTATGTCTCTTTATTTACTTGATAAAATTTTTTGGCCGGTGCTTATATCACTTCTGATTATGCAAATAAAGATAACTGTAACAACTGCAAGTCATGACAACGCTTGTGATTGTATATATTAACGCTTGATATATCGTGGCATGTACGTCATATAAGCGTTTCACTATTTATTTATCAAGTAATCTACAGTGACAGGAAAAAGAAAATTTACATACCTATAAACGTCGACAGGTCAAGGAACAACAAATGTATTGCATATACATTTTGTATATTTATATTTCATCATATTGTTAAATCAAAAAACAAACATTTAATTCATTTCAAAGCAAAACAATCAGAAAAAATCAGTTCATTTTCCATCACATGAATAAACTTAGCTAATAATGAAATAATTTTAAAAACCAAAATGTATACTTTCTTTTTCCTTTCAGTGTATTTGTTACTTTCTACAATTATAATAACGTTATTAAGACTACAAGTTTATTGGCATGCCTGTGGCCATTTACACATTCAAATTAATTTAAAAATGGCATGGACATACAATTATATGAAATACAAAGAAATACATACATATTACATATTCAAACTGAAGCAGTCATGGTATTTATACATCAATAATTACAAAATAATTTACAATCATATCAAGACTCAAATTATTTAAAGTTTCTTGCCTTAGCTTTTGAGCTTCGGTCATAAATTTTGCCAGATTACAAATACCTTTTTTTATTCCTTGATGACATAATGTTTTTAAAACTTTTAATGTATTTGGAAAAGCACTATTTTAATATAATTATTATTATTTATTTCTAATTGTTTTATATGCAGGACAACATAAGAGACCGGGATACTCCGATTCAACCAACCCCCATCACATACTCTGCAAAAACGATTTCCCCTTTGTACATTTATGTATCGCCCAGTTTCAATTTCTAAATTATGCGCACTCAGTCGAAATCTTGTTAAATATTTACGGTTTGTTTCATTTGAAATATAATCCAAATAATATTCATATTCAAAACATGTTTTAAATTTTCTCAAATTGTCTAATTTAGGCATATTTTGAAGAAATGTATTCCAACTTTGTAAATACTGATCACAAATGCTTTGTTTTAACATAGTGGAATAATTTGCGTTTAAATTGAAATTCAACCAAATATCTCTAAAACCAAGTCGACTTAAAATTAATACTTAGATGTTTGTTTAACCAAACTTAATAAAAAATCATTGAAATTAAAACGGCTTAATTTAAGAAATAATGTTTATTATAAATTTTGATTTATTTAAATAAGATATACTTGTTAATTTGATTTATTTCATGTACAATACCAATAAAAAAAGACGGCATGAAACATCATATAAGCGTTTCACTATTTATTTCTCAGTGTCTCAAAAAGCGAAACGAATGTAAAGACGAAAAACCAAGGAAGCAGGTCGGTGTGCTTCACAGCAACCGCACCGTTAAAATGGAAAAGTTACCATAAATCTTCATGCTACATTGATGCAGATATATATAAATGTGATATTTAACTTTATTTTTTCATCATTCCTAATAGTAGATGATAAAAAAGTTAGTTTTCATATATCATTCCTATGTAAAAATCAAAGTCCCCTAATTGGGCCCCAATAGACCTTTCATTTGAAACTCAAAAATCCAAACTCCAGCTTCTCATCAGGACCATTTATACCAAATATGAATTTGGCTCATACGTTCTGAAGAGGAAGATTTTTTTAAAATTTCACAATTTTATCCCTTTTGGATCCCCTGTGGTCTCCTTATGGATATACAATCCCCAACGAAGGACCCAGTCTCATCGGTTAAGACTAGACAATGCTTCAAACATCAATACGATTGGATATTACCAAAAATGGATGAGAAAAAACATATTTTTTTGTTTTCCAATAGTATCCCTACGTAAAAATCAAAGTTCCCTTATTGGGCCCAATTCAACCATTTATTAACTTTTATTAACCTTTATTAACCTCTGTTCATAGATCATTTATAACAAATATAAATAAAGTTGGTCGGTTGGTTCTTAAGAAGAAGTTTCTTAAAATTTCACAATTTTAAATAAAAATGTCCTATAGATGTTTAAATGATGGGGCGTGGTCAATTTTGATCCTAGGCTCATTGTTTGGACACACCTGAGAGAAATTGATTAGATGATACTACACACAAAATATCAAAGTACTTTCGGAGAAAAAGATTTTTGAAATTTTGAAGAAAAACATGATAAGCTCCGAAGTGGGGACAAATTTGACCCCAGGGTCATGATTTGAAAATAACTGAGAAAGTCTGTCGAGCAGTTTCAGAGAAAGGATCATGTGAAGCAAAAGTTAACAACGGATGAACGGAGGGCGATCTCAAAAGCTCACCATCTCATGTGAGCTAAACATGCGATATCTAGGTTCGATAAAGGGAAGTAATTTTATTGGTTATAAGTAATTTTATTTTGCAGTTTTCACCATTTTAGTGAAACATAAATATTTAATACAATTTTAATAGTATAATATATATTTATATAAACATTAATTGCTAAATGAAGATATATAAAAAATTAAATATTCAAATAAAATAAGTAATCGCAATTAAATAATAGAACAAGTATATTAAATTAGAATAATTGTCGCTGTCAGACGCTAGACGACGCACAGCGCTATATGATGCGCTCTACTGGTTTTGAGCTAGTAAATTCATAATTCTGGAGTGCTATGAGAGCACACTTATGATAACGAAGTCTTTAATACATTTATCGTCGGAAAGAACAAGTCAAGTTTCCATGAAAATCTCGAACAAATATACTTACATCAATGTGCTAAATAGCGCAGTTACATAAACAAAAGCTATCAGCATAAGGAAATATTCCCCGATTTTAGGTACAAGAATTTTAATAAATGATATATATTTTGACAGATACATGTAATACAAACAGTGATTTAATAAAGTGAAGCCAAATATTGATATGAGTGAGAAGGATCGTAGTTTGGTAGTTTTCATTAATTACATAAAATGTTCAACCGCACAAAAACATTATCTGGATTTAGTTACTCGTTCCTCATTCAATATTTCTCACAAGCACTTAATAACAGTTAGACACATAGTCGTAGGAGCCGGGGGACAGGGGGGCTCAATGATCAGGCTGGAGGGGTCAGATTGCCCACCCCCCCCCCCCCCCCCCCCAAATATTTTACTCTCTCCACAGGTCCACCCCACACCCTAATTGATACGCTCCTACACCCATGAGACATTATTAAATGCATATATAATACCATGAAATATTTATATATCAACATGTCTGATTTTGTACAACTCGACTTTTAAAACATGACAAATTTTATATTTCACACAATATTTTGCTATTATAAACGTGAAATCTATTTTAAAATGACCTAGACGTGTAGACCAAGTTAGGAAATCCCTTCTCAATAATATAATTATGACATGTTTAAATTGATATCCTTATGAAAATACAAGGACAGTGAGTACACTAAAACAATGTTTTTAGCCATTTTGAAAACTCCTGATACACTTGGACATTTAATTCATACAATAAAACAAATACAAAACGACATTTAGCTTGTATCCCAAGGACAAACCGGTCTGTAAAGTAGGAATTTTGCCAAATTTTAACAATTGCAATGTGCGCCCTTTTAATATAATGAATCACAAACAAACCTCCGTGAATATGTAATTCCATGCAGACGAGATGTCGTCACTGGCGTAGTCTCCAGCATAATTGCCCACTAAGTCTATCAACAGTAAGACGCGCAGATTGTCTCCAACCTTTAATAAGATATAAAAAAAAAACATTTGTAAAAATATTAACTATTTCATTAAATTTTGTAGCATATACCTTGACCATTCCTGGAATTTGCAGACATGCAAACTGTTAGAAAACTTACTTAGTGGAAATGGTAAAAAAAAAACATGACTCTTCTTGAAATTTGTGAACTCTCGCCTAGGATAAATGAAATACATTTCGTCTTCAAAGTGAAAAGTTGGGTTTATAATAACTTAATTTAGCGAAAACAGCATCGAGCTTATATCAGTCCTTCAATTCCGTTTCCTACGCACAACCAGTACCGAGTGTTGTAAATGAGAGACCATTGGGTTGGTTGTACAGCCTAAACCTCTGGTGTGGGCGGCCAAAACTCCATTCACTGTTTTAAGAGCAGGGCTGCAACCATGCTTTGTAAAACGTCCATAGTGGAGAGCATGTCACCATGATTCGTTAAACAACTTACATCCATAGTGAAGAGCAAGGCTGCCACCATGAGCTGACGCAATAACTTACGTCCGTGGTAAAGAACATTTCTGACACTGTGATTCGTAAAGTAACCTACATCCATTGTGACGAGCAGGACTGCCACTATGAGTTGATGCAATAACTTATGTCCGTGTTGAAGAACATTTCTGTCATTGTGATTCGTAAAATAACCTACATGTATAGTGACGAGCAGAACTGCCACCATGAGTTGTAAAAGTAACTTTCGTCCATTATGAAGAACATTTCTGTCACTGTGATGCGTAAAATAACATACGTCCATAGTGACGAGCAGGACTTCCACCATGAGTTGTAAAGATAACTTACGTCCATCGTGAATAACATTTCTGTCACTGTTGATTCTTTAGATAACATACGTCCATAGTGAAGAGCAGGGTTGCCACCATGTGTTGTAAAGATAACTTACGTACATGGTAAAGAACATTTCTGGCACTGTTGATTCTTTAGATATCATACGTCCATAGTGAAGAGCAGGGCTGCCACCATGAGTTGTAAAAGTAACTTACGTACATGGTCAAGAACATTTATGTCACTTTGATTCTTTAGATAACATACGTCCATAGTGAAGAGCAGGGCTGCCACCATGAGTTGTAAAAGTAACTTGCGTCCATTATGAAGAACATTTCTGTCACTGTGATGCGTAAAATAACCTACGTTCATAGTGACGAGCAGGACTTCCACCATGAGTTGTAAAGATAACTTATGTCCATTATGAAGAACATTTCTGTCACTGTTATGCGTAAAATAACATACGTCCATAGTGAAGAGCAGGGCTGCCACCATGAGTTGTAAAAGTAACTTGCGTCCATTATGAAGAACATTTCTGTCACTGTGATGCGTAAAATAACATACGTCCATAGTGACGAGCAGGACTTCCACCATGAGTTGTAAAGATAACTTATGTCCATCGTGAATAACATTTCTGTCACGGTTGATTCTTTAGATAACATACGTCCATAGTGAAGAGCAGGGCTGCCACCATGTGTTGTAAAGATAACTTACGTACATGGTAAAGAACATTTCTGGCACTGTTGATTCTTTAGATATCATACATCCATAGTGAAGAGCAGGGTTGCCACCATGAGTTGTAAAGGTAACTTACGTACATGGTAAAGAACATTTATGTCACTTTGATTCTTTAGATAACATACGTCCATAGTGAAGAGCAGGGCTGCCACCATGAGTTGTAAAAGTAACTTACGTCCATTATGAAGAACATTTCTGTCACTGTGATGCGTAAAATAACCTACGACCATAGTGAAGAGCAGGGCTGCCACCATGAGTTGTAAAGATAACTTATGTCCATTATGAAGAACATTTCTGTCACTGTGATGCGTAAAATAACATACGACTATAGTGAAGAGCAGGGCTGCCACCATGAGTTGTAAAAGTAACTTACGTCCATTATGAAGAACATTTCTGTCACTGTGATGCGTAAAATAACATACGACCATAGTGAAGAGCAGGGCTGCCACCATGAGTTGTAAAGATAACTTGCGTCCATTATGAAGACCATTTCTGTCACTGTGATGCGTAAAATAACATACGACCATAGTGAAGAGCAGGGCTGCCACCATGAGTTGTAAAGATAACTTACGTCCATGGTGAAGAACATTTATGTCACTCTGATTCGTTAAACAACCTACGTCCATAGTGAAGAGCAGGGCTGCCACCATGAGTTGTAAAAGTAACTTACGTCCATTATGAAGAACATTTCTGTCACTGTGATGCGTAAAATAACATACGACCATAGTGAAGAGCAGGGCTGCCACCATGAGTTGTAAAGATAACTTACGTCCATGGTGAAGAACATTTATGTCACTGTGATGCGTAAAATAACATACGACCATAGTGAAGAGCAGGGCTGCCACCATGAGTTGTAAAGATAACTTACGTACGTGATGAAGAACATTTCTGTCACTGTGATGCGTAAAATAACATACGACCATAGTGAAGAGCAGGGCTGCCACCATGAGTTGTAAAAATAACTTACGTACATGATGATGAACATTTCTGTCACTGTGATGCGTAAAATAACATACGACCATAGTGAAGAGCAGGGCTGCCACCATGAGCTGTAAAGATAACTTACGTACGTGATGAAGAACATTTCTGTCACTGTGATGCGTAAAATAACATACAACCATAGTGAAGAGCAGGGCTGCCACCATGAGTTGTAAAGATAACTTACGTACGTGATGAAGAACATTTCTGTCACTGTGATGCGTAAAATAACATACGACCATAGTGAAGAGCAGCGCTGCCACCATGAGTTGTAAAGATAACTTACGTACATGATGAAGAATATTTCTGTCACTGTGATGCGTAAAATAACATACGACCATAGTAAAGAGCAGGGCTGCCACCATGAGTTGTAAAGATAACTTACGTACGTGATGAAGAACATTTCTGGCACTGTGTTGCGTAAAATAACATACGACCCCTAGCGAAGAACAGGGCTGCCACCATGATTTGTAAAGATAACTTACGTCCATGGTGAAGAACATTTATGTCACTATGATTTGTTAAACAACCTACGTCCATAGTGAAGAGCAAGGCTGCCACCATGAGTTGTAAAAGTAACTTACGTCCATTATGAAGAACATTTCTGTCACTGTGATGCGTAAAATAACCTACGTCCATAGTGAAGAGCAGGACTTCCACCATGAGTTGTAAAGATAACTTACGTACATGATGAAAAGCAAAGATGCCATCGTCATTTGTAAAAACAACTTACGTTCACGGTCAAGAGCAGGGCTGTCACCGTAAGTTGTTAAATTTACTTTCGTGGAGTTGAAAAGCAGGGCTGCCACCGTGAGTTGTCAAAATAATTTCGTGTGCGGTGAAGAGCAGGGCTGCCACCATGAGTTGTAAAAATCTGACTTTCAAGGTGAAGAAGAAGGGTGCCAACGTCAGTAGTAAAATAACTTACATCCATAGTGAAGAGCAGCTATCGTTAGTTGTAAAAATAATTTACCTGCAAGGTGAAGAGCAGGGCTGCCAATGTGAGTTATAAAACTAACTTACGTCCACAGTGAAGAGCAGGGCTACCACCGTCAGTTGTAAAAATAAATTACGTGCACAGTGAAGAGCAGGGCTACCACCGTCAGTTGTAAAAATAAATTACGTGCACAGTGAAGAGAAGGACTGCCAGCGAGAATTGTAAAAATAACTTACGTGTACGGAGAAGAGCAGGGCTGCTGCCGTGATTTGTAAAAATATTAACATAGTCAGTGATACCATGTACTGAAATGAAATTAGAACATTGATTGAAAATATGCATTCGTAATAAATCGGCCATTTCCGCCTTAATGTCCTTATTGTTTATTTACATTGCTAATATATGGACAATGTTGCATCATGACAAAAGTTTTATAGTTTAATGTACCAACTAGCGTGTGTATGACTTTATTAAAAGGAACGTCGCGGACAAACAGTTGCCATGCCTTTAAAATATAGAAATGCTGAATTATTGAAATACATAAATATATGAAAAAGTAGAATGAACATAAAGCCTCCTTATCTGCATGGCTTCATAGTTACAAATCATTCTGTACTTAACTATGCGGGTATGTAATGTAAATTGAGAGATAATATTAATTAGTAAAATTGCACTCTTACAGGTCTTAGTGTGCAACGTAAATACAGCAGTAAAATAACACTTACACCAGTTACATTGGTAATGCTTGGGCAGGCTCCCGCAAAACAACCTACAATACCTGAAAGAAAAATGTTGTACATGCATTAACAGGATATCCCGAATCTAAAGGTTTATATCTATGTATAACTAGAATTAGTAACCAAATGTCCATTCGTCACTAAAATAAATAATTAACTCTCCATTTATCACTACAATAAGTAATCACCTGTCCATTCTTCAGTAGTATAAGTTACAAACTGTCTATTCATCACTAGAATAGGTAACGAATTCTCCATTCATCACTAGAATAAATAACCAGCAGTTCATTCATCACTAGAATAAGTAACCAACTGTCCACTCAAAATAAATAACCAACTGTCCATTCATCACTAGAATAAATAAGCAACGGTCCTTTCATCATTACAATAATTAACCAACTGTCCATTCGTCACTAGAATAAATAACCAATAGTCCTTTCATTATTAATATAAGTAACCGACTGTCCATTCGTCACAAGAATAAATGTCCAACTGTCCATTTGTCACTAGAATAAGTAACCAACTGTCCATTCATCACTAGAATAAGTAACCAACTGCCCATTCATCACAAGAATAAGTAATCAACTGGCCTTTTATCATTAGAATAAATAACCATCTGTCCATTGGTCACTAGAATAAATACCGAACTGTCCTTTCATCATTAGAACGTCACTAGAATAAGTAACAAACTGTCCATTCATCACTAGAATAAGTAGCCAACTGTCCATTTGTCGCTAGAATAAGTAACCAACTGTCCATTCCTCACTAAAAATAAGTTACCAACTGTTCATTCATCACCAGAATAATTATCTAACTGTCATTCCATCATTAGAATGATTAACCAACTGTCAATTCTTCACTAGAATAAATAACCAACGCTTCATTCATAACTAGAATAAGTAACCAACTGTCCATTCATCCTCAGAATAAGTAACCAACTGTCCATTTGTCATAAACACAAATTACCAATTGTCATTTCATTATTAGAATAAGTAACCAACTGTCCTTTCATTATTAGAATAAGTAACCAACTGACAATTCATCATTAGAATAAGTAACCAACTGTCCATTCATCACTATAATAAGTAACCAACTGTCCATTTATCCTTAGAATAAGTAACCAACTGTCCTTTCATCATTAGAATAATTAACCAACTGGCCTTTCATCATTAGGATAAATATCCAACTGTCCATTCATCACTAAAATAATAATCATCGGTCCATTCATCACTTAAATTAGTAACCAACTGTTCTTTCATCACTAGAATAAGTAACCAACTGGCCTTTCATCATTAGAATAAGTAACCAACTGCCCATTTGTCACAAAAATAAAAAACATATTGTCCTTGTATTATTAGAATAAGTAACTTCATGACCATTTATCCTTAGAATAAGTATCCAACTGTCCATTCATCACTAGAATAAGTAACCAACTGTCCATTTATCCTGAGAATAAGTAACCAACTCTCCTTTTGTCATTAAAATAAGAAACCAACTGTCAATTCACCAGTAGATAAGTAACCAACTGGCCTTTCATCATTAGAATAAATAATCATCTGTCCATTCATCACAAGAATAAATAACCAACTGTCCATTTGTCACTAGAATAGGTAACCAACTGTCCATTAATCACTAGAATAAGTAACCAACTGTTCTTTCATCACTAGAATAAGTAACCAACTGGCATTCCATCATTAGAATATATAACCAACTGTTCATTGATCACTAGAATAAATACCCAACTGTCATTTCATCATTAGAACGTCACTAGAATAAGTAACCAACTGTCCATTCATCACTAGAATAAGTAGCCAACTGTTCATTCGTCACTATGATAAGCAACCAACTGTTCATTCATCATTAAAATAAGTAACCAAATGTCCATTCATCACTAGAATAAATAACCAAATCTCCGTTCATCCTTAGAATAAATAACCAACTCTCCATTCATCCTTAGAATAAGTTACCAACTATCCATTCATCACTAAAATTAATAACCAACCTGTCATTCATCATTAAAATAAGTAACCAACTGTCCATTCATCACTAGAATAAATAACCAAATCTACGTTCATCCTTAGAATAAATAACCAACAGTCCATTCATCACTAGAATAAATAACCAACTCTCCGTTCATCCTTAGAATAAATAACCAACTCTCCATTCATCCTTAGAATAAGATACCAACTATCCATTCATCACTAGAATCAATAACCAACTTTTCATTCATCATTAAAATAAGTAACCAACTGTCAATTCATCACTAGAATAAATAACCAACTGTTCATTCTACATTAAAATAAGTAACCAACTGTCCATGCATCACTAGAATAAATTACTTACTGTTCATTCTTCATTAAAATAAATAACAAACTGTCCATTCATCGCTAGAACAAATAACCAACTGTTCAGACATCATTAAAATAAGTAACCAACTGTCTATTCATCACTAAAATAAATAACCAACTCTCCGTTCATCCTAAGAATAAATAACCAACTCTATTTTCATACTTAGAATCAGTAACCAACTGTCCATTCATCACTAGAATAAATAACCAACTGTTCATTCATCATTAAAATAAGTAACTAATTGTCCATTCGTCACTAGAATAAATAATCAAGTCTTCTTTCATCATTAAAATAAGTAACCAACTGTCCATTCATCACTACAATAAATAACGAACTGTTCATTCATCATAAAAGTAAGTAACCAACTGTCCATTCATCACTAGAATCAATAACCAACTGTCTATTCATCATTAAAATAAATAATAAACTGTCCATTCATCGCTAGAACAAATAACCAACAGTTCAGTCATCATTAAAATAAGTAACCAACTGTCTATTCATTACTAAAATAAATAACCAACTCTCCGTTCATCCTAAGAATAAATAACCAACTCTCTATTCATACTTAAAAAATAGTAACCAACTGTCCATTCATCACTAGAATAAATAACCAACTGTTCATTCATCATTAAAATAAGTAACTAACTATCCATTCGTCACTAGAATAAATAATCAAGTCTTCTTTCATCATTAAAATAAGTAAGCAACTGTCCATTCATCACTAGAATAAATAACCAACTGTTCATTCATCATTAAAATAAGTAACCAACTGTCCATTCGTCATTAGAGTAAATAACCAAATGTTCATTCATCATTAAAATAAGTAACCAACTGTCCATTCATCATTGAAATAAATAACAAACTGTCCATTCATCGCTAGAACAAATAACCAACTGTTCAGTCATCATTAAAATAAGTAACCAACTGTCTATTCATCACTAAAATAAATAACCAACTCTCCGTTCATCCTAAGAATAAATAACCAACTCTCTATTCATACTTAGAATCAGTAACCAACTGTCCATTCATCACTAGAATAAATAACCAACTGTTCATTTATCACTAGAATAAGTAACCAACTGTCCATTTATCATTAGAATAAGTCACGAAGTGTCCATTAATAATTAGAATGGTTACCAACTGTCGTCACACAAGTGATGAGTCAACGTATCGTAATGGTATATGCAGACATATTTAGTAACTGGAAAAAAACAACATGGTAGTGAAATTGATGTGACGCAAAAATCTAAGATCAAACTAGTCCACCACAAACATAGCATCCGTACGAATTCTTTTTAAAAACATGAATGTTTCCTCACCTAAAACAATTGACACAGCTCCAAAAACAATTAGGGCGACTGCAGAGCCGTCGTACAACTTCCAAACATCAGCACCGGTACCGCCACCTGCAGGGAGCAGTTTGAGTAATGGCGTAAGGTAGCCATTGAGCAATTCCGTGTCGAACTTTACAACGCCCCCGACGCCGATTTCGACAGTCCCCGACACCTGGAAGGCACGACATGTAAATATATATTTATAAAGTTAAATATAATCATTGTACAAATGTCCAAAATATGTTATAATATGTCGGAAATGTATCCATGGTTACTTCTTTGGTTATGCAATGGTGCCCAGGAATCGATCCCCCATTGGATATTTACGATATATTCGTGCCCACTACGTGAGAGGTATCAAGCGCTTCCTGTCCACTGAAAACTTGTTCCCAGACTTCTAACAGCACAGCTGGAGGCCTAAACAACTTTTGCAACGTCTCTACATTGAGCATACCAATTGCTCGTTCTCCCTTGAATTTTCGCCATTGTAATTGTTGGGAAAATAAACACATCAATAAAATCTGAAATTATAAACTGTTTTCTTCGCATAAGCTTGAAAGACTACGATATGATACAAAAAAGTCTGTAAAAACACCGTGGATTTATTTGGCTCATGCGCACGTCCAACTGGAACTGCATCTGTTGTTTACATTTGAATATTGGACTTTTCTGTTTTTGTTCACTGTAAATCAATTCTATTGATGGAGAACTAAGGCTTTTTCTTAGTAAAATTACCACAACATCGTACATTGGTATGTTTAAAACTAGTCTTCACAAAAATGTCCATATACTGCCAACAATTATACAAAAAGACACGAGCTGTAGACAGGTTGGCAAAAAGATCATCTAATTGCAATTGTTATCATAACAGAAAAAAGTTTTTTTCCAAAATGATTTTGCCTAATCGTATATGTTTTGCCTATATGTAATCCTTTGAATTTTAGTATACTAGAATATTTAGGAACAGCAGTCACGTTAAGTTTGTTGCAACATGACTCCAAGTATATAAATCTTGAAGAACACATTCCAAGTAGCATGGAGGTGACCCACTTTCAATCTACTCACCAATAAATGTTATACACTCAATAGAAAACGCAACATATTTAGCATTAGTGTGTATATATATATATATGCTACTGTACGTCTCACACACCAATTCATTTTGTACTGTTGTGATATATAGAGACATGCACTTCTGGAACAATGAACACATTGCCAATGGTTTTAAAAGTGTCTTGTTTCCATAAAGTGTCCTCTGTTAGTCCAAATATGCAGGGAAATCATGGGGTTGACCAGGCTTTTTCACACATTTGATGTTATGGTGGCACCTCTTTATTTCTGACAATTCTGTCCATTTGTGGCAGTGTATCACTACGCATCTTCAAACTGCTATATCTTCATCCAACAGTACCAAATGTCATCCAAACATAGCAGAACTCAGCAAAACATGCCAAACCGATTTACACAGCTTTGATTTTCTTGGACGCAATAATATTGCTACCGTCACCAAGGGGAGGTAATTAGTGAGAGTTGTAACTCTACGTTTTGTCTGCTGATGTTATTGGTTGTTTACTTGAGATGTTATTGAATAATTTGGTACCTCCTGCATTGGTGTCATTTTTTTTCATTTCCAAGTAAGTCCCCTCCCAACTCTGTGTTGCGTGTACATATCTCTTCCTGTGTTGTGTTTTCATATCTCTTGTAGAAGTTATTTCTAAGGAACACGTGGCAATTTTCGTGAATATACAACCAACATTATCCCTGAAAATTATATATCTACCTGCTGCAAAATAAAATTTAAATAACCCAGTATGTTTTCATGCCCTTAATAGACTCTTTTGCCCATACTCGTATATGATCTGCATAAACATTATACAATATAATATGCGTGCATATGACAGTTAGATATGTTTAAACTGTGTTGCAAAAGGGCTTAACTATGGTAAATATTTGAAAAGCATCCTATATTCGCAGATTTGTGTTTTTTAAAGACAAAAAGCACTTTTCATATCTTAATGTCAAAACTTTTTCTGCATAACAGAAAAAAAATCCAAGATAATATTAATTTGTTTTATTCAAATAGCGTTACTTATATTTCAAAGCATTGTGTGGCTTCACTAGTTTTGTTAAAAAATATTAAACATTTCTAAAATATGAAGTTTCAGAAGTAATATATGGAAATTACTCTCTTAATATGGCAATACGTTCTTATCGTAGCGTAACTGTAACTGACAAGTGGCTTCAGGTATAATTCGAGTAAGTGCGGTATGTCCCTTTAACACACATGTAGCGGACGACACCGCGCCGTAACTGACACGTGGTTACAGGTATAATTCGAGTGGTGCGGTATGTTCCTTTAACATAAAATGAAGTGGAGGCCATCACGCCGTTACTGACACGTGGCTACAGGTATAATTCGAGTTGGTGCGGTATGTCCCTTTAACACACATATAGCTGACGCCACCGCGCCGTAACTGACACATTGCTACAGGTATAATTCGAGTCGGTGCGGTATGTCCCTTTAACACACATGTAGCAGACGACACCGCGCCGTAACTGACACATGGCTACAGGTATAATTCGAGTTGGTGCGGTATGTCCCTTTAACACACATGTAGTGGACGCCATTGCGCCGTAACTGATACGTGGCTACAGGTATAATTCGAGTCGGTGCGGTATGTCCCTTTAATACACATGTAGTGGACGCCACTGCGCGGTAACTGACACGTGACTACAGACTACAGGTATAATTTAAAAAAGTGCGATATGTCCCTTTAATACATATGTAGTGGACGCCACTGCGCCGTAACTGACACGTGCCAGCAGGTATAATTCGAGTTAGTGTGATATGTCCCTTTAACACACATGTAATGGACGTCACTGCGCCGTGACTGACACCTGGCTACAGGTATAATTCGAGTTAGTGAAATATGTCCCTTTAACACACATGTAGTGGACGCCACTACGCCGCAAAAATGACACGCAGCTTCAGGTATAATTCGAGTTGGTGCGGTATTTCCCTTTATTACACATGTAGCGGACGCCACTGCGCCGTAACTGACACGTGACTACAGACTACAGGTATAATTCGAAAGAGTGCGATATGTCTCTTTTACACACATGTAGTTGAGGTCACCGCCCCGTAACTGACACGTGGCTACAGGTATAAGTCTAGTTAGTGCGGTATTTCCCTTTAACACACATGTAGGTGAGGTCACCGCGCCGTAACTGACACGTGGCTACAGGTATAATCCGAGTTAGTGCGGTATTTCCCTTTAACACAAATGTAGTGGAGGTCACCGCGCCGTAACTGACACGTGGCTTCAGGTATAATCCGAGTTAGAGCGGTATTTCCCTTTAACATACATGTAGTGGAGGTCACCGCGCCGTACCTGACACGTGGCTACAGGTATAATCCGAGTTAGTGCGGTATTTCCCTTGAACATACATGTAGTGGAGGCCAGCGCGCCGTAACTGACACGTGGCTACATGAATATTTATCGTTTCGCTCAAATAAGCTATGGTATTGTTTGAATTCCGCTCATCATTTATTTTACTTCGATTATGAAGCAAGTTGATACAACCCAGAAAAATCACTTTCAAGTTCTTCTGTGTATAACTAGAATTAAGCATCTGCGGATAAAAGGTCTTGCTCAATGACATCACAACTATCCGTGGCAGAGGATCATACCCTCGACCCTCAGATCTTGAGTCCGATGCTCTACCACTAGACCACGCAATCCAAATGAGCTTAAGTAGAAAGTTTATAACAAACAACAAAAAAGGAAACACTCAACAAGTCTGTGTTATTGCAAAAGAAGAAAGAATCTAAGAAATGCGAAATCGAAAAGAAATATGAAAACCATTGCAAAATATGGGAGGATTACATTAGAACAGAAATCTTTATAAAAGAAAAACAATCAGTAAAAGTTCTTGTTGAGGGAGAATATCCGCCATGACGGGTAGTGATGAGATGTTACCGTAGATGTACAAGATTATGTATGTAGGTTTAATGTTAATTTAGACCGCGGCGTGGTCTATTGGTAGAGCGTCCGCCTCGCATGCGGAAGGTCGTGGGTTCAATCCCCGGCCGGGTCATACCAAAGACTTTAAAAATGGTACTAGAAGCTTCCTCGCTTGACGCTCAGCATTTAGAGGAGAGTTCTAGGTCTGGTCGGGTCGTCTGTATAATGTGACTGGGTGGGATATCATACCATGTGTCTGCGGCATGATACTCCAGTGTGACAGCGCTTAGAATACGGTCTCAAGTAGACACCGTCGCGATATGACTGAAAGATTGTTGAAAGCGACGCTAAATACCATACAACAACAACAATTACAACAACAACATAATGTTAATTTATCATTTATCAACTTTATGATTTTAAATCTTAGAATGTTGTATTGTTTTTATTTGTGATTTATAGCTGGGATACATATTTTGAATACTTGATAAATAACAAAGTTTAGTTTCTGTGATATGAAACTGACATGAAACATAGTTTTGTACTAAGTGTCAATAGTTTGATCCAGGACAGTATGTTTAAAAGACCCCTTTGGAAATATTTTGTTAAACTTAATGGGTTATCCTGTAAAATATGTATGTCTCAAAATTATTAATCAATATTGTAGCTAAGTGAATACTTTTGTAACAAGATAAAATATTAAATCTGTGTTAGCTGATATATACATGTATAATATTAAAACGTTAACTAGTTACATATATTATTTAAAATACATATTAATGTTTCTGTAATATTGTATGTTAATGTGCTTGCTGTATCTTCGTATTTATGACATATATATTATCACAAATAAATCCAATTAAATAAGCTACTTACAACTAATACGACGTTGACAATGAGGAGAGTTATCTTGACAAAGTCAAAGTAAAAGGGCTTCATTATAACGACTGGTCTGCCTCCACTATTTCATCACAACGTTATCTGTAAAAACATGACATTAAAGTTACCTTTTTTTTAATTACAAAAAATATTATGGAAATTTAATGAATAAATACAGGCCATAACTATAAATGTCAACATATTAAATATTTCAACGTTTGACAAGGCATACACAATATCAAAGGAAGTTGCCAAGTTTAATCTGGGAATACATTTGTTACTTTGACAAACGGTGGTGTTGACGTGAATAGAGTGTTGGCCGCTCATGCCAAAGTTGGCGGCTTCGATCCTCAGCACGACCTGATGCTTCTCAGAGGTTCTAAACACTGGTTCTACCCACGAATCGGACACGAACGTCGTTCATATAAGCTTTAAGCTTTCTTCGCAATCGAGATAAAATTATTCAGTTTAGTTTAAACGTATTTATTTTACTTCGATTATGAAACAAGTTCTTACAACTTAGGCAAATCCCGCTCGAAGTTTTCCTGGTTAGAACCAGTACTAAGCATATGCGAAAAAGTGTCTTGCTCAAGGACACCGCACATAGCCGTGGCGGAGGATCGAACCCACGACCCTCCGATCACAGGTTCGGTGCTCTATCACTGGACCACGCGCTCCATTAAAGTTAAAGTATACAGCACCCGGTATTCCCAGGCGGTCACCCATCAAAGTACTAACCGGGCTCGACGTTGCTTAACTTCGGTGATCGGACGATAACCGTTGTTTTCAACGTGATATAAATGAATTAGTATAAACGTAGGTTTATTACAGTAAAATAATTTATCAAAATGAAATAATTGTGTCGAATATTACTGAAGATATGTCGTAGTACAAATCATGTAAAGACTGAGTAAAATATATCTGAAACAGTTGTGTTTCCCTGTTGTTTTTTGTTTTCTGTTTTATTCTTTTGAAATGTGTTGAAAATAGCGTTTACCCCCTTTAACTATATCATACCGGTATATAGTTTGTTATAGAAGCATATCGATTGTAAAACACGTCAACACTGTTTCCCGGTCCTCTCCAATCTCCCAATATCTAAGACATGAGGAATAAATTCACGAATCACTAAATAGTGGTTCAAACAAAGTTACCTTTATGTCACTTCGTATCAAATGTTTACTGAACGGACCAGCTAACCAGCCACCTGAAATTTCATGTACCCAGTGACATTTTATGTACCCAGTGATATTTCATGTACCCAGTGACATTTCATGTACCCAGTGACATTTTATGTATTTTTCTTAAAATGTATCAAAGCATGTTTCTTGAAATGTGGACTTGAATAAGAAAGAATATTGAGTTTAAACATATTTTATTTCAACATGAAATGGGGTTGGGCCACAAGTTCTTTCAACATTAAGTTCAGCCCGTCCCCATTTTTTACAATATTTGCATTAGATATCAAAATAACATATTTAAACAATTATTTCTTAACCAATAATTTGAGAATAGAAAAGGGTAGGAAAGGAAAGAAAATAATACATAGTAAAACAAACACATATCATTTCTTCTTTATGTCGTCCATACGCATGCGTCCTGTGTTCACATTTCGGTAGCATCCCAGTGAGAAAATCAGATTAGTAAATAAGAAAGCACAAAAATAAAAACAAAACTTTGGTATCTTATGCAACTTAACATTCATATACAATGGGCAAAATAGTTAAATAATTCACAAGATCGAAATTATATAGAGCAGTTAAAAACAAGACAGAAAAACATTTCTTTGATATAGTATTATACCGCTTTGACTATAACAGTATTGCTAATATGAGAGTCTTTGATCTCCATATAGAAGGCGATGTGTATTTAGAGGGTGAAATGATCTTGTGGAGTTAAATAATATTAATCTTTGGGTTCTATATGTTGTGCATTTGAAATAAAAATGCTCAGCATCTTCAATATTACCACAATGTGGACAACAACATTCAGTTCTAATATGGTTACGGAACAAGTCATTATTTAAATTACTGCAATTATTTCTTAATCTTGCTAATATAACTGAAAATTTTCTATTTCCATAATAAAAGTGTTGAGGTATTGTAGTATTATTTTGTTTTCTCACGGAGTGTTTAAACGCTGTTAAAGAAGTGGCAGACTTTAAGTTGTTATCTAAGTGGTTCCATAATCTAATAGAGGAAGATATACATGAATTTCTCATTATTTCAGTTATTGAAAACGGTATAGTGATGTCTCTGTTATTTCTTAAATTGTACGTTCTTTCATTAACATTTGGTGGGAACAAATCAATTAAGTAAGATGGAACCATATTTATTTTTGCTAACCTTATACATAAAGTAATATTGCTTTAATGTTCTGCGATAAGAAAGAGTTTCCCATCAACATTCTATATATAAATTTTCAGTATCATAGTATACTGATCTGGTTAAGCCAGTGACTATACGTGCAGCTTCATTATGTAATTTATCGAGTGAATTCGATGTTTGATCAGTGCAATTGTCTCAGGCTAGAGAGGAATATTCAAGAACTGGTCGAACATACAAAATGTAAATTTGATTGAGGGATTTTCGACCGAGTGAGTATTTAAGGGGACGCATTATACTTATCGTTTTTGAAGCAGATTTTAAAATATTATCAACATAATCGGTCCATTTTCCGTCTTTACTTAAAGTTACATCTAAATGTTTATGAGATTCTACAAATTGAATTTCTACGTTATTAAATGTTATATAAGGTAAATAATTGTTATCTCTTAAAGAAAAAAAACATAGCTTCGGTTTTGTTAGGGTTGAAATATACTAGCCATTGTTTAGCCCACTTGGATATTATTAAAAGATCGTGATTAATTAAACCTTCAATATCACTTACTGATGAGGCTGAATAGTATAATGAACTGTCGTCAGCATACAAACGTGTCAAACTGAGTAAATGTAAATTGTTAGCTATATCATTAACATAAATTAAGAATAATAAAGGTCCAAGAACGAATCCTTGAGGCACTCCTGCATTAAGATATTTTAAATTGGAATATGTACCCTGAAAAACTACCCGTTGGGATCGATTTGTTAAGTTATCAGAAACCCATTCTAAAAGCTGATCATTAATACCGTTTTCCTGTAGTTTAAATAGTAAACCCTTATGCGCCAGACTCTGTCAAAAGCTTTCGATATGTCACAAAATACCATACATGAATACTGTTTGTTATCAAAGGTTTGACAAATATGATATATGTCTATAAGTTGATAGGTAGTAAAGTGATTTGGCAAAAAGCCTGACTGGTATTTATATATCAAATTATTATCAAGAAAAAATAAACATATTCTTAAAACTCTCAAATCGTTAAGTGTTAACTCTAAATTATTAAAGAAATGTTCTTTGGCATATTTTTTATGGTCATTAACTTTATTTCGAGTATTTTTTATATTAATTCCAGTCTTTTGATTTGCCCGATTTTGCTGCAATAGATTTAAGTCTATCTCTTATACGACAAAGTTTCTTTAATTTTGAATCAAACCATGGTTGATCATCTGGACGTACAGTTATTATTTTAGATGGTAACCATTCCTTTATATGTTCATAAAAGATTCTGTAAACAGTTCACATGCTGTGTTTAAATCACAGTTTGACTGACACTGCCAATCATTTTTTCTATTTTGTTTTTTAACAATTCAAAGTTAGTTTTATCATAGAGCCATACTGGTCTTTCATAATTAGTATGATCAGTACTTTATAAAAAAAAGGGTAACATAATGAAAGTAGCTTTATGATCACTTATATCAGGTGGTACATGGATAGTACCTGCATTGAGATAAGATAAATCGTAAGGGATGATTACTCGATCAAGTATAGCATTATTTCTCGTTGGTTCAGTAATAACGTTCATTAATGAGTTTTGGTAAAGAACATTCTTTAAATTATGAAAGTTATTGTTAAGCAAATCTTCATTAAGATATCCAAGTAAAATTATATTCTTGGACATTTCATAACCTTTTTCGATATTATTATTAAGGCTGTTAAAGAAGTCTGCATCAGCTGTTTTTGGGCTATAAAATACGTCTACTAGAAAAGTTTCTTGTCCCGATTTAACCTTAACCCAGATAGATTCATTACAAAATGTTTCCAGATTTGGAACTATTGAATGAATTATATTCTTTGCTAAATATATCAAAATACCTCTGTCATGATTAGTTCTATCTTTGCGGTAAGGTTCATCAAATTTATCACTCAGTTTCAATAAATCACTAGAGACGTGTGTTTTAAGTGCGTTTCAGTAAATGATAAAAAATCAAAATCTAAAAGAGTGTCAGATATATAATCAATCTTATGATATTGCAATGAAAAAATGACAAACTATGAGTATCATTGCCAGGACCCGGGTTTGTTTCAATGTCCCAAGCTTTTAATAAAATCAGAAATAAAATAAAACATAAATTCTATATTTTTAACAAATTCACGTAGTACTCAATGTAGATTGTGTTAGCATTTGTAACAGAGTTGCCCCAGAATCAATAATAAATAGAGCATTGGTATGGATGCCTTCATGTGAACTTTTCCGCTTGCTACCACTGTAATGCCACCATGAAATAGACCAATAGTAGCCCTCCATGTGCTTATATCATCCATTTGGCAGTAACAAAAATAAAATACTTAAGGCTACCATCGATACTACTCCACTGTCAACATGGACACCAGGCTCGCACACACCAAGACGGCACATAGAAAAAAGTATATGAGCAAAGAGAAGAGCAAAATAACAAAAACAAATAAATAGCACAAGTATATAAAATATGAAAATAGTAGTATCATATATGAGTCGGAGCGATTTCCTTTTTCAAATGAAGCGAATGCTACGTAAGCGTTATAATACAAAAATAAACTGGAACATATTTACACAAGGAATTTATAGTGAACATTAACCAAAGAAAAGTTAACTTATTTATACACACACAAAGACTCGCGTACACTCACGCACAATCACATATACTGACTCATGTATACATACACGCAAACACCACATGCGTGCTTGTAAACAACGTGTATAAACATATTTACAGTAAGGCAAACATATAGACAAGAATACATTAACAAATATTCGCGCGCACGCACGCACGCATACACATATCCCGTCTCTTGGATGTACACACTCGCACGTGTAGGCATTCATGTACAATGGTAAAACACATACACAGCTGCACCTTTACACATACTGTTAACTACACTTTTAAAAAGTGTTTCAATGTGGCTGATATTTATGTTATAATCCAATATCTGTTTAATTAATGTTTCATACGGGTCTATTTTATAGAAAAAATAATGTTTATTATAACTTTCGCCGTCATAAATTCGTTATAAAGTACCTGGACCCGGCTTCACTAAACATTTCAATCCGACACATTCCCCAACTAAAAATATAAATATATATAATAATAATGATTTCTCTAAATTATTACTCAATCTCATTAATAAGTAACAAACAGAACATAAGTCTGGGCAATTTTAACTCTTTGGTAAAGGACAACATGTAAACTTATCAATGTATATCAAGTTTTAGCTTGTAATTCAAAATCTCAAAATCTCAAGTTGAGATGTCTGGCTTAAACTTGGACCTGACAATTACCTACTTTCCATTATGTGATAATGGCAATACCTGTAACACGTCATTTTATAAGTTAAAACACGATGAAACGGTCAGATACATTGGTAGTATAATACAGTGTATTTTATGCACTCTGTAGCAAATTAATGTAATTAGAAATCAACACGCAGACAATATTATACAAATTTAACACTACATATACTATATGTAGGAAAGTAACTGCACTTGAACATTCCACATCTAATGTCTCACCTACTGCAGTTGCATATAGTAACTTAGAAAACAATAAAAAAAGAAGCAAACGGTAATAAACTAATTAAGTAACGTCAAAACAATTATGATCTCGCACAATTCGATTGATTTTGTTAAATGTTGTGTGCACAGTGGCGTAATCTGTATATTGTTGTTCAACATTGATACACGAAGAAAGCATGTATGTGTCTATTAAAACAGGCGGTAGAAGTAACGGTATATATAATGTCTGCTATGCATTGTAGTTATGTCACAAAAAGTACACTCATCGCGGAAATTACCGTTGCACAGAAACTAACAGATGTGTATTGCTATCAAGACCTATGTATACTTGTCACGGTCAGAAAGTCTGGTAACAACGGATTTGATATCCCTCTTGTCTTTAATGTATATTCTACCGTCGTAGGTCCAACATTTGTTTATATGCTTGTCCTTGTATAATTGCCTGGCCATTCTAAATATGTTGCTGCGCACAGACGTCAGATCTTCATTGACGTATATGTGTGCGTATTTCTTGTTGCCTTTTAGTGCAGCTCTGCATTGATAAAAATTATATCTGGTACGTTAGGTGGCAAATTTCACAATTATGGCTTTTGGGTATTTCCATGCCGAAGGTTGACCTACTCTATGGGACCGATCGATACGAGGCTACGTAAAATCAATGCATAATTGTCTGCTGATGTCGTATAAAAATTAATAACGCTTACAAACATTTTGACGAAGGTATTAGAAATACAAAAGTGGCGGGTTAGCTGTTCCGTTCAGTAACTCATAGATCTAGTGATAAATGGACACACGGTAATTTTTCAAATATTTTTTTCACTATTTCAGAAAAGTACATTTATATAGTCAGACATATGTTAGTTTAATATCCATGTTTCGTTTTTCGATATTAAACATAAACCCTAGTCTTACCTTCTCTTTCTCCAATATTGAAGCGTTACATATTTAAGTATTGCAAAACGAATATTAAGCTGAGTTCTAATGGATATGAAATGACACAAATGTAAAACCCAAATATCACAGTATATAAAATTATAAAGGTCGTTAACTTTGTTTCTATTTCCGAAAATGGTTTTATGGTCATCTATGACAAAAAGTCGAAAATTCATTTTCATTTCATCATTTTTATCAGTAAAATAGATCATTATCATGCTGTTTAACTGTATAAAGCTAACCTGACACCACTAGTTTTCCGTAGATTTATACATGTTAATATTGGTTTTATTGAAAACATAAAAATACGCTTTCAGGTTGTTGTTTTTTATTCCTTTGAAATATCGAAGTTTTAGTGACATTTTGTTTACATTAATTTTTTTTTATTTTATTTATTTATCTTTTTATTTATTTACATGCATTTTAATCATTCATTCATTCGTTCGTCCGTTCGTTCGTTCGTCCGTCCGTCTGTTTGTTCGTTCATTCGTTCATTTATTTATTTAATCATTACCAGCATATTTTTAAACAATACAAAGTGTTTTAAATGAAAATCATTTAGCCTAAACGATAAATAAAGAATAAATACATACCCGTTCGCAATTATCTGGTGCATCTCCAGAAATCAGTCGCAGTTATGAAGACTCGGTCGATAGAAGGTTATCACTGGAAATGACGGGCGACTTTCCACTTGGAATATTTGTTTGATTTTAATGAAATCTTTTCAGAACTCTTTGATTGCTGTTTGCCAACCAGCGGATCGATCAGCGGTATGAACTATCAGTGGGCCCGGCAGATCAATGCTTAAAGCTGATAGATGTGTCACAGAGTTGTTGCGGAGCTGGTGGGTGTTTGAATGCTTGGACGAATACAATAACAGAATCACTTGACTGTTGTGGTTTTGTTATGTATCATTCATATTTATAATATATTGACATCAAAGGTATTTAAGTGCACTGTATTCAATAAATGAAAGGAATATGAAAAAGCGTGCCATCTTTAAAAATATTTAGCACTTATCTAATATTTTATTTGTTTCCGGTGCCTAAATATAACTAAAACTTAGTTTGTTCCGGTGCTTAAATGTACCAAAAACTTAGTTTGTTCCGTTGTCTAAATATATCTAGCATTTAGTTTGTTCCATTGTCTATGTGTATTTAGCATTTAGTTTGTTCCAATGTCTATATGTGTTAAACATTTATTTTGTTCCAGTGTCTGAATGTTTCTAAAACTTGGTTTATTCCAGTGTTTAAATGTATCTAGCATTTAGCATTTTGTTTGTTTAATGTGTTTAAATAGCATTTTATTTCCTTTCCAGTGTACAGACGTATCTAACACTTTAGTTTACATCTCGAATGAGTATAATTACAATTTTTATCTTACGTTTTAACCTATTAATCAATGTTTGTATATAATTATAGAAGTACAGAAACAATCAATCGATCACGGTGGGTTTTTAACAGAAACAATAATAAAACATATTGGCGCCATCGCGGCATATTATTAAATTAAGTAATGTCGGAACAACGAAAATACGATGGTAAAAGGTATGTCGCGATGGCCCCCAATGTGACACCGTAGTTTAGGCATAATAACACAAAACATTTGTGCATGCGACATAAGTTTTAAAAAGAAATGACCCAAAGATTGTCTCAATACTTTATTATGATGTTTATTCAGAGTCATTTTAGCCATTGTTATATTTCGATTTCTGTAATTGTATATTCAGTTAAAATCGTCTTGGTGTTAACGATCCTACTTATTGATCAGTTGTGCTCACGACATTCCGCTTCGATGTCAAATAAAGTAAAGATATCTATTTGTCAGTAGCAAAGTTGTCTCTTGTTTCTTTTATCGACTCGTGAAATTGCAAAAAGAAGGATGAAAACAAAACTGATTTAAAGTCAATGTGTTTATCATTTTGTTTAAACAGTTTCTAAAGTCTCTAACTGACTTTTTTGTTTGTTTGTTTTTTCGTGAATAACTTGATATCAAGTTGCTCTTGTTTAAAAAAAATCCGTATTAAAAGATAAAATTATGTGGTTTTAGGCGGCCATCATGAATTTCAGTTGTTTTTGGTATGTTCTTGTTAGATTTAATTCTATTTTATTATTGTTTATTGCTTGTTTAATATAAATGTTTAAGTCTCTTTGTCCACACAAAACATATATACATTTTAATGTTATCCTTGTTTTAAAATAGTGTAACCTGTACTAAAGGGTAAAGTATGTGCGATTTCGGTGACCATCTTGTATAACAGCTATCTTGGCATGTTTTAATTGGGGTTCTGTAATTACTACATTGATCTTTGCCAATACGAAACGTGAACATCGTAACGAAATGTAACCATACATGTTTTTTGTGGTTTTCTTGTATTTCAGCTATCTCATGTTGACAAATTCTTGTTTGATTTGGTTTAAACAAATTTCATTTCATACGCCATCTTATATAGGGGACATTCAAGGTGCACTGCACAAAGATATATATATATATTTAATCAGCAACTTTTTACACGAAAACAAATTCATTAAAATACAAATTGCAACATTGTTGAAAATGTTAAGAATGTTCAAAGTTTCAAACAATATCCTCGTAAAAGCCGATACTAGGAATGTTTATGGACGGACAGACCGGTGGAAGGACGGAAGTACATCGCAGCTGATCTTTGATTGGCTGACTAAAACACTCCGTTTCTTTGAATCTTTTTATAAGCAAATCGCGTCGTACCGACCATTTATATTTATAAAATAACCGACCGCGGCGTAGTCTAGTGGTAGAGCGTCCGCCTCGCATGCGGTAGGTCGTGGGTTAAATCCCTAGCCGGGTCATACCAAAGACTTTAAAAATGGTACTAGAAGCTTTTTCACTTGACGCTCAGCATTTAGAGGAGTTCAAGGTCCGGTCGGCCAGGTGTCAGTATAATGTGCCTGGGTGGGGTATCATACCATGTGTCTGCGGCATGATACTCCAGTGTGACAGCGCTTAGAATACTGTCTAAAGTAGACACCGTCGCGATATGACTGAAAAATTGTTGAAAGCGACGCTAAACACCATACAATAACAACAACAACAACAACATTATAAAATAACAAATGAAAACTAGAATTTATTTCCCCATTTATAAATGAGAATGTACTACAATGATTCATATAGGATTGCAGTTAAAAAATACGGTATAAAACTTACATTTATTCATATAAAACATATTAATGATTTATTTTTATTATTTTTTTCAAAATATAAAAAATATTGGAGGTATGGTTGAGAGCAATATGGTTTTATTCGTTTTTATTTTTTCTTCCTTTTGGCCGTCAGGTAAATTGTCTCAACGCCGATACTGTCGCAAACAGGCACAGAAATCCGACATATAGCAATGGTCTTAGCAGATTCGGCCACTTTGTTACAATGTGTTTCACCTTTTCGGTCGCTACGCTATAAAACATGTTTAATTTAAATATAACTTAAAGAGAATGCTTTATGTTAGTTCAAGCGTCGATAAACATCGTGCTCCCCTTCTATGGCACTGGGCCAATGTCATTAAATATCTGGGTAACAACAAACAGACGACTTTCGGTCAATACAGTCTTCCAAGAATAAACATTATAAATGGATGTACCAAAGTGTCGGACAAAGGGCTTCAGTAGAAACAGATAATAGCAAATTGTTCTGCACACTTAGATAATTGGGACCGTTTTTTACAACAAAAGATCGATCTTTACACTAGACAATCAAACGGAAATATTGACAAAAACATCTACATTCGTATTTTAAGATAAAAATACACGAAATGACGTTTGAACTGTTTGTTTTTGTCTGACAGGGAGGATAAAAAGTCTCTCTCTCTCTCTCTCTCTCTCTCTCTCTCTGTATAACGCACGACACGACACGCACGCACGCACGCACACAAACAGACAGACACATGCGCACGCACGCACGCACGCAAACACACATAGTACTGGTAATATCTATGAAACGGACACCAGAGCTATTCACACCTTTCTTTGCATTCGAACTAAAATAAATGATTACAATTTAGCTTTAGGCAAGCTGACGCAATCATCAATTTGAAATCAAAATGAAATTACGCGACTCATTAAATATGTCACAAAATATGTTAAACGTGCAACATATTTTGCGACGTATTTAATGAGTCGCGTGATTTCATTTTTATTTCAAATTGGTCGGTAATGCACAAAGGTTTCAGTTTAGAGGGGGACGCAACACAAAATCTGAACGGGCAAACACGTTTTCAGTAGAAATAATATAATGCTTTTTAATAACACATGGGAGTTTAGGAGGAGGGAATATACGCCGGTTTTTTTTAAAGTGTAGATCCGCCATTGATACAGGTTTACACGTAGTAAAATTGTATCATGTTAGAAAGAGTCTGAATGAAGTTAAGCAGTAGTTTAGTGCTGCCTATTTTTAGAATGTGGGTTTTGTTTTTAAGTTAACAGCTCCAATTTATATATCGATTTTGTCACGTCATAACAACTCATTCGGATTTGATAATGATATGCTTTTGATCCATTTTAATAATCATTTTATTTTTTACGACATTTCTAGCGTGTTTTCCTGATACACTCCCTTTAAAAAGAACCCAGGGTTAGCAACAAACTGGTTTGAGAAGGTTTAGGATTATTTCACCTTGTGTTCACCCTTGCAGTGGCACCCCTGATTAGATCCTCAACTTAAGTCATATAACCGTAACATCTCAAATAATTTTAACTGGCCAAATCAGATGATTAACGCCGGAGTCACGGCCTTTGAATTGTGAAAAATCGGGTTAATTTACCATGTGTTCACTCTAGCGCCAGCAGTCTTGATTGCATCCTCACCAAACGTAAACATACACAACATATATATATCCATTACATGATTTCATGAAATGGCCAAATAAGATTATGTCGGAGTTATTGCCCTTGAATAGTCAATATTCAAGATTTTTTACCTTGTCAGCAATCTAGTACCAGCAGTATTGATTGCACCCTCACCTAACTTGCACAGTACATTGTAGCTATATAACCACTGTCTTGGAAATTTTAATACACGGGCAAATCTGATAATAATAAAATGTAATATATTAAATTGATACACCAAATATTAATTGGTATGTGCTCACGAAAGAATACACAGTATTTAGTGCGGGGCATATGTACAGGCAGGAGTAACGGACATAGGTTAGTTAATTTTTTATTGTTTTTTTTTATCCAAATTTTATTTTTCATTTTTTTTTCAAATCTACGTTCAATCCATTATATATAATAATAAAAAAATGGAGAAAAAAAGTGACAAACATTAAGTTGAGTACTCAACTTTATGTTTGTCACTTTTATTCTTTTTTTTTAATTATAAAAAATGAAAACAAGAGGGCCAAGATGGCCCTTTATCGCTCACCTGACTGACCTTGATTCACCCAACATAAATAGATTATATAATACATGTATGCTCAAAATTCCAGAAAGACGAGAGGGCAAGTAGTTAGAATTTTTATTTATTCTGAAGATGTAACAGATGCGTAGAAGAGTTCAAACTTGGTAGAGGTTCACCCAAGGTAAATGTCAGTGAAATTACATCAAATTCAGGTCAATAGATTCTGACAAGAAGACTTTTGAAGTTTTTACTAAAGATGCTAAGTCTTCGAACTAAGATAAAAATCCAGTTTCAGCACAAAACTAACCTGTTATATTTGAGAACGGTTTCAAACTAAAGCATCAGACTAAACTATTGTGCATGAAACAATCCGCAGTTCCAGCACAATAAATATTCCTATGATTTTCAAACACAAGCCATCCCAAAGTCTATCGCTTGAAAGAATCTTTGTCGCAGTGCACTCTCCCCGAAAAACAATTAAGCTCCTCCTCCAAGATTTCAAGTGCACGTTGACACTGAAAATCTCAAGCAGACTTCTTGCTGTTATGAAACTAGCTAAAAATATGGTATTGCTTTATTATGAAGCAGTAAACCATCCCTGTCTGAACCATAAAAACTCTGACTTTTAAATTCAGAAAAACACCTATTATAAAAATGGTTCATGATATTTGAATAATATGAATATTATTTCAATTATTGATTATAATTGTATCATTTGTCTTTTTATGATGAATTATCTTTTTAAACTTATATCTGGTATAATATTGTATAATAGTAGCAAAAAAAGTTTATTTAAAGAGTTTATTACCTCTTCTTATATAATAATTGCTATATACAGACATGTATGCTATAAAACAGGGGAAGTAATTTGCCATAAAACTAACCCCACCCCCTGGCTGCCATGTTTTTTGACGAATCAAGATGGCTTGAACAAACTTGCCAGAGAGTCATCTAAGGAACATTTCTGAGAAATTATTTTAAAATCGAGCCAGTAGTTTCTGACAAGAAGATTTTTTAAGTTTTTACTATAGCTTATATTGTAAACTAACCCCAGCCCCTGGCCGCAATGTTTTTTGACGAATCAAGGTGGCTTGAACAAACTTGGTAGAGGGTCCTCCAAGGAACATTTCTGTGAAATTATATCAAAATTGGCCCAGTGATTTCAGAGGAGAAGTTGTTTAAAGCTAAAAGTTAACGACGGACGACGGACGACAGACGACGGACACCAGGCGATCACAAAAGCTCACCTGTGACCCTTCAGCTCAGATGAGCATAAAAACTGACCAAATACCGTTACTCCTGTCTGTAGGTATATGCCGACGTCATGCCGACGTAAAGCATCACTCAGGCCCTCCAAAGGTGTCTCTGTGTTCGCTTTACACCATGTTGATATTAACATATGTGCTACGTGAAAGTTTTGAGTAATAAAATAATGTCCATTTTTTGTAACCATTTCTGGTTCCGTTTGATTCATGTCGCGAAAACTGATGCATATAATTAAGCATAAAACTTTTTGACAACTTGCTGCACTTATGAATGGCTCTATTGCATTGTCTTCTTTTTCTCCAGTAGAGTTTTATTTTTCAATCAGAAATTCATATATGCTATTTGTAAACCAAAGAACAATAAACTTTCAGTTTTCCAGCAGCATGTTTGATCATTTTAATAGTTTCCGTAAGTTATACTCGAATTGAATAAATAATTTAATAATTGCGATATCAAAATCAAGTGTTAGTAATGCATACAGCAGAGACATATAAACAGGGATAGGCAACTGGAGGCAACTGTATAAATTTCAGGTGGCACATTTTGGCGTTTTTCTTAATTAACTCCTCCTGAACTCCTCCTGAACCAAACGACATATTTTTGTGATTTTGATATCAAAAGAAAGGGATTGGTTGTAAATTTGGGAGGTGAACTTTTCTATGGAGAATTTTTACGCTACCAGTTATTTTTTGTGTGATATTTTTTTCTTATTTTAACCCATTTTCAGTTTACTAATAGTAAAATCGTCTTTAAATATCAATATATGTAATTTCGCCACCGATGGAAAACTTACTTTATGTCATCAGTTTTATCAGCTCACTTTGGCACCAAAAGTACTTCATTTAGATAAAGAGTCAGATAGTTATTAAAGAAATACTAAAGGTGCCGTCCGAAATTTCACCCATGTACATTATATTGCTATTAGCCTGCCAGTCTCTGTAATTAAGCCACTGCATGCCGTTATGAAAACAGTGAATTTTAAACAATGTTGCCGTTGAAAATTTCAGAATATGGCTTCAAAGTCACACAATATTTAACTGATACATTTTGAAAATGTATACTCCTTTTGGCTCTGTGTAAAACAGGTATGCTAATACATAGAGCCAAAAGGAGTAATCATTTTTCAAAATGTTACAGTTAAATTTTGTGCAACGTTGAAGTCATATTCTGAAAATTTCAACGGCAACATTGTATCATCCACGGCCATTCCCGCTACAGTAGTATGTAATCATAGGCATATCAACATAATATTTCGAGTCATTTTGTAAATATTGTATGGATATTACAGTTTATTAAACATTACATTTTGTATTGCCTCAATTTTCCGACAACTCGTACAAAGGGAGGTAATTGTGATGCCATTTCTAATGTTCATGATCATTGTAATTCTGAAAGACAGACCATTTCAACAATTGCTGTGAACCGCTCTCTGGCGGCTAAGAAAGAAACAAAGCTCAATTCAAAATATAAATACTAAGTATTTATTTAATAAATATTACGAAACAATAAATAAACATGATTGAGCGGTATTGATATAAATTAGAAATGTGTCAATAGGACACGGGTGCCCGTGCTATATTGTTAGTAAATTTTACCAAAAATTATGTCGAAAAGTGGCCATAACTCTTGTAAAATATGACCAAAGTTGACAAATATTGAACTTGGCCTGTATATAATAATTATACAGCTACATATAAAATAAATATTAAATACACAGAGCCTATCAGAAGTTATTGATCGGAAACTAATTTGTAAGACAGACAGCTGCACATACAAAAGGACAGACAGGGTTAATACTTCATGTTCCTTCACCATTCTTCAAATATTGGGTGGGGGTTGGGCACAGAAAATTATCATGAACAATTCACGGAATGTAAAGTATGTGCTTTTGTCAAGAGTCCACTTTTCATGTAAAATTAACAGTGTGGTTTTTAAAAGCCCCAACTGCCATATAAAAACAGCAATATGGTTCTGGGGCAGGTTTCAGAGAATCCTTTTTCAAAATTTAATAGTCATCAATCCATTGTTTTTGTTATAAAGTTGCATACAACTAGATTATTGTTAAAACATTTAATTGGCAAAAAAATAATGTCTGTCTAAAAAGTGTTTGTTATATGCAGTTTGAAAAAGTTAAATTCAACTTCAAAAAAAATCGAGGCAGATGCACTCTATACACATGGATCTGTGTTAATTCACCATCAGCAGATAGTCTAGTGTAGCGTTGTAATTTGATAGTCTTTACTACAAATATTTACTACCCTCGCAGTAAAAGTAAAAATAATTTATTTCAAACTTTAAAAACTATTTTGAAATACTTGTATGTATCACCACCTCACTCGTTCTTGGTTTAAACATGTTTACTCTCATTAGTGCTGGGAATGGGAACTGAAATTTTTAATTGATTAAATGGACACTTCAGACAATTAATTAAAATTGCAATTAATCTACAACAGGTATAGAAACCCAAAATGATCTCAGACTTCTGCTTTCTAAAGGGATAGAGTCACTCGTCTGTGTCAGTCATATTGTTAAGTTGGCCTAAGTGAGTTTGTTAGCTGTAATCCGATTACCTGCTCAACTTAATATCGTGCAATCAATTTCTTTATTAGGAATATCAACAACTCATATTAGAATTAATCGTTGATGAATAAAAATATTATGTTGTCGACAATCCAGTGGCAGGTTTTGACATTTTGGCAATTAAGCTGAACTTTACATTAATTGTGAAACCATTTCTTAGACAAAGCATACTTCAACCTGATCGCTCCTGGGTACAACCAGTATTACTTAGATAGGATCAAGTATCTTTGTTGTAAAAAATATCCAGAACAATAATATAAATGACATAATAAGCAACTTCTTCATCTTAAAAAATAGAATTTCTGAAAACTTGACGTAACAAATATTTTGTTTGTTTGAGTATTTAAGTATCATTTTATGCCATCATGAGCAAACAGACAATCAGTTAACTAAACCACTTTATCCTGGGATCCTGGAAGGCTTGAGCACACCCATCTCTGTAAGTTACTATCATTTTCCAATTTGTATCAGCAATGATAAACTAAATGATAATTGAGATTCAAAGTGCTCATAAATCATCACAGAAATTTTAGCCGACCCCTGCAATGATATTCAAATGTGATACCAACTGAGCTAGCTGGACCCCTTCTAACATGTATCTAAAAGGGTGATGTTAAATATTTAGCTAATGATTATACTCTCTTTTCAGTTGATTTTATTCAATGCTTCAGTTTTATGTTACAACTTTTTGATATGTTCTCATATATACCGTTTCCTGTGATATATTTGTGGGAATGAAGTCATTTGTCAATTTTACATGAAAATAAAGAAACCAAACAACAACACAATAAAATAAATATGATAATTTATAAACCTTTCCTATACCATTTCACAATTACTTAATATTTCTAATACAAATTGTCTCATATATGTATCAGTCATATAATCATATAACTGTACCAAACAGAGCAGTTGACCCATCACTTTAGTATTTCCAATATCTTCATCACAATGAAGAGTAGCATTATTAAAATGTGTGTACAACATTAACAGATATTTATGTTTTAATGATACAAACTTGGTCATTATTATCCAAAATGCTCTTTCTTATTCAAGTCCAAATTTCGAGGAAAATGTTTTGATACTTTTTGCAAAAATACATTATCCCTTTGCTCCATAGATACAGTACGCATTTTCCCGCACCAATCACAGAAGGCCTTTGAAAACAGTGCAGGAAGAGTTCAGATTGCTCGTAATGAGCAATCTGAACACTTCCTACACTGTTTTCCACTCTGTCAGTTAATATAAACATAATTCACCCATAGCTGATATGTGGTGAATTAATGCTTTCATTTAGAAGAGTCCAAGAAATTGCTTATGGAGCAAAGGGTTAAATGTCAGGTGGCTGGTTAGCTGTCCCATCCAGTATAGGTAGTACATGTATGTATATAATTATATTTTGTGAGATGTAAGAATTTCAACATTTTTTTTTTTTTTAATTAGCTGTCCCAAATTCATAGCATTGAATGCTTTCTAATCTGTGAACCCATTCAACCTTTCCCTAAAGCAACTGACCAACCAATGTTCAAATTTCATCGGAAGAGCTGGGTCCATTTGGTAGAGTTGGTTCCGTTCTACAGACTACTGAAAACCGCTTCCAATGACCGATTGAGAGCTGCAACTTTTTTAAAACCGGTTACGTACTCAATGTTTTGATTGATATTCCAGTTTTCATTGGTGAGGAGGGACTTTGTGAAGCGTGAACTATTGAAATAATGCAAAAACGCCACTCTCAAAAGTTGCCGTGTACATTTCAATCTCTAACTTGATATTAAAGTCATGGTTAATACAATAACCTCTACAAACTAAAAACTTGGTATAGACAATATGAAAGTAATATATGATGACAACAAAGTGTTATTCTACAAAGTCACGGTTTTACCCAGTTCAAGTGACAAACCTCTTATTTATAACAATGGCAGTAAATGGTACTGGCAGTGAGAGAGATAGGTTGTTGTTTGCACATGTCAGAGGTCATGAAGTCAATCAATGGCTAGACCTGATGGATTTCAGAAACAACAATCAGTACTGGTTTTATTAAGAATATGGACTCAAGAGTGATTCACAAAAGCTTTAGGGTAACTTCGCAGTCAAGCCACAATAAAAGGTATAATTCGTAATAGTAACCTTACTTATATGCCAAATTGACTGTAAATATTACAGCAGTTTAAATGAAATTCCCACACTTCTCTACCTTATAACAGTGATCTGTTTCATTCTGTGATACAGAATAATTGTCTGGATTCAATTTTTTTTTCTCCATTTTAAACAGTTAGTTTGAAAACCAGACTGGTGAATTCATCTGAGTGCTTTTAGTCTCTCTTTGAGGCGTTTCTATCTATATATAGAACTTGATATCTCCTGAATCAGGTCTATTGACTGCAAATGATAAAAAGTAGGGAATTCTATGCCTGTCCAACTATTCAAAGCAATTGAACGTTTACTAAACTATGACGGTAATCAAACTTTTCCTGAAGCAAGTGACCAATTAATATGCTCAAATGTGCTAGGTCTGTTCTACAGACTATTAGGCATTTTCAATTTTATATGTCTTGGACCGCAGCCTAAATTTATGTTTACATTTGCATAACATTTTGCACATTGTCATATTAGTGGATACATGTATATTGATTGACTGATTGAATATTTAGCATCATTTTTATGCCATCGAGGGCTAACAGTGGATCAGTTACCCTAACCACTGGGATTAACCAGTACTCGAGCACACCCCGTCTCCACAAGTAACTGATAACTTTCCCACTTGAATCAGCGGTAAGAAATGAATGATAATGAGACACAATGTCACATATCAATCATCACAGAGACTGTTGCCGGGTGGGGGGTTCAAACTCACGACCCCTGGATTGATAGTCAGACGTGCAACAGAGCTAATCGGGCCCGGCTAGTGGATATAAGTACCGCTTCTATCTATCTATTGATATCTCAGTGTATATCTATACATTAGTGGATATAAGTAGCGCTACTATCTGTCTATTGATATATCAGTGTATATCTTTACATGGTGAATGGTCATCTATTTAATCAACTGTTCTGAAGCTTTCTTGTCAATGATATGGTATTTGTAAAAATGGCTGCTGCGATGGTGAGGAGTTCATTTTAGACACTAAACATCTTGATTTGACAGATATTTATACCAAGTTTATACAATCACAATTTTACAAATTTGGTCAATTCTGTCATCGAGTACCTTCAGAACAGACAGGTTTACAGTATACTGCAAAATGAGATTACCAATCCATTTTTGGTGTATAAAACAATTTTGTTTTTAATTTTCCACTAATTATTATTGCAGTAGCTTAATATTCATAGTGATTGTTTTAATACACGGCAGTTTTCAGTTGTTTTTTCACAACAACCTCAATGCAATCAGCTCCCCATGAAACCACTTCTGGAACTAAGGTTTTTCAGTCTGTTACCTTCTTTTCGACATGCATGTTACCATATGAGCTTGTTTAGACCAAGCCTTTTGCATGCACTCCTTTTGCTACCACAACTGTCTGGATTTGACCATAACCAAACTTTTATCACAAGGTAAAATCTGCACTCTGTTCTACTGAGCTCGAAACATCAAAATCAGGGAGAATGGATGCAACTTTCTGTCTCAATTCTGCACGCCTTCTTTCTCGGTCCTTTTCTCTTTCAATTTCCTCTGGTAATGTTCTCCATGCATTAAAATGTCTACTCAATAAAAGCCTGAAATTAAAATTATTAGGTTTAATGCCATTTTACCTCAAAATTAAGAAAAACATACAAGGTTATGTATATACATGTACATGTAATTCATTTCCCACAGATGTTATATTAAAGTTGTATACGTGTTGTCTTGGGAACTTAAATGCTTATTTAAAATATAACAGTTTTTGCCAATTTTTTGTTTTAAAAGTTGTTATTAATCAATTTAAGATTGAAACATATTTTTTCAACATCAAACTTAATTGTAAACACTGTTTTCACAACACCCAGTCGAACAGGACCATGCAACGATCTTAAAAAGTTGCCAAAATAAAATGCATGATTTTTGTGTGTCAGATATGCTGTTTTAAATTCCTCTAAATCATGCATCTAACATCAGCTTTTTCTTGCATATGTATTGAACATATAACCCACTTATTACTCCAATACAAGATAACTTTTATTGGGTTGAAAATGCTTTTTTTTAACAAATTTAAAATTCTATGTTTCTTCCAAAAATATTGTAAAGAATTCTCCTAAAGATAAGTTAACAGAAAACCGTTTTCAATTACCTTTTCTACATTTTTCCACAGAACAGTTTGAATTTTAGCGCAGAAATTTTTTTATAGGGAATGGTCACTTATTTTTTTGGAGTATAATTTGGAATGAAAGTGTATGTAGTTGGAATACATATAATGATTTGATCAAAAGCCACTTGGTTCTATTCATGACAGTATCATATCCCACGTTGTACCAAATACACTCACTCCTTTTATATAAGTAAGATGCAGTTGTCACGAAATGTTCTAAAAATCTGTCAAATTTTCTTAATAACAAACTCATATATTCTCACCATGATTTCATCTAGAGATGTCATTTTAACATTAGAAGCTAAATAATCTCTTATCTTTAACCCTTATTGATGTTTGTTTAATCAACCCTATATTTCTGTAATACAAGACACTGGAATAATGCAAGCAATACATTAGTCCCCTACTGGCTAACCAGTTTTGTTGTCACAGTAACCACAATTTTTGTCTGACCTAAAAAAATAAAATGCCCTGCATTATCTCCTTATTGCCAATTATACACATAAAAAGTTTCACAAAACATAGCTTGGATACTTCTTTAATTATATTTCCAGACAGACGCAAGATGGACGGGCAAAAGGTTAACCTATTGTCCCATCCAGTGAAACTGGTAGGGGACTAATATGCCCAAATAAAAAAGGACAGTGGTTTTATTATGTAAAACTGACTGCCATTAATTGCAAGCAATAATGTATTAAAAACTCTCCAGTGTTCAAACACATTTATATAATACATGTATAAAATATTGAACTTTTACTTACTTCCTATAGTGTTCTCTGGCACGTCTATCTTTTTCCCAGGATGCAACTTTCTCCTCATTAGCATAATCCCTCCATCTTTGCAACACCTTGGTTTTAACCAATGCTTGGTAATGTTTGACAGCTTTGTGTTCTTGAATAATCATGTGGTGCTTGTACTACAATGGAAATATGCTTAGTTTATGATGTGATTAATCAGTAGGTAGGTAGATAGGTGGGCAGGTAAGTATATAAGTGGATAGGTAAGTAGGCAAGCAAGTAGGTAGGTATGTAGGCAGGTAGGTAGGTGGGCAGATAAGTATATAAGTAGATAGGTAAGTAGGTGAGCAAGTAAGTAGGTATGTAGGCAGGTAGGTAGGTGGGCAGGTAAGTATATAAGTAGATAGATAAGTAGTTGATCAAGTAGGTAGGTATGTAGACAGGTAGGTAGGTGGGCAGTGAGTATATAAGTAGATAGGTAAGTAGGCAAGCAAGTAGGTAGGTATGTAGGCAGGTAGGTAGGTGGGTAGGTAAGTTTATAAGTAGATAGGTAAGTAGTTGGGCGAGTAGGTAGGTGTGTAAGCAGGTAGGTACATGTAGGTTGGCAGGTAAGTATATAAGTAGATTGGTAAGTAGTTGGGTGAGTATGTAGGTGTGTAGGCAGGTAGGTAGGTGGGCAGGTAAGTATATAGGTAAGTAGCTGGGTGAGTATGTAGGTGTGTAGGCAGGTAGGTAGGTGGGCAGGTCAGTATATAGGTAAGTAGTTGGGTGAGTAGGTAGGGATGTAGGCAGGTAGGTAGGTTGGCAGGTAAGTATATAGGTAGATAGGTAAGTAGTTGGGAGAGTAGGTAGGTGTGTAGGCAGGTAGGTAGGTGGGCAGGTAAGTATATAGGTAAGTAGTTGGGTGAGTAGGTAGGGATGTAGGCAGGTAGGTAGGTGGGCAGGTAAGTATATAGGTAAGTAGTTGGGTGAGTAGGTAGGGATGTAGGCAGGTAGGTAGGTGGGCAGGTAAGTATATAGGTAGATAGGTAAGTAGTTGGGAGAGTAGGTAGGTGTGTAGGCAGGTAGGTAGGTGGGCAGGTAAGTATATAGGTAAGTAGTTGGGTGAGTAGGTAGGGATGTAGGCAGGTAGGTAGGTGGGCAGGTAAGTATATAGGTAAGTAGTTGGGTGAGTAGGTAGGTGTGTAGGCAGGTAGGTAGGTGGGCAGGTAAGTATATAGGTAAGTAGTTGGGTGAGTAGGTAGGGATGTAGGCAGGTAGGTAGGTGGGCAGGTAAGTATATAGGTAGATAGGTAAGTAGTTGGGAGAGTAGGTAAGTGTGTAGGCAGGTAGGAGGGTGGGAGAGTAGGTAAGTGTGTAGGCAGGTAGGAGGATGGGCAGGTAAGTATATAAGTAGATTGGCAAGTAGTTGGGTGTGTAGGTAGGTATGTAGGCAGGTAGGTAGGTGAGCATGTAAGTATATAAGTAGATAGGCAAGTAGTTTGGTGAGTGGGTAGGTATATATGGAGGTTTGTAGGTGGCCAGGTAAGTATATAAGCAGATAGGCAAGTAATTAGATGAGTAGGTAGGTGTGTAGGCAGGTAGGTAGGTGGGCAGGTAAGTATATAGGAAGATATGTAAGTATTTGGGTGAGAAGGTAGGTGTGTAGGCAGGTAGGAGGGTGGGCAGGTAAGTATATATGTAGATATACAAGTAGTTGGGTGAACAGGTAGGTATGTAGGCAGGTAGGTAGGTGAGCAGGTAAGTAGATAAGTAGAAGGCAAGTAGTTGGGTGAGAAGGTAGGTGTGTAGGCAGGTAGGAGGGTGGGCAGGTAAGTATATAAGTATACAGGCAAGTAGTTGGGTGTGTAGGTAGGTATGTAGGCACGTAGGTAGGTGGCCAGGTGAGTAAAAAAGCAGATAGGCAAGTAGTTGGGTGAGTATGTAGGTGTGTAGGCAGGTAGGTAGGTGGCCAGGTAAGTAAATAGGTAGATAGGTAAGTAGGTGGTCGAGTAGGTTGGTATGTAGGCAGGTAGGTAGGTAGTTGGGCACCTAAGTATATAAGTAGATAGGTAAGTAGTTGGGCGAGTAGGTAGGTGTGTAAGCAGGTAGGTACATGTAGGTTGGCAGGTAAGTACAGTGGAACCTCTCTAATCCGAACTTGCTTATACCAGAAGAAAAGTTCGGATTAGAAGGGTTTTCGGATTAGAAAGGTTTCTATTTTTAGATGCTTATCAATATGTCTCATAACTTACAGATATGTTTTGCATGTATTGTACATGTTTTTATCAGTATTTAAAGTTACTGAAAAGGAAGTAAGTGAAACATTGTTAAACATATATAAGCTTTATTTTCATGCTTAATATTTTCATAACTTTGAATGCAACCAGTTTATAATGTTTTGAAATGTTCATATTGGAATATTATTGGAATGATAATGAACATAAAATTATGTATAAGAAAATAACACAACAAGCATATTCATCATAAATACATCATCATGTAAAGTATATATTTCACACTTTCAACACATTCATGTTTCTGCTTTATTAATGCTTTTGAAAAAAAGCATCAATCTTTGTCTGCTTTTGCACACATTTATGATTCACTATTTTTTTCATTTTCTACTGTTTTATCGTAGCCGGTAACTGATGCCTAATTAGTTATTCAAACACTTTTCATGACTTTCACACTTGTGCTGATCAAACGCATGCACCGGGTAAACAAGCGGTAAACATCTTCTTGTTTGTCAACACCTTTTTAAGTGTCAGGGATTAAACTGATTAGCGGTCATGTATTGTCAATATCAATAATCAGACAAGACTAAGATCCGCCAAGACAAAGGTTCGGATTCGAAAGGTAAAATATATAGTAATTTAGTGAAAGAAATCTTTCGAACGAGTATCGTTTTGGGAATAGAAAGGTTTCGGATTGCCGAGGTATTTTTACAATAAAGATAGAATAAGAAATTTCGGGACTGCAAAAATGTTCGGTTTAGAGAGATTTCCGGATTAGAGGAGTATGGATTAGCGAGGTCCCACTGTATATAAGTAGATAGGCAAATAGTTGGGTGAGTAGGTAGGTGTGTAGGCAGGTAGGTAGGTAAGCAGGTAAGTATATAGGTAGATAGGTAAGTAGTTTGGTGAGTAGGTAGGTGTGTAGGCAGGTAGGTAGGTAAGCAGGTAAGTATACAAGTAGATAGGTAAGTAGTTTGGTGAGTAGGTAGGTGTGTAGGCAGGTAGGAAGGTGGGCAGGAAAGTATATAGGTAGATAGGTAAGTAGTTTGGTGAGTAGGTAGGTGTGTAGTCAGGTAGGTAGGTGGGCAGGAAAGTATATAGGTAGATAGGTAAGTAGTTTGGTGAGTAGGTAGGTGTGTAGGCAGGTAGGTAGGTGGGCAGGAAAGTATATAGGTAGATAGGTAAGTAGTTTGGTGAGTAGGTAGGTGTGTAGGCAGGTAGGTAGGTAAGCAGGTAAGTATACAAATAGATAGGTAAGTAGTTTGGAAAGTAGGTAGGTATGTAGTCAGGTTGGTAGGTGGGCAGGTAAGTATACAAGTAGATAGGCAAATAGTTGGGTGAGTAGGTAGGTGTGTAGGCAGGTAGGTAGGTAAGCAGGTAAGTATATAGGTAGATAGGTAAGTAGTTTGGTGAGTAGGTAGGTGTGTAGGCAGGTAGGTAGGTAAGCAGGTAAGTATACAAGTAGATAGGTAAGTAGTTTGGAAAGTAGGTAGGTATGTAGTCAGGTTGGTAGGTGGGCAGGTAAGTATATAAGCAGATAGTTGGACAAGTATGTAGGTATGTAGGTCACTAGGTAGGTGGGCGGCTAAATATGTAAGTAGATATAGGTAGATAGATTGGCAAGTAAGTAGGTATGTAGGCAGGTAGTTAGGTGTGCAGGTAAGTATATAAGTAGATAGGTAGGTAAGAAGGGAGTAGGTAGGCATGTAGTCAGGAAGGTAGGTAGACAGATAAGTATATAAGCAGACAGGTAGTTGGCAAGCAGGTACATGTAGGTATATAGGCTCATCATTATTTTTCTTTTAAAGAATGTGAAATTCTGTATAAAAAATTGACAAAAACATGTTTGGGGTTTGACTCTTGCACAAGCAAGCAATTTATGGCGTCATAAAATAAATTGCATATCTCCATCCCTGGAATATGACTGCAGTGAACCAGCCCAGGCAAGTGCAGAAGTAGCTGCACCACATTTAAATATCCATACTGTTATATCTTCTGAACTTGAACCGATCAAGGTAGAAGGATTCTATCAAAAAAACTTACCACTCTCCAGTTTTGAAAGCAATGTTTCACAGACAGGAAGTTGCGCATTTCGTCTGCCAAAGCCTCTTTTTCTCTCCATTGGTCCTTCACATAGTGATGCCATGACAACAGCACTTTCCTTAAAATTACATACACATATCAGAACCAAGGCTTCTATTCAATCTATCTTTTATTTATTTATCAAACTTAGTCCATAGAATCAATTAAATCTCCAATATAACAGTCAGTATTAAAATTGGTCCCCTACTTGGTCAGTATCACTTCATATGGACCTGCCACCTGTTTTATTTAACATTGCAAGCAAACCAACAAATATAACTTCAATACATCATTTTATACATTCTATTTGAGATGTTCTCACAAATTTTTTTAAAAAAAATTAAAACAGTAGTTAAACTGAAACAATTGATTAATGTCGCCATCATAACACAAGAGGCCCAAGCGGACCTGAATTGCTCTACTGGCAACAGATGCTACATGTAAAAATATCTAAGGTTTAGGCCTTAAACTTTCAGAAATTTTTTTTTTTTTAAATTTGTACTTAAAATGTGCTTATAAACCCTGTGACAGAGGCATTTGTGGTCGAATCATGCTGGTTCAAGACTCGTCTAGGATCTTGTGGTTATATAACTGTTGTGCAAGTTTGATTAAGATTCAAAGAAAAATGAAGGTGCTATTGCATCTATAACATTTCCCCTATATAACTCTATGTAAAACAGTTACCCTGTGTATTGTCCCCTTCTGTGACAACAACAGCTATCCTGACAACAGAATGTTGACCAACTGGAGAGTGACATGATTCACACATGGGTGAACATTCCACAGCAGTATCTTCAGCAATACATTGTGTCTATGAGGGACATGACATGAGATATCTCACTGTTGTTGCCATACGAGGGGTTAGAAATTTTGTTCAATGTACATATACATGTATATTGTTTCTTTCCTTACTTTAAGAGAACTCGTTGATGGTGTTGTTCAGCTTGCTGTTGATTCTCCTTTGCCATGGCAACCAATTTCTTCATGGGAACTAGGCCCCGATACTTGAGGATTGAACGTTCATAATGTTGGTCTGCCATTTCAGTCTGCTGCTTTAATTTCTCTTCCCGCAATTGCCTCTCTATCTCACGCTGCCATGGTAACAAATGTTTACTATGATAATTTATATAGGTTAGAGAAATCTTCGATTAAGGCAATCTGAGATATACTGAAAGGATTTCAGAGCCACATTATCAAACTATTCTCAACAATAATTACAGAATATGTAAAGGAACTCATTAATGAAATACCTTTTCATACAAATTCAAAAACTGTAATTATTATTCAAATAGTTTGATAAAGATGCTCTGAACTTCTTTAAGCTTTTCAGCATAGTCAAACCTGTCTTAAGCAGCCAGTCATGGGAAGGAGCAAAAGTGGCATTTTACAACAGGTTGTGCTTAATACAGGTTATTTTACTCTGAAAACATAGAAATGGGAAATAGAAAATGAAGTTGCTTAAGACAGGTGGCTGCTTAATAGAGGTGACTGCTTACACAGGTTTGACTGTATAAGACAGAAACATACATACACTCTCAGAATAAACAAGCATTTTCTATTTAGGTTATATTTGGCATCCTGTGTTATTGGCGAAGGAAGATCTTATAATGAGCCACCATCACTGTTAATTAACTGGCATACTCATGCAAAAATAGTTGTAATATAAACTCCCATTTCTGCTCATAGAAAATACGGATTTTCCCCATGGAGGAAATCTCCTTAACACGCGACATCTTTCTCACATGACCTGATGAAAATCTGGGTCCAGATGTACTTGTGCCATCTATTTCCCGATGATCCACAACTCAGAATTGTGTATAATTTTATTTGCATGCCAATCCAAAATATTTTACAACATATTAATTTTGCTGTTGGACTGTAAAAAAAAGAGTCAGACGTTACCTCAGAATCATGATTTTATGACGTCTTTTTTACCTGTGATATTTTCACTTATTTCGCAAAATCTTTGCTATAGTCAATGTTTTCATTGGTTTCAACATGTTGTTTAATACAGTCTTATTATATTTCAATGAATATGAATATTAAGTATCATTTTTACACCATCAAGGGCTAACAGACAGTCAGTTTTCAATGTTTCCTGGCATCCTGGAAGGTTAACCAGTACTCAATCACACCCATCTCCACAAGTCACTGATAACTTTCCCACTTGAATCAATGGTAAGAGATGAATGACAATGAGACTGTGGCCTGGCAGGGATTTGAATTCACGACCATGAAATAAAGATACTTTTAAATAAAGTATGAATGTTTCACCTGTTTTTCTTGCCTTTTCCGTTCTCTGAAAGCCTCGACCTTTGACCTCTTTTCCTCTTCCTCTTCTCTCCGACGGACCTCTTCCACGGCTTCTAATTCCATCTGAATATGACAACGAAAAGAATTATTAAATATAATCATTATTTTACTTAAAATATGTGTGACAGAAAGAAAAGCATAAAAACCTTAGAATATGTTAGTGTCACAGAATTCCGGACTAGCTCCTTGCAGGTTACATCTCACTGTGATACTAGAAAGAAAAACATTAAAAACTATCAATAGAATATTTGTTTGTATTTAAATATATTAGTGTCACAGTGTGTACGAGGGGGGATCAGAAAGCTCATAGACTTTTGCCATAATTTTTTTTTTCCACATTGTATTCTAACAATTCTCAGGGATGTGCCACTATATATTTGCAGTGATTTGCAAAAATTTGATAATTTTTCATCATTAATTTATGTTCTAAAGTAACTATAGAAACGTTGATTTACGTAGTCAGGGCAGTTTCTGTTTTTTTCTTACCTCTACTATTCAAACAAGCAAAGCGTTGAAAAAAATGGGTTTTATTTTTAAATAAAAAATTATCAATGTGTGCTGTATCTTATGCTTGTTTACATCTTTTAAAAAAATTACCAATTATGTGCATCTCAAAATGACGTCAATATTATGATGTTACGGTATGCCATTTTGTTCGAAACAAAATGACGTCGGGGCACTTGAAAATGGATTAGCACGCAGACTACTGCAGTTCCGTAAAATTCTGCTCCATATTAGATAATACACCTGCTCAAACAGAGAAACAAAAGTATGTACAGTGAATCTAATGTTTCAAGGTCTTTAGTGTATAAATGTCACAAAATTAATGTTTTTGAGATGGCCAGGAATCGGTGATAAAAAAAATGAGCAAATAGGGAGTCGATTTGAAGACATATTTGAATAACAGCATGTTTTACATAATTTACAGAATTTTGTGTCCAGTATACCATCTTCGGATTTCGTTTACATGTTCACTCAATGGTGTAAATGGTGGTAAAAATGTATAGATCAAGGAGGAGAGCATTTTGAGGAGTGACTCAGTAAATTTGATACAAAAGCACCTGTTTAAAATATTGACATCAGTTTTTGTTGAATACAACGTCATCATTTTGCCCTGACATATCGAACTGCTATGCTTTGAATAGCGTCTTATTTTCTTAATAGTTGACGTATCATGCTTAAATTTTCAAAATATGTTCCATATACATTTATTGCAAATACAATAACACTTTTGTGCATTGTATAATTGATATAAATAAGTTATGGCAAAAGTATACAAACTTTCTTATCCCCCCTCATACGTAACTTTCAAGGAGATAACTTAAAGGAGAGACAAAGTTATGCAGCCAGTTCTGAACTCAAATCTTAGACCTTTCGTTTACCAACTTAGCTAGCTGGAGCTTACACACATTTCTCTCCTTGCAGGTTACATACATACTGTGACATAAGACTTTAACCAACTACCAGTACCTGGTAAATCTAGTTATGGATGATATAAATAATATTTCTAATCAAGATAATTCAGGGCTTAATAAAACAGATTTTTTATATAAATATGGTAGATTTTTTTATGTCTAACAGATAAATGTAGAAATGTCTATAACTTTACATGCAGGACATAACATGACAAAATTGCACTCAATTTTACTATGGAAATATTTATCTCAAAATTCAACTATCTGAAATTACATTTCTAAAAAGATTTATTAACAGTTTTTATAAAGGTAGGGCATGCTAGTTTCAAAAATATTAATAATAAAATTTAAAAAATGAAGATGCTAAACTTCCATATGGATATAAATGACCATAAATATTCAAAATACAGAGTTATACCTCTTCTTTTATACAAAGAGAATTATATTGTAAACATCCTGAATAATTTAATCTAGTATATCCACCAAGCATGTAAATCTTCAGATATATTGTTAAGTGAAAATTTATCAAAATTGGCACGTGTCCTTTAATGTCCTGACAATTTTTTTTTTCAAGCTGTATCAAGTAAAATGTATAAATAAACTGAACTCGTGTTTGATTACAGTAAGTTGCTCAATATAAACATACCAGTCTTTCTTCTTCTGCTTTTCTCCTTTTTTCTTCACGTTCAGCCTTAAGTCTTGTTCTCTCAGCAGCTCGATCATCCATATCTGGGGAAAGAGGCAGCGCAAATCTTTGGGTATAGCAAGGTACAACAGAAATTATTTGAATTATACTTGTATATTTGTATGTGTTGTATCAATAAGAATTCTATGTAAAAACAAAAATAACTGACAAATGAATATGACAAATCTTTTTACCTTGTTTTCGTTTGCCTCTTTCTGTTGCCTAGTACTTAATTTATTCTTTATATGTTTATCATAATCTGGCCCCAATATTTCTTTTTCTCCTGTTGAGGCATTTTCAAATGCATTACATAGATCACCTTGATGTTCTTGGGTTGGTGGAATGAAAGATTGAATTCACAATTGATTCTAAATGTCATGCATCCTTTTCCATATGTACAAATGTAAAAGTGATTTATGTATATGTGTGTATTTAAATGCTTAACCTTTTTTAATAAAATACTGTCTAACCCAAATCTGTTCTGACTTGACCACATGTAAAATGATTGTAGAATGATGGATGATTTGTTGTTAAGACTATTACATGGAATGTCGAGCCAAGATTTGTACTTTTCCAAACTTCAAGGTTCACCACAGAAAGGAATGCAAGCACTTTGGTAAGAATATGTAAACCCCTTCAACACATTTTATAGCGCTGTGTAAGGCACTCATTGAAATATATTTCACTAGTAAAACTTGTATTAATCAGTTGAAGTCATCATATTTAGTATGTTTCATTTTGGGCATTAAAATGAAAAAAATATGCGAAGAAAAAAAAATGATTTAGAGGAAAGTAAACTTATGCAAAATTTTGTTAAAGAATTGAAGCGCTAGCGAAATACCACTTCTGATAGTCAAGTGCTGGGGTTCCCCTGTGCTCAAATGGCCTATAGAGAAGCCTGTACTTTCTTTAGTTGCAAGCCACAAACTTGGAATGCATGGATTATCACCTAACAAACCACTTGCACAAACATTTTAACAGTATGAAATAATAGCTGCACTGAATAAATACCAATCGTTTAATCTGTCACAAATCGTGACTGCCACGTTGCTGAAACACATTTTATTCCATGTTTTTGTAAAGTTTGACCTACTTTTAAGAACCTGAAGGTATTTAGATTTCTCTGATGTGGAACTCGTATAAGACGTAGGCCTCGACACATCTGTTCTGGCTGATGATGGACGTCCTGATCTATAACAGATGTCAATCAAGATTTTTATATGTTTAACATTATACTTAACATTATAGTACATCATCCTATGTTACTTTGCAGAATGCAGAGAAACAGAATGCTCCAATAACTTTGTTTTATCAGGCAGGTAGCATTTATCAAGCAGATTTACAAACTGTGATGTCATAAACTAATGATGCACACATCTTATTGATTTATAACACATGGATAAATTATCCCAAAGTCACCTTGTATGGGTGTCATTTTTATTTTCTTTCTAAACAACCAATCTTCTGCTTCACCATAATGTCTTTAATTTTAATTAAATACTAAAAAATATAACTTTATTACGACTGGTTATTTAAACATTCTTAAATCAATATCTATAAAACTAACTGCAGTTTTTATGGAGCCAGTCTAAAATCATAATTACGTAAATGCTTTTCATAAATTTTATTTTTTTTTTAAGTATTCCAGTATATACCTAAATATGTTTGTGAAACAAGAGTAGGTTCTGTTATATATAAAGCAATGTTGATCCCGCGAACATTACCAGAAATCCTGCATTGACAATGTTAAAAGTATGATTTTCATATTCAAAAGTTTCATGAACTTTTTGACATTGCAGACAAACTGATGATTATTCCCATAAAGCAAACCATATAACTTTTTGTAAACTCACCTGTTTGTTGTAGCACTTGTCCGTGATGTATCAAACCCTGCACCTCGCTCTTCCTTTGGATCCCGACTAGATGATGATTTGGCACCAGTATGCAATGGTACTTTGAAAGATTTTTCAGAGTTTTTCACAGCTATTTGTTTAGAACCAGTCTTTTGTTTCTGATTAATATTTACATTTTTATTGTTATAAGAGTTTTCACTAACTAGATCTGGATCATCAGGTATATTACTTGAAACCTGTTCAGAAATATTCTGTAAAACAAGTTTTTGCTCCACTAATTGTTTTTGCAGTTCCACGTGTGTACTCTTGAACTGTAAATCTTCTATCAACCTCTGCTGCTCTCTGATCTGACGTTTCTGCTCATCGAGAATTTTCTTCTGAGCTGCATGTCTGTGCTCGTATGTGCTTACCTCAGGTTTGTGCCAGGCCTGCTTGCCATATTTCTAAAAATAATTAGACTGGGATATAAAATATATGTCGACAGATATTTGATGTGTGAGCATGAATAATGTTGATTTTAACATTCAGGGTTCTCCACAGTTGGAAATCAAGCGCTGCGGTACAAGTGAGCACACTCAAGGGTCTGCCCCAAAACATTTTCAATCAAGGTGTAGAGAACTTATTAAAATAAATTTACATTTATAATAGTAAAATTGGTATAAATAAGCAAAAGTCATTAAAATTTGTGTTTCATTTTATGCATTAAAATAAGAAAATTAAAGATTTAAAGGAAAATAAGCTTTTGAAATACATTGTTTAAGATTTCAAGTGCTGAGGCAATACCATTTCTGCCATTCAAGTGCTGGGGTGCCCCTGTGCTTAAATGGCCTGTGGAGAAGCCAGACATTGCTGAATGTTTTTTGATAAGTGGTAAATTTAACTTGATTTATTTGTGACAAAGAATTATAGCAAAGCATCCCTATTATATTAGACATTTAATTCACCTTCATGATATGGCTATAAAATCGTTGAAATCTATGAATTCAATGAAAAACGTATACAAGTGTTGTACCTTTAGCACCTTTGCATTCATTTCCTCCGGAGAGCAGGTTGGTTCCCCTCCTAGTTCCTCCATCTCCTGTGGAGACAGCTGCAGGTGTTTCCTGGTTACCTGCCAAGGTTCAGTGGGCAGACGTGACTGCGGTACCTTGTGGTGGGATGCGGATGACATGGATGAAGTATCACTGCGATCAGTAGACATAGAGTCAGTCGGCTGTGGAAGTTTACGGGTTTGCTCAAATAGAGCGTTCTGCGTATATAGAGAAGCAGTATGAATAAATTGACTTAATTAAAAAGCTGGAAATGGTAAAAGAATAATCAATCAGTACATGGAAATGAATATTGAAAGAAAACTAATTAGTTTGGAAATTTTATTTATATACAAGGTAGATTAAAACCAAAGTGTTTTTCTTGGTTATCTTTAAAGGTTTAATTTTTATCACAAATAAACTTTTTCAATATTAAACTAAGTTTCCAGTTTTGTTTGGAAACAGAATTCAGTCAATATATTATTCAATGTGGGACATGTAACCAAAACTATTCAAAGAATATGAAACTAAATCTACCAGCATTAAATCTTTCAGATCGAAAGTGGATCAAGTAGTCTAGTGGTAGAGTATAGGGCCTAGGAAGGAATGGTCCTGAGTTTAATCTCCACTAGTGCCATCACAGTAGGATATATTAGTATATACTAATTTATCTTAGTTTGATTGCGAAGAAAGCTCAGAGCTTATAAGAACCATTCTTAAGTCCATTTCCTGGGTAGAACCCGTACTGAGTGTTGTTCTTTAGAGGCATCAGGTAGAGCTGCAGATCAAGTTACAGTGCAGAAGTGTAATAAACCCAAGACATGTACAAGTGTAATAAATCCAAGACATATACAAGTGTAATAAACCCAAGACAAGTGTAATAAACCCAAGACATATATAAGTGTAATAAACCCAAGACATATACAAGTGTAATAAACCCAAGACATATACAAGTGTAATAAACCCAAGACATATACAAGTGTAATAAACCCAAGACAAGTGTAATAAATCCAAGACATATATAAGTGTAATAAACCCAAGACATATACAAGTGTAATAAACCCAAGACATATACAAGTGTAAAAAACCCAAGACATATACAAGTGTAATAAACCCAAGACATATATAAGTGTTATAAACCTAAGACATATACAAGTGTAATAAACCCAAGACATATACATGTGTAATAAACCCAAGACATTATAAGTGTAATAAACCCAAGACAAATACAAGTGTAATAAACCCAAGACATATACAAGTGTAAAAAAACCCAAGACATATACAAGTGTAATAAACCCAAGACATATACAAGTGTAATAAACCCAAGACATATATTTGATATTAACCTAGTGCTCGGTGTGTTCCAAAGAACTCCGCTCTTGTACAAAAAATGTCAAGCTACTTTCCAACCCCCTGAATATATAATGAAGTCATTGTAAAATGATTTTACATTACGTCTTACGATGTCTAATGGAAACTAATGTGGCCAATTTTTTCTCTTCCTTATAGAGGTGATATGTTAAATGAATGGTAAATATACCATTTTCCTGAGTTAGATGATAAAAAGAACCTTACATTCATGCTCATTTATTATTGAATTTATTAAACTCATCGACATATATGATATAATGCTAAACAGAACCTCGCACAACATATTTCTGACACTCATTTAATAAATTCAATAATCAATGAGCACGCATGTAAGATTCTCTGTGTATAAAGGATTGACATTTTCCCATTTTCCAACATCCCATTTCTGACTTACAATTTTATCAGCGGTAGAAGGCTTCTGTTTATCCTGACGGGATGTCTTTTCTTGGTTTCTGGGTGTAGACTTTGTAGATTCCGAGTCACCCGGATTCCACAGTTTCCCACTGGCTGCTGCCTCAAGCAGGGACATCATCTTGTTGCGTGTGTTGCTCTGGGCTTGTTCTAGATCTCGGCGTTCTGCTTGACTTTGGGACCATACCTGCCATGTCACAAAATATTTACGAAGCAGCGCCAGTCTATTGTGGTTCTCCGCTTTCTGTTTATTTCTACAAATAAATACAGCCAAACATAAATAAGCTTTTCTTAATTCATTTTTTTTTTATGGAGTTCAACGCCATTTTCAATACATTTCAGGTTATATATGGCATATCCAATTTTACTGGAGGAGGAAGATCTCAGACTGAGTCAGACTGAGTAGAACTGACAAACTTTCTTAATTAAGCAACAGAAACTTCAATAATGTAACCCCATATATAACGGTAACTCAGATATTGACTGCGGGTACGGCCGTACTGAAATGTCACGATTACAAGACACAAAAATTATAAACACCATTAAACAAGCCTATTTCGAACAAACCCAAACTTACACATACATCCCTCTTACTGCCACGTCCTTAATAAAAGCAGTTATTTTATTTTTAGATACATTTGAACTAAAACATTTATAAAGATATACTGTACATGTATACAATCATGTACCTTTAACATATTTGAACTAATACCTGTCTCTGATACCAGTAACTACTACAACACTCACTTGAACTTATACCTGTCTATAACACCAGTAACTACTACAACACTCACTTAATCGTGCAATTAAGAAGATTTTATTACTTTGAATGCTTTGTAAACGCTTGTACAAGTAAATCATTGTTTTTTGTTGAAGACTGTTTTAAAAAAATTCTATTCATCTTTTTTCAAAATACAGTCAAACCTGTGTAAGCTGCCACTTCTTTTGAATTGAGCAGCAATATCTGCTATTTCTCATTTCCATGTTTTCAAAACAAATTAACCTGTTTTAAGCAACAACCTGCCTTAAAAGTCAATTCTTTGCCAATTTCCATTTTTTGCCAATTTCCTTGACTGGTTGCTTAAGATAGGATTAACTGTAAGTGTATGTAAACAGTCTATTATGCAAAAACAGGTAAATGCTTAATGTTAGCAAAGAATTATGCAACTGAAAACGAATCTTAAGTTTGCCTCAGGATTTTGATTTTTTTTTTATAATAAATTTTGTGGCTATATGGCCTATCTGCAAAGTTGTTAAAGATTCTCCGTACCTTTGGGTATTGATGACTTCCACCTCATACTGCTTGGTTTCTCTCTCCATTCGTCTACCTCGGATAAATGATCGCCATGCATTCCATGCTCTAAGTAAAAGTTTCCAGTCAAAGATGGCCCGGGCTTTACCCATCTTCAACTGTTTGTCCAACACCACATTATACCAGGCGGAGAAGTGTCGATGTAGTACCTAAATGTAGATGTAATGAAAGTTTAAATAAAATTAAATTAACTCCTTTAATGCTCCCCCGTCAACAGACAATTTCCTCACTTCCCCTTCTTTATATCATCTGCTGGCTTGTAGTGTCAAATCTTGCTGGGATGTTGTTAAATCACCTTTTGATGTATACCAACATATTTCATTGATCAATAGCAGTCACATTTATGTAACTATAACTAAGAAACAGAAGTGCTTGTCTTCATCTTTGTTTTTCATCATGAAAATCACATTTTTCTCTCTGACAGCATATGCATGTAGGTAAGATATTTATTGAAAATACAACAATTCAATTCCTTTTTTCTTATATATATATCTATGCAGTAAATCTTTCTTAAAGAATAAATTCATTTTGATTTATTTCATTCACTTTGCATGTGATTCAGCTTTTCTTTGCATAAATATAAAGTGAATACTATAATTCTTTACAGTATAAGACATCACTAATAGGTTAGAATATAAGAATCTTTCATTCATCTGTAGGAGGTTATAATACTTTGTTCTATGCTCAACTCAGGATTCCAAGCTCAACTCAGGATTCCATGCTCAACTCACTCTCAACTCATGATTCCATGCTCAACTCACAATTCCATGCTCAACTCACGATTTTATTCTCAACTCATGGTTCCATGCTCAACTCACTAATCCATGCTCATCTCAAGATTCTACTCTCAAGTCATGATTCCATGCTCAACTCATGATTTCATGCTCAACTAAGGATTCCATGCTCAACTAAAAATTGATGAGACTTATTATAACAAAATAAATGATCAAATTAAATACATGTAACTTTCTACCTCAGTAATACTTTCAAACTCCAGATTGAGTCAAGTGTTTGGGCTTAAATTAATTTGTGTTTATATATGAATCCTGGAAATTGTGTTTGAAATCTAATTTAGAATTGAGCATGAAAATAGTTTGATAACATCTGCGCCTAGTTTCTACTAAAACAGAAATACCAAAAATAGGAATATAATTATCTCATTTGTACCCTTCAGAATGATTTCTTCTTCCATACCAGTTGGATTATTATAATTTTTTTCAGAACATATACATTTATTTAGTGTCTTCCGTGAACAGTGTACTAGTGCTTGTTCTTCATTATCACATGAATATTATCTAGTGTCAGATATAAATATCTCACATGGCAGATTATAAAATACTTGCACAAGTTCGAGGTCTGAATAGATAATTCCATCCCTAGAGATAACTGTTTTGGCAGGAACAAGGCTTTATGAAGTTCCAGGGAAAACAGTTGTCCTTAGGGACAAATTTTTTATATCCAAACCGAAGATTCGTTTTCTTGCATACCAAACCATAGCGAGTTTATATTTTTTACCATGATTTCTTTTTAAATGTCAAGTTACATAATTCATGTCATATATTTTTATACATCATGTCATAGATGGTACCATCATCACAGCGTGAAAATTTATCTTGGTCCTAGGACAAGATTGAAATATCTAGCCCATATAAAAATTCATATAACTTTATCCAGTACTCGAGAAACATGTATTATTCTCCGGTATGCAAGAATATTAAATGAATTCTATTGCCTATGTATGACATCAGTTACGGATGACCAGACAATGACACAAAATGTTACAACGAGAAGACACAAACCTTGAGATTGTTGGCAGCCTCCTTAGCCTCAAGTTCTCTCAGTCTCTGTACCAACAGCCTTTGTTTCTCTTCCTTCCTTCGCTCTTCTTCAATTGTCTCTTCTTCCTCAGCTTCCACATCCCAGGCAACCTTCACCCTCGCCGCAAGCATCGTTTCCTCTTTGGATTGCTTCTCTCTGGTGATAAATAAAATATATGACAATATCATTATTTACATTGTAAGTATGGATGCTCCCTGAACAAGTGCTTGATTAAGCAGTAAAACTCCCCTCCATACTGGTGAAGACAGAGCTATGGCAAAGTTTCCATTAACCCTGTTCCTTGTCATGTTAGATTTCCTTCCACATTTTTGAAAATATGCTCCAGACAAACAAAAATACCCAAAAATAAATGAACAAATAGGGTTTTATTTAAGATAAAGATATACGTTTTCTAGTTCTGCACTTTTACACATTGACCTCTAATTATGTTCAAAGTCACTTTAGATTCCCTTCAGGACAAGCAAAAATAACAAAAAATAAAGTACAAATAGGGAGATAATCATGTCATTATTCAAGATATAGTATATGGTACTTTCACTGTGCACTTCCACACAATGCACGCTATCCATTGAGAACTTTAGAATTTAGAGTTATGATCTGGACAAGGTTTTAAATGGACCAAAAAATGAACAGATGGCCAACAAAGCAAAGATGCTCTTCGTCGGAGAACAAAAAACTTTCAATAATTGTGTAATTTGCCTAACATATCACATATATAATATTAAAAGAAGGTCTTGAAATGGCTGAAGTTTACATGTCTGAGAATTACTCGAGTATGTAAGATATTTTGCTCATAAAATTATGTTTTAAGTTTTTAGTTTAATATCCATTGTAGAAACAAATAGTGTTGTATGGTGTTTAGCGTCGCTATGAACAATTTGTCAGTCATACTGCGACAGTGTCTGCTTGAGACAGTATTCTGAGCGCTGTCACACTGGAGTATCATGCCACAGACACAAGGTATGATACCTCCACCCAGTCACATTATACTGACACCGGGCTGACCAGACCTAGAACTCTCCTCTAAATGCTGAGCGCCAAGCGAGGAAGTTCCTAGTACCATTTTTAAAGTCTTTGGTATGACCCGGCCGGGGATCCAACCCATGACCTTCCGCATGCCAGGCAGACGCTCTACCATTAGACCACGCTGCGGTAAAAACAAATAGTGTAAATGAAAAAATAACAACAAATAGTGTAAATATACATATATATATAATCTTTCACTTAAAAGCAATTACATTATATTCACTGTTATATATAATTTACCAAAGTAGTAATGCTAATTTTTAAGTTTATTACAAGTTATAATAAAGAATGTCAGATACTTAATCAAATCTCACTTTGCTTTCTTCTCCTCCACTTTCCGCCTCTCATCCTGCATCTCTTTACGTATCTTGGTCATTTCCTTCCTCACATTCATCTCCTCACGTCGGGCTCCCAACTCCTTCAGCCTTTCCTCCTTCAAAACAACCTGCTTGGCTCGAGACACCGCCTCTTTCTTGTTTTGAAATTCTTCCCTCCTTTTTTTTAACTCAGCTTCTCTCTTTTCTCTATTCTCTTTTACCTAAATGTGCAAATACACTGAGAGACTTTAAAAATGCAAAACTCCAATTGAGCATATCTGGGATGAGTTGGGTAGATGCATTAACTCTTGTCAGCTACCACCGAGAAACGTAAATGAGCTTGTCCACGCCTTGGGTCAGGAGTGGAATAACATTTCTCAACACTGTATTGCAAATATTGTGCTTTCAACGAGGCGGCTATGTGTTGCCTGCATTGCTGTAAATGGTAGTTACAACTGCTACTAATTGCAAAGTTGGTGATTTAGGGTATCGGTGTTTGTAACGTTAATTCTCAGGGAATCGATCATGTTTTCCAATAAAATTCAAACAATTTGTATGCTAAATGTTGTCAAATTTGATTAAAATGAATAAATACACAACTTGTTTATTTTTACGAAACCTGACTTTTGTGTTTTTAAAGTCACAGTCATCGTCAGATACCCACTGCATACATCACCCGTGGGAAATTATGCTAGATTTGCGTCGTTTTATTTGAACAGAACAGAACAAAATACAGCTAACAATACGATACATGAAACCAATGTTGCGATTGGATAACATTCTCTTCATGAAATGGTGAAGGAACCAATCATATTGCTGCGTTGTGGCTTGGCAGAAAAGACATAAACCTCATGTAATATCTCATGGGTGATAAATGGAGAGTATCGGAATGGATTACACGTGGTTACACGTGGGTATCCGATGACGAGTCTCAATATGTATTTTCAAAGTAAGAAAAATAAATGTCCAACAGGAGATGTTGCATACAAGGGACCCAGTCACCACAACAGTGTAACCAATCCTAAATATTCATTATAGGAGCAAGACAACCATAACATACAAGTAATAACAGGACTGACAGTTTCAATTTGAACACAAGAAAATGCAAGTGTTGGTTTTGATTGAATATTGAGTGTCATTTTCATGTTATCGAGGGCTAACAAATGATCAGTTAAACTAACCACTCAATCCTGGGATTATGCAACTCAAGCACACCCACCTCCACAAGTAACCAGTAACTTTCCTACTTGAATCAGTGGTGAGGGATGAATGATTATGAGACGCAATGTCATATATTATTCATCACAGACCCGATCATATAAAGATAAATTATATGAACAAGGGACCTACTTCATCGTGGGTGGAACAACTTTATATACCTATAACAGTCACATAAAGTATACATGAATGATCATTTAAGTAACAATAAAACTAACACATGTTTTAGTACATTGTATGTAGAAATAAAAATATTATCAAAATTTCAACAGGCAAACTGAAACTGTGTTGATCACTAAAATCAAAATGTCAAACAGATGGCCAATTATCAAATCAAAATGGCGACTGACATAAAAAAAGAAAACAAGCAAAAAACTTCAAGAAAAAGATCCAATTATGTGCTGGAACAAGAAAAGTTGAAAATGAAGATCGCAAATCACCTGTCCAAGAAAAATACACAGTTTTGGACTGACACTACTGTAAAAGCAGAACAGAGTTGACAAATAATAATCAAAAGTGTTTCAATGCTTTGTGCAATTTGTCATTATCAGATCTGATGTTTTACCTGTTTTTGTCTAAGTTCCATCTTGCTCCTAGGGTCCTTCTGTTTACCCCATTTATCCAGTCCCAGATCTTTTTTAAACTCCTTTTTCACTACCTGCTTATCTCTCATGTTCTTCATTACCATGGCAACAGCATCATCTTCATCCATATTGTAGATGTCTGCAGTGGATAACATGTATCGAAAGATTTTTTGAAAATATTAAAAAAAGAACAGAAACAATCATAGTTCCATAACACAAATAATAACTGTATATATCATATGTTAATGCCCTGCATAAACATGTATTTTCCAGTACAGAGTGTTCTCTTCAACTTATTTATTTGACATTCGGGGTCCTCCGTGGCTGGATGGTCCAAGGTGCAGTCATTTAATGACCACTTATCTCTCACCACTGAGGTTGCGGGTTTGAATCCAGCTGAGTCAAAAAAACCTTTATGTGAGAAAGTTTGCCTGCTGCTTGCAGAAGATCACTGGTTCTACTCAGATTCATTCTGATGTCTCCCTCCGCAAATAAAACTGGATAAAACATATCTAATGCATCATACATATATATATATACCGGTATATATATATATATATATATATATATATATATTACCACTGGAATGTTTCTGTTTTTATAGTGTGACTATAAATATATATTACCACTGGAATGTTTCTGTTTTTATAGTGTGACTATATATATATTTTATCACTGGAATGTTTCAGTTTTTATAGTGTGACTATATATATATATTTTACCACTGGAATATTTCTGTTTTTATAGTGTGACTATATATATATATTTTACCGCTGCAATGTTTCTGTTTATATAGTGAGACTATATATATATATATATTTTACCGCTGGAATGTTTCAGTTTTTATAGTGTGACTATATATATCAGGCCTTCTAAAATTCCAAAATGCAAATTGGTCCAGGTTTTTTACTACCGTAAGAATTGCACTTATTTTTAAAAAATCACTAAAATTGCCTTACATTATGCCTTTACATGTATGCATACCCCACCCACCATGTCAGCTGCATCATGTATTTTCTCCATTTATTTATTTATAGGGAACGATTTCAGGTTTATTTGTGTATTATTTATAACATACTTTATCACGATGTGTATATTTTAATGACTGACATTATGTTTCCGCTTTAATGAATAATTTTTATTATATTAAAAATGTTTGATCGAACTGGAAGTGTTGCAAGTTCCAGAAGCTGCGTGAAATAATCACCGTGGAAACCAATGTAACGGTTCAACCACCAAAATAAATCATTCAGAACCTGTCCCACATCCAAACAAAATCGGTCCGGGTTTTATAATTTGCATCAATTAATGTCATTAATTTTATAATTAAAGTTATTTTTTTAAAAAAAATTAAACAAACAAAGAACACTGCATGTTTTATCAAATATTTGAATGACGCAAACAATATTCGGTCCGACCGTCCCAGCTTTGACTGGCGGTATATCAAAGAAATTACGGACGCAGTCTTTTGATGAACCGACAGAACGCTATGGGTCGCTGATCACACATCGGAAGCGTGCTACATAGCGATAGATTCTTCCGATAAACTCCCCTGATACCATCAATGGTTTAGTCGAAATTGACATCATTTCGCACAGCAGGTGACAAAACAAACGGATTATTGGGTCAAATGATATTGCCGCAAGGCGTATTACACAGGTCAGTATGGCATGCTAAGAGCAATTTATGAGATTTTATATGACCGACAGAAAATATCTGGACCGATTTTTTATTCAACTTTGAAAATATCTGGACCGATTTTTTTATTAAACTTTGAAACGAAAACCGGTTTTGAACTTCAGAAATCGGTCCAAAAACCGAAAAACCAGCAATTTTAGAAGGCCTGATATACATATATATTTCACCGCTGGAATGTTTCAGTTCTTACAGTGTGACTATATATATAATTATATATTTTACCACTGGAATGTTTCCGTGTTGAACGAGATGAGACAGGTAGCCCATACTCTTCATAATTATTGGCTAGAAGATTGTCCCACTCGCGTTTTACATCTGACTGGAGTTCGTGTCTCTGCCATGAGTCATCATCATAGTTACAGTCAATATCTAGGTCAGGGTTACCATGGAGATTCACCTTCTCATCCATCCACTGTGACAGAAGTTCTTGTGCTGTGAATGAAAATAATCAGCGCTAAATGAATTTTTTTTGTATTAAATTGCATGTTTTCCAAAGAGTATGCATTTATGTAATTTTTTATTCTAGTATATTCATGGGCTTGAAAATCCCACTCGTCCACTCGCCATGACTAGTAAACATTTAAGAATATTCCTAAACTATGTCTGACCTGTGGTCAGGTGTATAAGACATGTGTCACTTCTCCCCATGAAGCTCTTGAAGGAAAAATGAAACACATTTCAATTGAAATAGAAATGAATATATTCATTTGAGTTGTCTAAGGCACAGTTTCAAGATCAAGTTACCTCTCACTGCTAAGGTCATAGGCTTAATTCCGGTTCCCGCCAAAAACATTATGTGAGAAAGTTTGCTAGCTACTTACTCCTCTCCATTGAGCCATTTAAGAAAGAAAATTAAACACAAGTCAAGTGAAGTATGAATGAATATATTTGTCCAAATACCTTCAGAATATGCTTGCTCATCATCCTGCATAATCTCCCTTGTTGCCTTGGCAGCAGCTTTACCCCTCGCCCTCCCACTGGAATGGTTGCTTCCAAATACTTGTCTAGCTGCATTATTGGATGCTTGTTCCACTTTCTGAAAGAAGGAACATGGATTTTTTGTCAGTTACAAAAAAAAGAGTATAATTCAAAGTTTCAAACAACCAATCAAAATTTCTGTGATATGTTCTGAAAAAGGAATTAGGTTGTAAAATCCAATTTCAATACTGGTATTTGCAACATAACACCATACACCATTATAAATATTATGATCTTTCTTGATATCTCTAACAGCTTACTCCATAATTGATAAAGATGTCAAGTCTTCTAATTGTTTTACGAATATCAATGTGTTTTCTGAATTTTAATAAAATTAATTGTTCATGAAGAAACCAATTCTTCTTTATGATCAAAAAAAGTTTTTTTGTTAAATGTAAAATTAAATAAAGTAAATACGCAAACAATTGTGTCAAGTACATCCTGATTTTGAAAATCAAGCATATAGATATCCTCAAAGAAACTCCATGTACACCTGGTTTTGAATTCCAGATGTATTAGGGTTTAACAAGTGCAAAGAAAACATTGCAAGGAACAACAAACAAAAACTTACCTAGCTTATTTAAGACATAATCAAAATCATTAATCAAAACATAATGTGGAAAAATATTAGGACAAAAATATTATGCCATTATTAAATGAGCTCATTGATAAATCCATATAATGTTTTGACAAGAAATATGAAAAAAGGCATATCAGATGGTGAACAGTCAGGCATCAACTGAATGGAAAGACAAATTTCCAATGCACCATAAAAAATCATCAATCTTAATTGCTATTTTTTCATTCTAGTCAAATATTTGGGGTATGTTCCTAGTCAGCTAATATTTTATGCAGACTTTTAAAATGATATTGTTCTTTAAGCAGCCCGTTTTATATTCACTGTCTAAATAGTTTAATTTATTAGTACCACTGATTAAAGTACTACTGTACTACTTCGATCAACTGCTTTGATATTATATAGTAACTCTGTTGATATAATATTCTGTTATTTCAAATTACTGGAGTACTGGTACTCCTACAAATTGGTCAGTGGTAATATATATATATATTTATATATAGTCCTACATTTTAAAATCAAAGAGTAAAATACTCCATTATGATTTATCCATTATCTAGAGTGCTGTTAAATTAACAAAGACACTTACCTGTATCCAGTCTTGGATGTCATTGTTACTTTTCACATTCTGCAAATGGAAATCAAGCAATTGATAATATTTTACACAAAAAAAGCCTGGGTCAGTGTGGAGAGGAGCCATTACTATACAATGTATTGTAGGTACTTGTAGGTATTGTCTTACTTGAAGCCTAGGTCAGTGTGGAGAGGAGCAATTACTATACAATGTATTGTAGGTACTTGTAGGTATTGTCTTACTTGAAGCCTGGGTCAGTGTGGAGAGGAGCCATTACTATACAATGTATTGTAGGTACTTGTAGGTATTGTCTTACTTGAAGCCTAGGTCAGTGTGGAGAGGAGCAATTACTATATAATGTATTGTAGGTACTTGTAGGTATTGTCATACTTGAAGCCTGGGTCAGTGTGGAGAGGAGCCATTACTATACAATGTATTATAGGTACTTATAGATATTGTCATACTTGAAGCCTGGGTCAGTGAGGAGAGGAGCCATTACTATACAATGTATTGTAGGTACTTGTAGGCATTATCATACTTGAAGCCTAGGTCAGTGTGGAGAGGAGCTATTACTATATAATGTATTGTAGGTACTTGTAGGTATTGTCATACTTGAAGCCTGGGTAAGTGTGGAGAGGAGCCATTACTATACAATGTATTGTAGGTATTTGTAGGTATTGTCATACCTGAAGCCTGGATCAGTGTGGAGAGGAGACATTACTATACAATGTATTGTAGGTACTTGTAGGCATTGTCAAACCTGAAGCCTGGGTCAGTGTGGAGAAGAGCCATATCTATACAATGTATTGTAGGTACTTGTAGGTATTATCATACTTGAAGCCTGAGTCAGTGTGGAGAGGAGCAATTACTATACAATGTATTGTAGGTACTTGTAGGCATTGTCATACTTGAAGCATGGTTAAGTGTGGAGAGGAGTCATTACTATACAATGTATTGTAGGTACTTGTAGGTATTGTCATACTTGAAGCCTGGGTCAGTGTGGAGAGGAGCTATTACTATACAATGTAGTGTAGGTATTTGTAGGCATTATCATACTTGAAGCCTGGGTCAGTGTGGAGAGGAGCCATTACTATACAATGTATTGTAGGTACTTGTAGGCATTGTCATACTTGAAGCCTGGGTCAGTGTGGAGAGGAGCCATTACTATACAATGTATTGTAAGTACTTGTAGGTATTGTCATACCTGAAGCCTTGGTCAGTGTGGAGAAGAGCCATTACTTTACAATGTCTTGTAGGTATTTGTAGATATTGTCATACTTGAAGCCTGGGTAAGTGTGGAGAGGAGCAATTACTATATAATGTATTGTAGGTACTTGTAGGTATTGTCATACCTGAAGCCTGGGTCAGTGTGGAGAGGAGCCATTACTATACGATGTATTGTAGGTTCTTGTAGGTATTATCATACCTGAAGCCTGGGTCAGTGTGGAGAGGAGCCATTACTATACAATGTATTGTAGGTACTTGTAAGGTATTGTCATACCTGAAGCCTGGGTCAGTGTGGAGAGGAGCCATTACTATACAATGTATTGTAGGTACTTGTAGGCATTGTCATACTTGAAGCCTGGGTCAGTGTGGAGAAGAGCCATTACTATACAATGTATTGTAGGTACTTGTAGGTATTATCATACTTGAAGCCTGGGTCAGTGTGGAGAGGAGCCATAACTATACAATGTATTGTAGGTACTTGTAGGCATTGTCATACTTGAAGCATGGTTAAGTGTGGAGAGAAGTCATTACTATACAATGTATTGTAGGTACTTGTAGGTATTGTCATACTTGAAGCCTGGGTCAGTGTGGACAGGAGCCATTACTATACAATGTATTGTAGGTATTTGTAGGCATTATCATACTTGAAGCCTGGGTCAGTGTGGAGAGGAGCCATTACTATACAATGTATTGTAGGTACTTGTAGGCATTGTCATACTTGAAGCCTGGGTCAGTGTGGAGAGGAGCCATTACTATACAATGTATTGTAATACTTGTAGGTATTGTCATACCTGAAGCCTGGGTCAGTGTGGAGAAGAGCCATTACTTTACAATGTATTGTAGGTATTTGTAGATATTGTCATACTTGAAGCCTGGGTAAGTGTGGAGATGAGCCATTACTATACAATGTATTGTAGGTACTTGTAGGCATTGTCATACTTGAAGCCTGGGTCAGTGTGGACAGGAATCATTACTATATAATGTATTGTAGGTTCTTGTAGGCATTGTCAGACTTTAAGCCTGGGTCTGTGTGGAGAGGAGACATTACCATACAATGTATTGTAGGTACTTGAAGGCATTGTCATACCTGAAGCCTGGGTCAGTGTGGAGAAGAGCCATTACTATACAATGTTTTGTAGGTATTTGTAGGTATTGTCATACTTGAAGCCTGGGTCAGTGTGGAGAGGAGTCATTTCTATATAATGTATTGTAGGTACTTGTAGGCATTGTCAGACTTGAAGCCTGGGTCAGTGTGGAGAGAAGCCATTACTATACAATGTATTGTAGCTGGACCAGTGTGAAGAGGAGCCATTACTATACAATGTATTGTAGGTACTTGTAGGTATTGTCATACTTGAAGCCTGGATCAGTGTGGAGAGGAGCCATTTCTATACAATGAATTGTACGTACTTGTTGGTATTGTTATGATGAGAATTAGGCCCCGATAATTATACACACTCGGTTGCAATATAAGTGACAGCTTTATTCATATTTGTGTTTTTTTTCCAATTTCCTTTTCACCACCGCTTTTATGTGTGCCCGCTGATGCATCTAGATGACAGGTTAGCTAACCAGTAAGAGTCAAGGTGGTCTAGTGGTAAGCACAGCAGGCTTGCTCCAAGACCCAGAGGTCCCTGATTCCTTTCTGGGGTTCTTGTTTGTAGGTATCAAGTTTCTTTGGCAACCTGTTTAACTTGTTGTGTGGAGCATACTGCTAATGTTTGAGTGGTCGAATTAAAGGTAGATCTGTGGGAAAATACTTTTTTTTACTCCTGGCTGTGTCAAAAAATGAAGAGTAGAATTATGAATGATAACCTGTGATCTTGAGTAAACACGGGGATCCTCTTGTCTTTTCCATCGGTAAAGACCTGGTTTATGATAGTCGTCACCCATACTACTGCAGAATGGTTTTAAGCTTGACAGAAAATGTCAGATATTAAAACAGCTAAAAAGCTGTTGTCATCTCATGGAGGCCGCCATTTGTAAACAACTATTCTCGTGGTCTTGGTCACGTGACGAGAATGCGCGAGATAAATTCGTAGAGGTAGGTAGAGATTCTTTTATGTTTATGACTTCGCTTTACAGAATATTCGGGTGTGTTACAAGGTTGGTTCAATTGTTATATATCCATTACAAACTGTTTGACATCTTTCTTTAAAGGCTTTCGTTTCTATTAGCAAGTGTGAGGTGCGGAGTTGGAGGTTCTTGTACCCCTCTGTGGATGGACTGTTCCGTCTCGAATTCTTCAGAAAGTGGGACACTCCAAACCGAAGATCATTTTTTCATGGGGGTCGCTGGTCAGCGTGGAATATTCCATTTTAACGTCAGCTTATGATTGCAGTTAAAACAAAGATTATTGTTTATGTCAAATGTTCAACTGATCCATTTTAATAAAGGCGATGTTTTGTTGTTGTATTGTTGACTATTTAATCAAGAAATTCAAAATGGAGGCCAAAATTATGACAGATAAACGCAGATAAATTATCCTGCTACTGCTGACAAGAAATACAAAAACAACCCATCATTTATAGTAAATTCTTACTGTCACTCATGACCTGAAATATTGTAATAGTACCATAGAGTTTATAATTTATATAAGATATACATAGTATATATAGTTTTAAGAATAAATTTGTAGATAGACAAATAGATCCTGCCTACTAGGGGAAAGGGTAGATAACCCAGCAAATGTTAAAAATGCAAATTAATTGGGAATATCAAAAAATGTTTTTAAAACATAAACAAACCACGCTTGAATTTTTTAGGGTGAGAACCAGTGCTATGCAAAATTTTTGGATAATTGTCTTGCTCAAGGACAAAACACATGGTCATGGGGGTGGGGGGATCGAACCAACAACCTTCTATCCTGGGTCGGATACTTTACCATTAAATGCTTCAATTGTAATTAGAGATGTGTCTATACTATACAATAGGCATGCCAAATTTGATTGTATGTTTCACAAAAAGCATTGCAAATGCATCACTGGTGAGTGACAGAAACTTATATATATTTTTATAAATAAAAACACACAATATCATGAATGATTTTTAACACAACATTCAACACAGTACTGCAGGTTTTATAGCAACAATTTTATTGATGGGACAAGATGGTCTGCATATTTTATATATATACAGAATTGCTTTCAGAGAAAATTAATCTAGTAAGTTACCATCTGTATTAACAGGTCACTTTTGGTCCTTTCTCCTTGTCAGGCTGTTTAAGATATGACTGTATACAGAACTACTGTCCTACAAGTAACTCACATTTTTCTCTTTCATATGAACAAGCTTACGAAGTATTTTGACTGAGCGAGGCTGAAACCTCGACCTCAGTAAGAGATAGATGATCTTGAGATGGCTCCTTAGACCATTCAACCACTGAATATCCTCTGCAACTTTAAGAAGAGAAAGAGTATTGTATTGATTAAAGTCTGTCTGAGTTACCGGTAGACTCTGCCTGTAGTCACTTGACCAAAAGACTTCTAGATGAAAGAATTTATCTAAATGGGTGGGATGCAGCCAGTCTCAGTCTGGGGACCTTTTACTTGCAGTTTGAATTCTCTACCGACTGAGCTAGCTTGACTACTGACATACATTTCTCTACACACAGTGTGACACTTACATTTACAAAATGCATACATGTATTTAAAGTCTTCAAGAATTTTTATAGATATTAGCTTTGTATTGTTAAGATCAAAATCTTGTTGGTTGTTGGAATCATGTCTGTGTTTTAATTTTCCATGCTTTTTATTTGCATTAAACTGCATTATTGTAATGCCAGTCATAATGATAGACGCTGCTATTGAAGATTTCACAAAAATATGTTATTTAGACAATCATTATTAGATGTTAGACTATGACATCTCTGATGGATATTCTTGATGCATTTGTGCAACTTTGTAACGAAAAGGGGTACATTGACATTATTTGACATGTGTATAATTGTAGCAACATGTTAAAATTAAAGTAATGAATATGCAATATCCATACATATATATATACTTTCTGACTGATATAGGTTGTACGGATGTTAATTGTTATACCTCTGACAATGTAGCAGTTGTTGACAATGGATGAGAGAAATACTGGCAGTGAAAACAACGCCTCCTGGACCTCCGGACCTAGTACTTCACATCCACAGTATCTGCAGTCAGCAGAAGATGAACCAAGCTCATCTGTGTCGTCCTCCTCAACTGGGGTCTCTTACCCAACCGTCTCTACAGCATCATTCTCCCAGCCCATGTATAGGCAAGAGGGCTCTTACCAGGAAAGCATAAGCAATATCCGTAGCCAATATGCTGACAATTACAACATTTCGCAGGCGGAGGCACGCAACCTCTATCAGCCAGCGGAGTCGTCGTATGTGTCACAGGAACAACGGGACCCTTCCAGCGAGTCATACCAAAATAATAGTACAGGGAATGAGGTACAGCAAGCACAGACGTTTGAACGTTTACAAGGAGCTGAGGAAAGATACATAAGTGCACATACTCAACCAGTGGCTAGCAGCTCTGTGTCGCAGTCAGTAAGTGATCATGTTTGTATTAAACATGTAGTTTGAGAAGACCTTTAAGTTGTTACTCAACTTACATGTTTTAATTAATTTAAGTAACAAGGGTTTCCCATGTCCCTCAAATTTTGCTCAAATGTCCCTTAAAATTCTCCAATCTGTCTCATTATATTGGGGACAAATGACCTCCAGTTTCAAAGTGTGAGGGAAAACATTATTGATGTCTTGGATTGTAGACTGATAAATTTACATAAAAAGATGTTCAAATAATGAGATTTATAAAGAAATATTTTGAAAATACAAATATTTATTTGAATTCTCAGCTAATAGAATCACAGTGTCAAAAATTAGAAAATGACAGCATGAAAACTTCTGGTAATGAGACAAATGGTATGCTCAAAACTGAATACATTTCTTGAGCTGTTGAGAGCCGCTGGTAGTACTGATAGAACTATGAAGTATGTACATGAAATGCCACAACTCTTACCGAAGACCACTATATCATCATCAATGTCTAGCTGTGGGATCTGCTTCTGATAGCAACTAACACCAGAGCTGACACCTGGTACATTGAATCTGCAACAATAGAATGAAATTGTTTTAAATACCTTCGGTCAGACTTTGAAATTATCTGTCTTTTTTTTGTTCAGCATATTACAATATTATATTATACCATAATATTTATTTTAAATTACTAACAATGTACTTTAATTCTCTTAGTAAGAACATGTTATTGTTTTCACAGGGAGGTTACCCAGTTCATCAGTTAGTGATAGATTCTGAGAATCGTGTTGTTGCTGTACAGAGAGTTATCTCCCCTGTTGTAGACAGCACTGTTAGCCAATCAGGACAGAGTTTACCGTACCATAGACAAGTTGCTACATCAGAGGCATTGCGTGTTTCACACAACTCTATTTTACTACAGTCTGTAAGGGTAAATTTTCTGCTTAAATTTTTCAAATGTTGTACCACCTGGTTGGAATATAAATGTTGTCATAAATATGTCATGTTGTACTATATTGATCTAAATGTACACTTAATGTTAATATTTAGCATGGAAGTGAAACAAGAAATTTCATTTATTTTTAGAAGTAATTGAGGTCCACTATTCTGATAGAATAAAAATCGGAGTGTGTTTTAAATTCTGAGTTTTCCTCAGTTTTAAGAAATTTAAAGGGACACACTATACAGTTGAAATTAATTTTAATCATGTACACATATTATAATTACATTCTAAACATTTCTAATTCTTTGCCATTCAGATCCGCATTAAAAATTGATACTTTCACATGTAAAGTAATGCCAGTACTTCTGACAGTTCATTATGCTTCCCGAAAAATTTCAGGAAATCATATAGTAGCTGCTTTGTCCATCCATCTGTCTGCAAATCCTTGTCAGGACCGTTTCTCTATAACCTTTCATTGGAATTTTATGGAACTTGGTAGGATGCATCACTACCAAATGAAGATGTGCATATTGCCATTGTGTCACGGTTCAGTGATTTTGACGGAGTAATGGCCCGTTGATTCCATCTATTACAATATCCATGTCCCCATGATTTCCCTACAACTACTATTTATGAAATTTGCTAGGATGCATCACTACAAAATGAAGATGTCCATATTGCTTTTGTATAACGGAGCATTGGTGATTTTTCACAGAATTACAGCCCTTTGATTCTCTCCATTACCAAATCCTTGTTTTTGCTTATTTTGTTTGTTCATGCTATTTCTCTGCAGCCTCTGCTTCTAATTTTATGAAATCTACATCACTACCAAGTAGAGATGTGCATGTTGTCTTTCTGTTTTGTCTCAGGTTTTTTTTTTGTAGAGTTATAACCCTTTGATGATGTCCATTACCATATTCTTGTTTTGATCTTCATTGAAGTTCAATAGTATGGAAAAGAATCCAATGATGCTTGGAACATGGATAGAGGTCAATTTATGGAAGCAATGAAAATGTACCTGAAAACTTTTCTTCCCTTAACACCCCTTTCCCTTTACAAATAATGCAGCTATACTCAATCCGGCACTTGTTCGGGAAGCATCCATCAGATTTATATTTGGTTTTAACATTTTGTGAAAAACACTGAAATTACGACATTTAACTTATCAGAAACAATATAAAGTATACGGGGATTGTGGGGGAAAGCAAATTATGTTTCCGCTAACCAGACCCCACCTGTTTTCAAACTAACTGATTTTTTTTTAAATAAAATTATTATTTTTAGTTTTTCTTAAAAGATAAAACGATTTTAAAAAAATGTGATCATATTTTCATATCATTAATTTTAAGGGCATTACAGTCCCATTTTCGAACAATAATTTATTGATATATTTCTACTTGTCATTTTAGACGTCAAGTACTCAACCATACATGCAGTTGCCAGTATCTACAGTACCATCTTCTTACTCTCAGTCAGAGGTCACAACCTCAGATGGATCACCTTCTTTGGGCATTCAAGGTCATCGTCCCAGTGATAATGATATCAGTCAAGGTCATGGGGAGGCAGAGATTGTACACGGTCACAGATCTGGTAGGTTTTGGTTTTATGTTTTAGTGGAATTTTGTTGGCTTTACACAAAGTTAGCAATAATGGTTTTATATTACCAAACACCAATAAAAAATGGAATTTAAACAAAAATGTCAAATTCAAAACCCACACAGCTGACAGTTATACAAATGTCAAAAGTTGTATTCTTTACAGCTCAAGGGCAGAGCACTCTGTCTATACTTTTAATTCATACATTGGTATTTATAATCTATTATTTGATCATATATTATCTTTTAAGAACGGGTTAAATCATAGTTATGTTTTTTTTAATTAAGTTCATTACCTCATGAGGTATCTAAGTCATGATTGGCTAATATGTATGTTATGTATATAGAAAAATAATTTGTGGGTTTTTTATATCAAAATCAACCGTGGATTGAAATACTTTGAAATTTCCAGCGAAATTAAAAATTGTTTGATCCATTAAATAAAATATTTGATTATGTATCTTTAAATGTTTGCATTTATTTTTTTTACCAATCTATTTATAAATTAGTGTAAAGTAATTACATGTACCAAGGAATTATATAGAGAAGGAAAAGCAACTAATTGAGATTTTGTGAACGCTTGCATTTAAATGCAAAATCTTGCAATATCTCATTCTTGATTATCTTAACTTTCATTCATCTTAGGAACACAAATCAAAATTCTAACATTGTAGAATGAAATTCTCATCAAATCAGTACCATTCCCAGTAATTTTGTGTTTAAAATTGTTGAAGTACTTCTGATTACAAAATGTGATTACATACTGCTTTAAAAATAACAACAAAATTGTGAAAATTTTAACTTCAAACCTCAATATTTTTAATTCAAAATCATTTTGCATGATCAAAACATATTAAAACATTTAAGATTGCATACAACTTACATTTTATATACAAGAAAGCAGTTGTCTGTGAATTTTGAAAGATTAATTTGCCAAATGATTAATCCTTCATGTGCTATTTTATCAACATTAAGTCAGGAGATGCAAGTATCCTATTCTTCTTTATAAGTTTTGCATGTACAGTTGAAATGGGCTGGTTTCCAAACAGTTTGACAAAATAGAAGATACATCGGTACATCCAAGGAGTAATAGGTGATCACCATAAAGTCATAATGGAGAATCTTGTCAAGGCAATTAACTATGCTTATCCCAAAACCATAAACAAATTAGTACATGTATGGTTCATTATAAAAGAAAGAGTTAAAAGTTGCATACAAAGTCTTACTCTTACATGTTGTGTTACCAAGGTGACAGTCACCCCAGTGATGGTATGGAGGCAGCGGTCAGTTCCATCAGCGGTTCTGTTCCAGATGAGATTGAAGCTGCTGTTAGAATCCCAATCAAGGTATATGTATATATAATGTATGCAAGCCACAGGGTTACTTGCATACAATATTCACTGTTTGGCACGAAACATAATATATCTTTTCCTAGACTAACATTGATTTATTTGAGCTTTTAAGAACTATTTTGCACTCTCACAATGTTTTGGGTAGAACAATTAATGGGTGCTACTAATGAGAGACAATTGTGATGGACCTGATGCAAGCCTGATGTGAGCAGCCAACGCTTTATCACTATAAAATCGCCCAGAAATTTTTCACTTCCTTCATATTGAGCAACAGGGGTTATCAGAGAAAACAGACGTTCCTACTTCGAGATATCAGATGAAATATGGTTATAAATTGCTAAAAAAGCGAGAAAAAAATAATATACTTTTACTCAAACATTCTTATATTGATTATTTAAGGTGTCTATGATTCTGTTATTTTAACAGATTTCTAAAAAGAAAAGAAAATGTATTGGGATATATACCTTATTGTTTTTTATTTGTAAATCAGTGAAAGTAAATGGTAAATTTTAAAGTCCCAGATGTATTTACATACTAGTATTGAATGATTTCATATTGTTACAGACTGATCGCCGTCGACAGTTGGAAGAGATGGAGGCCATGTCAGGGGAACCAGACACAACACAAGAAGATGAGGATGAGTACCAGCAGCAGTCACGTATGTATATTTTTATTCAGGATATTGAAATAAAAACAATTTTGAAGAAATATACAAAAGTATAGTTAAACGTTATTGTTACTAATCAAAAATAAATACTTCATGTTCTTGTAATTTTGTCTATTTCTCATTTTTGGTGGAGTGGTATAGTACTTAATAGCTTGTGTGTCTGTCTGTCTGTCCATTCATCACAAATTATATATCATAACTTTTGAATGTATGAAGGGATTTTTTAATATCATGGCAGACGTTTTGCTATATTGAGACAATGTGCAGAATGTAACTTCCAGATGTTGGATTCAAGGTCAAGGTTGTTCTGATTTGTCAAAGCTCAAATAGACTATTTTGTGATCATTCAATATCTTTTCAACTGCTTAAGGAATTTGCAGATTTTCACACAAATGTTCTCCATATCAAGATGATGTGCAGAGTGTGCATCTATCCCTTTGTCCACCCATCTGTTTGTTCATTCTTCTATCACAAAATATGCTAGCCCTATAAAATTCCTAAAGCTTTTGACTTGAAGCAAGGATCAGTTGAATATGATTTGGTACACTTCTAGTACACATTTGCAAACAAATTTTATATTTTAAAGCAGAGAGAGTCTACATTGATAACAGTTCGAGTATTGATGTTGGGGACAATATTCACTCATCCATGGTTGTCGCCACAACAAGACTACGTCCATCCTCCAGTAATATGGTTGACTCAGTGATGGATAATGAGCAGCTTTCATCCACACAGATGACTACAACTCAACTTATGGTAACGTTAAAAAAAAAAAATAATTGTGTACATACCTTCTTTAATGCTGCCTTGTTTGTTTATTTAAATATTTTGCATCATTTTTTATGCTATTGAGGGCTAACAGATGATCAGTTTACCTAACCACTCATTCCTGGAATCTTGGAAGGGTAACCAGTACTGGAGCACACCCATTTCTGAATATAAATGATAACTTTCTGAATATAATTCTGACAGTAAATGTTTATGTATACATAATGAATTCTGCACTCATATTTACTTAAGCAAATACTGACGAAAGATTTCACAATCAATTTTGAAATTACACACCTTTCGTTTGTTCTCATATGATCTAACATATTTATTAATGGCCAAATCTAAGTGACTTTATGAAAATATCAATTGTTTAAAAGTTCATTTTTTTTTTATTTGATAATAGTATTTTGAAGATATTACCAGTTTTGTGCACTTTGAGTGATTTCTTGATATTTTATTTTATAGCCACCACATGGTCTTAGGCTTCCTCTAGTGTCTTCAAGTCATCTTTCTACCAGTCATATTGCAACATCTGTAATAGCAGCCAATCAGATGCCAGGTCATTTAACCAATGGAATTCCGGTCCAGTTGGCTTCATCCAGTCAGTACACCAATCACCTGGGATCATCTGAAATTACAACAGGTCACATGGATCAGTCAAATCTAGTGACCAATCAAATTGCAATGCCACATATAACAGCCAATCAGCTTGCATCTTCCTCCCACCTGACTTCCAATCTCGATCCTCAACTAAATCAAATCAATTGTGTTCTTGAGTCTACAGTTGTGGATACAAGCTCCACCCTTGGAGAACAAAATGGTAAGACTCAGTAACTCCTAGTTAACAAAATGATAATTAGTTTTATTTTCAATTACAATGCAATCACTAACTTTACATGTATAGAATTAAATGTCGAAATGGTTAACTTTTATCTTGTGTCAAAGTTACAACATTTTAATACATTGTGATCTATCATGATAAATCTGACAGGTCTTTTGAAAATCCTAGAAAGCAGTGAATAAAGGTTGCAGTATTGGTTATTTTGAGTCATGTTTTATGTATAACAGTCATAAATGAAACATGCAATTTTTAGGTCACCTGAGACTTTGTCTTAAGTGACCTTTTGCAACCGCCTTTTATCTGTTGTTGTGCGCCTGTAAACAATTCATAGTTTTGATTTCTTCTTTAAAACTGTTAACCCAATTGTAATGAAATGTTGTATTTAGTTTGGTAGTTAAAGGTGAATCAAAATTGATAAGATCATGGTCCCCATCCCCATGGGACCTTGGGGTGGGGCCCAAACAGCCAATTTCATGGTAAGCTTAAAAAATCTTCTTAATATGGGAAGCATTTGGAAACAAATTGTAAGCATAATTACTGAGGCCTATAGGTCCTTCATAAAAATCGTGAATTCCATGTCCACGGGTCTCATCATTTGGCCCTGGGATTGGGGTCTACTTCACTAAATCTATGTAGAGAAAATGACAAAAAATATTATTTCTCATGACTGAATTCCATACCTCTGGGTATCATCATTTGACCCTTGGGGTTGGGGTTTACTTAATCTATATAGAGAAAATGACAAAAAGTTTTATTTCTGAATTAACTTATTTGAATGGTTTTGGTGTGATTTATTGTTGCTTACATGACGGTTAATATCCATAATCAAATTCAAGGTAAACTTTAAAAGTCTTCTTATTATAGAAAACACTGGGAAGCAAATGGTAAGCATGATTATTGAGGCCAATGGGTCCTTTATAAAAATTGTGAATTGCATGCCCCTGGGTGACCCTGACGGTGGGGCCTACTTTACTAACTCTATATAAGAGAAAATGGCAATGCCTGAATGGTTATTGGTGTGATTTGTTGTTGGTGACATGACGGTCAAATTCCATCTTAGAAATCCTTGCCTACTGCATGGTTCATCTGGAAATATACAGGATTATAATGTCCACACAGTATTGTGGACTTCATTGTCCCTGAGTCTACCATTCAGATCCCCTTGGTGCCAGTACAGTTAAAATGCATATATATATATAATTAAAAATATCTTCTCTTGTAGAAACAAATGCTATGAATGGTTATATTGTCCTGTTGTAAAACACTTTTATCAAAATTATTCTAGTCATAATCCCTGTTCCCAATTAAGTGAAAATATATATTGCACAATCTTCTCCACTGGACAGCTGTCTGGATATAATGTGATGCTTGGTTATAATGTCCACTAAGATCTTTACCAAAATTATCCTTGGTCTTCTATTAATGCCTAGTGAGTCAGGCTAATATGTCACTCGGGTAACCATTAAGGCCCTTGGGCCTCTTGTTTCTTCAAAATTTTAAAAAATCTTCTTCTCCAAAAGTGCAAGGCCTGGATGTTTGATATTTTGCATGCAGTATCAACTTATCAGTTTCTCTAAGATAGGGTCAAATTTGTTCCCACCCTGGGGACCTATCAGTTGAAACTTTCATTTAAAAATGTTTTTTCAATAAAATACCAGCCAAAATTGTTTATAATTGTTATAAATGATCCCTATGAGTCAGGGTTTCAAGTTTGTTCAAATAAAGAGGCTAGGGTCCATTGGGGGCAGTAAGGGGACTGATTTTTACATAGGAATTGTATGGGAAACAGGAAATTAAGGTTTTCTCCTCCATTTTTTGTATTTCACCAATTGTATTAATGTTTTAAGCATTGTTTAGTCATAACTGTTGAGATTGAACCCTTTAAAATGGGATTTAATATCCATAAGGGGCCAACAGGGGCCCCAAGAAATGATAAAATTGTGAAATTTCAAAACTTTACTTCTCAAGAACTGATGATCTAAATTCATTCATATTTAGCATTAATGATCCCTATGAGAAGGAGTTTCAATTTTGTTCCAATGAAGGTGTTAGGATATATTTGGGCCCAGTAAGGAGACTTTGATTTTTACGTAGGAATACTACGGGGGGGGGGAAAGTAAATTCTCTTTCTATCATCTATTTTAATCATCTTTAGTATTGTTTAGTCATAACAGTTGAGACTGGGTCCTTGAAGAGTTTTAAATGATTTCTATGAATAGTGGTTTCAAGAAAACAGGAAATTAATCTTTTCTCATTTATTTTTGGAATTTTTTCCAACATCTTCATGCCTTGAGCATTGTTTACTGATAATGGTTGAGATTGGGTCCTTTAAAGGAATTTGATACACACGTAAGGGGTAAACTTTTGATTTCTAAAAATCTTTTTATCAAGAACCAATCAGCCAAATATGTCCATATTTGATATAAATGGTTCCTATGAGTAGGGGTTTTAAGTTTGTTTAAATAAAGGAGTAGTATTCATTGGGGCTCAGTAAGAGTACTTTAGTTTTTACAGAGGAATTCTATGTGAAAACAGATAATTCTCAAAATTTGAAAAGAAGTGACATGTGTAATCAGGTAAGTGACTTATTTGGGCCTCTTGAAATAGGCTTCTTGTTATGTTTTCTGCGCGTAATATAAGACATCAACATATATATATATAGTTTTAGTTGAAATATATTTTATTGCCATATATTACATTATATATTATGCATATAAATACAATTTTAGGCAAAAGGGTCTGGCCACAAGTTCTTTCAACATCAGATACAGCCATTTCCTTAAATATTATGTTTCTTCCACTTTTTTTTAAATAAATAATCTTTAACAAAACAACCATATATTTAAAAAAAAAATGAAATGACAATCTAATATTAGAATATTTCAAAAGACGTAATACAAGTTTGTATTGTATTTGCACTGCAGGTCATCACATGGTTCCCAGCTACATGGTTCAACAGGACACCAGACTGGACAGCAGTACCCTGGCAGATGGTCCCCGGCCTGGTACATCATCCTCCCTGGTAAAGATATATTTGCAAATATCCTACTGATTTGTCTAAATAATATGGGGTAAAGTGATATCAGAAAAGTCAAGGGAGAATATTTGCCTGTTCTTTAAAAATCTTGTTTTCAACATCTATTGAATATCAGTTCATGTAACAGAAACTCATTGAAAAATACTTGTGTAGTAGAAACTGGCATCTAATGATTATTTACCTCTATCCGCTTAGGTGGATTCCAGTCTAGCTCCGTTCAAAATCATACTTGGAGTAAGGATGGTGGTTTGACTCTGACATTCTTTCTGAGGTCTTCCTTCAACAATAAATCTGGCTATGCCATATATAACCTGAAATATGTTGAAAATAGCGTTAAACCTCATTTTAAAAAAAAATATGGTGCACAATTGATTGAAATGTTATATTTGTAAAAATGTTCTATGCAGTTGGAAGTGTCTTCATTAAAAAGTTAGTGGGTTTTATTTTTACAATGTTGCCATACTTAAACCTCCTATGATGGGATACACTTCTTTAGATATACAAAACTTTTGCGGAAGTGTTGTGTTTTTTTTTTTAAATTTTCCCCAATTTTGTGTGTGAAACACCATATTTTTCTATTCTCAATCAAGAAAACTTCATCTTTATTTCTGTCTGGTTGAACCTTGAGGTAGCTCAGGTAGGATGTTTCCTTGCCCTCTGCCAGTATTTCTTTTGTCATTGTAATTCATTCCAAACAGACTATTGTCTTCTGAATACACAGTATACAGCTATATCTGAAGTGTATGTTTTAACTTGCCGTTTCTTCTTGTTTGTTTTATCACTGTCTTTTTCTCAATTTTATGGAATGTTCTTGCAGGTGAGTGCTTCAGGGTCATACCAAGATCATGTTATGAAATCAAACAGCAGAAGGAAATCAAATCGTATTGCTGAGATACTGGAAAATGAGATTTTTACCTGGAAGAAACCAAAATTTGAGATTCAGTCTTACAACCCTAGTCACTTGTGTAAGTATAAGAAAACAATCAAAACTGTTTTCAATGGGCCTTTAATGTAAGAGAGAAAAAAAATAATTTTACAGTTACAATTACTATTATTAAAAGGAATTTATAAGGATTTTTCAAACTTTTAAATTGGCTAAATCATTTTTTTTCCCAAATATATCATGCCTATATAAACTCACTGACTCTGTATTGCCAAAAGGATATATATACTGAACCAAAAAAGAAACTTTTGCTAAGTTTGAATGTGAATATTTTGTTAACATTTAACTAAATTTGGCTGAAATCTTCTGTTTGTTGTTTAATTTTGTTTTATCAATCTACTGAAATAGCTAAATTGGACAGAAATTATAAATTTTATTGTTTGATTTGAATTTAAAACTGGAAGGGATGGATATTAAAACCAGGTTATCAGAAGTGTGTGTGGCCACAGCGTGCGATGATATCTGCTTGACAGCGACGTTGCATTGAGAGCACAAGCTTGTTTATGTCAGCCTGTGGGATATTATCATTTTTTTATCCAACAGGCTAATTTAATTAATGAAACGAAAACCCCACGTAATAAAATATATGATATTTACATCATGGGTTAACATGCAAACTTTCCAATTCACACCTTCAAGTTAACTTTTTTTTTCTACACTGCTCATAAAGATTGAAAATTTATGTATAAGGCAAACTACAATTTATTATGATAAATAATATGCACATGTTTGTTAATTAAAAATGTGGTTTTAATTAGTTTATCATGATAAATAATATGCATATGTTTGTTAATAAAACATGTGTTTTTAATTAATGGATTGAAAACTAAACAATTTATGACTGGATAATTAAAGGACTAATTAACCCTTTACTCCATAGATACGCATTTTCCTACATCAATTACAGAAGGCCCTTGAAAACAGTGCAGGAAGAGTTCAGATTGCTCATAATGAGCAATCTGAACACTTCCTGCACTGTTTTCCACTCTGTCAGTTAATATAAACATAATTCACCTAATAATTCAAAAGCCTTCTATACTAGGTGTCCAAAGGTGTCTTTATTAGAGGTGTCCAAAGGCGTCTATATGAAGTAAAGGGTTAAGGTGATTAGGTTAATGATATTTAAATAATCATATATCGAATGTTACAAACTGAAATGACCAGAATTCACTTATACATGATTATAATTGATATTTACTAAAACATAGTTAAAGTTTAAGTTGTTCACTGTAATACCGATTTCATGAGCTGAAAGAGAGATTGAATAATGGAACCTTGGATGTGTTGGAGTACGCGGATGCTGCTTCTCAATTTACCAAGTTGGGACATTGAAATGTGAATGTATTCTGAATAAAATCGCAAAAACAAACAGTTGAGATCAGATCAAGTGTTGTAAATACATTGCACTTTAAAATCAAATTGTTGTAAATATATTGTATTATTCAATAAATTTCAATAGAATTGTTAAATACATATGTATATTGAATAAAATAGCAAAAACAAACAGTTTAGATCAGATAATTAAAATTGTTATAAATACATTGTATTATTCAATAAATTTTTTATATGTATATTGAATGTAATAGAATCAGTTACAATATGTGTTCTTTTCATCAAAATAAGGAGTAGCCATTATTAAAGTGTAGCCATTATTTTTTCAAAAAGTATAGCTCACCAGAGCAATTATCACCACTTAAATCTATTTTTATTAAATACATTTCCACCACCTCGACTACTTTTTCTTTTTTAAACAATATGGGTTGGGAAAGTGAGAACACACCTATTATAGATTTTAAAGCTGATTTTAGTTTCAACATTAACAAAACCATTGACATATCCACATGTTGTTAAGTCACTGCTTACACTGATCAAATTAATGGATTACTGTTAAGCCAAACATGTATAAACGGTATGGAATTATTAATAACAAATACAATAAATCTAGTTTATGTTGAAGATGTATCCATAAATTTTGTTGACAACATTTTTTGTTTTCCTGTTACAAACGGCTTACAGTATATCAAAGAAGTTACTGACGCACACACATTTCTGTCTGGATAATAGAAGTCGGTTGAACCTGGGGTATTCTTTGATCACAGACCACTGATCACATATCAAAATATAGACTCTTCCATTAAACTTCCTTACTATCTGTAATGGTTTATCCAAAATAGACAACCTTTCACCCAGCAGGTGACAAAATACGTAGACAAACAATCGAATTATGGTCCATAACCTTGACTACATCCTGCGCTGCATTTTATTTATTGCTCCATTGGAACAGCTTAAATTAAAAAATGAATCAATTTAAGAGTTGAGATGTTATGGTTATGGGCCGGAAACCAAACTGAGCGTACTGAACGTTGAGTGAATGCTGAATGAACGAAGCAAACGCTGAGAGGAGTATAAAATAAAGATATTATAGAACGCTCAGATAATGCATCGCTTGTGAGCAAATACATGCATTTGTGAGTGCATTGAATTAACCACACGATCGAGTGCACGCAAACAAAGCGTAAACAGAGCGTGAACGGAGTGCAAACTGAGCGCAAACAGAGTGCAATTATGGGGTACTTGAGTGGTTTAGGGTCTGTAGGCTAAAATAGATTTCCCGCTTAAAAGTGCAACATATTTTGTGATGTATCAAACGAGTCGTGATTTCATTTTGATTTTGATCGGATCCATTATACACAGGAGCAGATCCAGGGTTTCAGTTTAAAGGGGTGCAATCTGAATGGGCACACATGTTTTTCAGTAGAAACATATTGAATTTTAATAAAATATGGGATTTTAGGGAGGCGGGGGGTTCGGCATACGTCGTTTTACTAGTAGATCTGCCATTGATACAAGTTTACATGTAGTAAAATTGTTCTTTCTTAGAAAGAGTCCGAATGACATCAAGCAGTATTTAAGTGCCATCTATTTTTAGAATGGCGATCTATTTGAAGTTTACCACTCCAATTTAAATATCAGTTTTGTCAAGTTTTGGTGGATTTGGCACACCAAACCATTCAGGTTTTATTTATTAATGATAATGAGATGCTTTTTACCCATTTTAATAATTATTTTATTTTTTAAGAAATTTATAGCATTTTTTCCTGATATAATTCCCTTAAAGCAACACATCCACGTTTAAACTTTTTAAAAAAAAATTCAATTGAGTTGTGAGCACATTTCCCATACATAAATATATGGTCAGTGAGCTGTATATGTGCTAACAAACACTTTCCAGAACGCTTTAGAATTATAAAAAAAGATGTTCAAATTATAAAGCGTGACAAACGCTTTCTAAATTTTTTTTAAATTGCCGAGGATTCCAACTTTGCTTCAAATTGAATTATGCGAGTCGTATTAAAAAAATTCACGTTTTAGTGTGTAGTGTACTTTACCTGCCTTGAAAGTCATTTTGACCATTTTTTTTGACTCGGGTGAGACACACGCTTGTTTTATAAAGTGTTAGTCACGCATTATAATTTGGGCATCATTTTGTTCGGGATTACGTTTATATGCTCATATACAGCTAATTGATCATATGTTTGTATGGGAAATGTGCTCATAACTCAATTAAATTTTTTTTTTAAAAGATCAAACATGGATGTGTTGCTTTAAAGTAAACTCTGAGCTTTTGAGAGATGGTATCAAGTCGTTTTGAAACACTCACAAGTATAACGTCATACTACTCTTAGAAGATGCAAATCTATGTTAGACAGCAAATGACAGCTATGTTGTTTTAAGAAAAAAATCTTAGTGGCATGCAAGAGAAAGAATTTACCATAAGTATAGGATTGAGATGATGAGACAAACCCTCAATATCATACAATCACCTGAGTAGAAATGGTTTCAGCAATGGATTTAATATTTAGATTTAACATGTAACACGTCTGGGCTGTAGGTACTCCTGACATACATGTAACACGTCTGGGCTGTAGGTACTCTTGACATACATGTAACATGTCTGGGCTGTAGGTACTCGTGACATACATGTAACACGTCTGGACTGTAGGTACTCCTGACATACATTTTACACGCCTTGACTGTAGGTACTCCTGACATACATTTTACACGCCTTGACTGTAGGTACTCCTGACATACATGTAACACATCTGGACTGTAGGTACTCCTGACATACATATAACACGTCTGGACTGTAGTTACTCCTGACTTACATGTAACATGTCTGAGCTGTAGGTATGCCTGACATACATGTAACACGTCTGGACTGTAGGTACTGTTGACATACATGTAACATGTCTGGACTGTAGGTACTGCTGACATACATGTAACATGTCTGGGCTGTAGGTACGCCTGACATATTTGTAATATGTCTGGGCTGTAGGTACTGCTGACATACATGTAACATGTCTGGGCTGTAGGTACTGCTGACATACATGTAACATGTCTGGGCTGTAGGTACGCCTGACATACTTGTAACACGTCTGGGCTGTAGGTACTCCTGAAATACATATAACACATCTTGAACGAGGTACTCCTGACATACATGTAACATGTCTGGGCTTTAGGTACGTCTGACATACATGTTACACATCTGGACTGTAGGTACTCCTGACATACATGTAACATATCTGGACTGTAGGTACTCCTGAAATACATATAACACATCTTGAACGAGGTACTCCTGACATACATGTAACATGTCTGGGCTTTAGGTACGTCTGACATACATGTTACACATCTGGACTGTAGGTACTCCTGACATACATGTAACATATCTGGACTGTAGGTACTCCTGACATACATGTAACATATCTGGACTGTAGGTACTCCTGACATACATGTAACATATCTGGGCTGTAGGTACTCCTGACATACATGTAACATATCTGGACTGTAGGTACTCTTGACATACATGTAACAAGTCTGGGCTGTAGGTACTCCTGACATACATGTAACATGTCTTGGCTGTAGGTACTCCTGACATACTGGTAACATGTCTGGGCTGTAGGTATTCCTCACATACATGTAACACGTCTGGGCTGTAGGTACTCCTCACATACATGTAACACGTCTGGGCTGTAGGTACTCCTCACATACATGTAACACGCCTGGACTGTAGGTACTCCTCACATACATGTAACACGTCTGGGCTGTAGGCACTTCTGACATACTTGTACTGATAACTTATTTAAGTAGGATCTTGTTAAAGATTCAACCACTCACTTGCTGTATAACGGACATAGAAATGTGTTCGATCATGAAGATACAGAGACATCAGAATTATATTATTTTATGAAAGGAGATTATTGAAATCACAAACAACATCAGTGTGATTTCATTTATCTCCCTCAGGAAGTCCAAATGAGATCCTCTGTAATAATAATATACTCTATAGAATTGTCAAAATGATATTTCTTGTGATGTAATTGGCTAAAACCCTATGCAAATATAAATATATTTCAGGGTGTGAAGAGTGTATGACATCATATGAGAGTGAATGTCCCTTGCACAAACTTCTGCTGGTTCCTGACAAGATTGTGTTTTCACGTGCTTGGGCAAGTCTTCCACAAGCCCTGCAGATATTCAGATTGGGAGAGGTGGACGGGGCTGTTGGTATGTGCACATCACTTATATTTTGATGATACTCAAAACTTTCTATTTATCCAACAATATATATATAGTTTTGTCTGTCTACCTTTCAATATAGAAACAAAGCAGAAAAGCTGATAAGTACTGTAATAATGTACAGTAGAACTTTGATGGCTTGAACCCAACAGGACTGGACAAACTAGTTCCAGTTAAGGGTTGTTTAAGCCAAATATTGTTCAACATTATACCTTACATGTACATGTTTATTCATCGAAATACGAATTTGTTTTGGACCAGATAAGCGGTTCAAGCTATATATGGTGTTCGAGCCTTCCATGTTTGAGTCAACGAAGTTCTACTGTGCTCTATTACAATACTTTTTAGCTTTTCTGTAAAAAGGTGAGAGTATTGACCAGTGGTATCACAGATAACTAGTTTATCATAAGTAGGCTATTTGAAAAAATCTAAATTTTTAGTATAGCAAACATTACTGTAAAACAAAACTATTCATGTAAGATATTAACTTCTTATTGCAAAATAAGCGTTGTAATTAAAGAGTTACTGACATGGTTGGATGACAGTTGGGTAGTTTTTATTTAACAAATTCCAAAAGGTTTTAAAGCAAATGAGGACTAGCTATATGATACACTTATATGACAGACAGTGAAATGTACATGTGACATTCTCCTAGCAATATTCATTAAGATAAATCTAGCATATGCTACCACACAATATTTTGACAACATTTTCGAGAAGGTTAAACACACGCTATATTACTCTTTAACACTTGTTTGTATTCTAGTAGAAAATTATTATGCCCTCTATCAACATTTAAGTAATTTATGTCTATTTTAAATGTGTGATTTTTTATATTGAATATTACAAATTACATATCTAATTGCTGTAAGGCTTGCAAAACTTATTTAAAGAAATAAAAAAGTAGAGTGAAGAGATAGTTAACAAAATAAGATTCTTTCAGTTTTATATACAGGCTTTCTTTGGTAAATTATATTGGATGTGTTACAAACCTGGTAGGGTAGCTTCTGTTTTACAGCATTGGGTTTTGTTATTTATTTAAAAGAGCACAGAGTCCTTGCAGTTTATATCCTCACATTATGGGAAAGCTAATAAACATATATCCCACCATGCACAAACTGTCAAAACATGTTCAAGAATGAAATATCTGCAGTCCGTGAAATTTGATTTAACAATATTTATACTTAAGTTACTTCGGATTTGATAAATGATGAACAATGAATAGGATGGACCAAAGTCACTTGTATGGTAAAGATGTAACAACAAAACACCAAATAAGTTGTAATTGGCATTTTAATTAAAAGTTAAAATAAACAAATTTCCTGAAGAGATACATTAATTGCTAATACATATATACATAAAAAAATATCTGGGTATACAAAACCCCTGGATACAAGTAATGAGCATAAAACAACAACAGAGGTAGTATGTTCTAATCTGACTAAAATATATATAAACTAAGGCTAGAATAAAAATTACTAGGAAGAATAAGGGTGGTGGTGGGTAAAATTAAAAACGGTGACTCGAACAAATGCCATGTCAAGTATCCAGTCAGAACTAAGAAACAGAAATAATATTATGGTAAACTATACCAGCTAGATAAGAACATAAATCCTCATAGATGTACATAAAATACTTTATCTTACATATAAACTACTATGTGTATACAATTTTTCTATTCTACAGAACTGGGAGTGTTCGCGAAACGTGTTATAGCAAAGTACACACAGTTTGGTCCATTTGTGGCAGAGTGTGTGGACAGACAGGACCAGCAGACAAACTCGGCATTTCCTCTCATGGTCAGTTGTAGCAAAGGACATAGTATTACAATTTATAACATAATTCCAGGAGCAGAAGTGTAATATACCCATGACATATGTTTAATATAAACCTCGCCACTTCCGGTTCCTCGTTCAGTATTTTCCGAATAAATTGTGTAAATGCTGAGCTACATTCCAACTTGCCTGAACATGTAAATAACGTTGAATTGTCATGGTAAAGTAATTAATATGCCCAATTTTTTTCTCCACCTTTATAGTGGTGATATCATAGGATTCAATTATTTTTTTTCTGTTTTTTTATGCATGTACAAAGAATGTTGAATCATGCACAAATCAATTAAAGTCCAAAGGACAGCTACATGTACATGTTTTTATATCATTTTTCCTGTCAAATAAATTGGGAATTTTTGTCACCGACTAGCATTCATGTTCGATAAACCAGAGTTGTGTTCAATGGTGCAATAAAGATTTACATCTCAAATCTTAACATTTTATGACCTACTTCATTGTTTCTCCAAACAACTTTTGGTCTGATTGTGGTGCTTGGTTAAAATTGCTGAACCAAAGAAATCAATAAAACAATAATCCGAAGAAGATAGCTAACATTTTTTTGTTGTATGTTATTATTAAAAAAAGCGCAGAACTGTTGTGCACATCATTTTTGTTTGTATCGTTTAAAACCGACCATCAAAATGTTGATGCTTCTTTGTTTACTCGAGAAACATAAAAAGTAGTCCAGCCCAAGGAGCTTCATTGAAAAATAAAAGTCTTTAAAAAATTGACGTTGTCCAATGAAAATGCTTTAAATACGTATATGATAATGAGATTGGAATTACCAAAAATTGGTAAATGTACCATTTTACGAGTTGCGTGATTAAATAATTACATTTGTTTTCATTCATTATTGAATTTATTAAACTTGTTGGCAAAAACGGTACGATACTCACCAGAGCTTTGCATAATATATTTTTTGGCAACTCGTTTAACAACTTTAATAATGAATGAGCACTCATGTAAGATCCTCTATAAAGGAAACAGAAAAGGTTTAGCAGATCCTTGTGTTGCAACATTAAAGATCAAAGTTGGCAACCATCTTTCATGGTCAAGTGCTGGAACATGCTATCTCAAGATCACTTACCTCTCATCCCTGAGGTTGTAGGTTTGAGCCAAACTTTGTTCAAAATCTTTATGTTTAAAATGTTTGCCAATAAATTGCAGAGGGATGGTAGTTTTGTGTTTTAAGTTGACCTTTAGACATAGTGTAAAACAATGTTGTTTTTGATATTTGTATTAGTAAAAAATTTGAATCCAAACTCAGTTCTGTAATACAAATTTGCTTTCAGACTTTCTTATATATGAAAGTTGCAGAGTTTGACTTTTATAAACTACATGTTAGTAGATATTTCACAATCTGTGATTAATGAAGAAGATTTACATTTGTATTCAGATATACTTCAGGTTGAACGTTCAGCACTGGGCGATATTGCATTCTTTGTATTCAGATATATATAACTCTGTATACTTTTGGTTGAATGTTCAGCACTGGGAGATATTGCATTCTTTGTATTCAGATATATAACTCTGTATACTTTCGGTTGAACGTTCAGCACTAGGCGATATTGCATTTTTTGTATTCAGATATGTAACTCTGTATACTTTCGCTTGAATGTTCAGCACTGGGCAATATTGCATTCTTTGTTTTCAGATACTAGTATATAACTCTGTATACTTCGGGTTGAACGTTCAGCACTGGGCAATATTGCATTCTTTGTATTCAGATATATAACTCTGTATAATTCAGGTTGAACGTTCAGCAATGGGGGATATTGCATTCTTTGTATTCAGATATATAACTCTGTATAATTCAGGTTGAACGTTCAGCAATGGGGGATATTGCCTTCTTCGAAACGAGTGATGAGAACAAGTGTAACTGGATGATGTTTGTACGTCCAGCACAATCTTATGCAGAACAGAACCTTGTGGCTTACCAACACGGTCCTGATATCTTCTTTACAGTCACCAAACCAATACAAGTTAAAGGAGAACTGAAGGTATACATTTATCATAAATGTGTTGTTGATTTATTTTTCACTGTCACCAAACCAGTACAAGTTAAAGGGGAACTGAAGGTTTATTTTTGTGATAAATTTGGTCATGACTTATTCTCAGTATTTATAATCTCAGCTAAACATAACTTGTACACAAGTTGGCAATATTTCATAAAAATTCTTAGATTCACATGTAAAAGTTGATTTTCATTAGTTATAGGTAAATACGAGGGGGGATCAGAAAGTTTGTATACTTTTGCCATAACTTTTTTATTTATCATTGTATTCTAATGATTCTCAGGGTGCATGTGCCACTATATATTTGCAGTAATTTTGTAAAAAATTGATAATTTTTCATCATTAGTTTATATTCTATAGTAACTATGGAAACGTCGGCAGTTTTTCCTTTTTTCCTACCGCTACTATTCAAACAAGCGTAGAGTTGCCAAAACGATTTTTATTTTTAAATAAAAAATATCAATGTGTACAGTAGTGTATGCTTGTTTACATCCTTTAAAAAAATGGCACCAATTATGCGCATCTTTAAATGACGTCAATAATATGATGTTACGGTATGCCATTTTGTTTTAAACAAAATGACGTCGGGGCACTTAAAAATGGATTAGCACGCGAAATATCGCATGCCGTAAATTTCTGCTTAATGTTAGGTAATACATCCGCTCAAAAAGAGAAACAAAAGTATATACGGTCAATCTAATGTTTCAAGGTCTCTAGTGTTTAAATGTCACAAAATTAATGTTTTTGAAATGGCTGGGAATCAGTCATTAAAAAAGAGCAAATGGGAAGTCGATTTGAAGATAAATTGGAATCAAAGCATGTTTTACAGAATTTTGTGTCCCGTATACCATCTGATTTTGTTAACATGTTCACTGAATGGTGTAAATGATGGCAAAAATGTATAGACCATGGAGGAGAGTATTTTGAGAAGAAGTGACTCAGTAAATTTGATACAAAAGCACCTGTTTAAAATATTGACGTTGTTTATTCTTGAATACAACGTCATCATTTTGCCCCGACATATCTAACTGCTATGCTTTGAATAATACCTTATTTTCTTGATAGTTGACGTATCAAGCTAAAATTTTCAAAATATATCCTATATATATTAATTTCAAATACAATAACACTATAGTGCATTGTATAATTGATATAAATAAGTTATGGCAAAAGTCTACAAACTTTCTGATCCCCCCTCGTATTTACATGTTCTGAATAAAATCAAGAACATAATTATAAGATACAAAATATTTAGGGTAACCAAATGAGAATACATTATTTCATAAGACATTATACAAAGGGAAGGAGACTTTCTATTAGTATGAAATACATGTATGAATTACTTTCTGGCTCTGACTATGTCAACAATAAGTTTTTTAAGATTTGATCAATTCTGTCAATAATCTTTTGTACAATAACAAATATCAGGCTTTTTTTAGCTCGCTGGGATGAAGTCCAAGGAGAGCTATTGCCATAACCCCGGTGGCATCGTCTGTAGACACCCAGGTTAAACTTTTGCGTTTAGTTGCATTTAAGTGTTACTGTTTGCCCCCAATCCCAATCTTTGCATGGATGGGGAGTTTTATCCCATTGGCGAGCTTCGTTGTCTTCTGACAACTTTTGTTATGAAACAGTATTTATAAGCAAAATATTTGATTCCGTGGAACTTTAAGTTCAAACAAAAAATCATGCTATTCATCATGGAGATTTCACAACATAACCCAATTTATCAGGATTTCATCAAAATTTTTTATTTTTTATTTCCATAACGTCAATGTCGAAGCTCTTGTTTCTGTTGTTTCCTATCAATTGTTTATTTTCAAAGAGCTCTTAAATAGTTTTTAAAAGAAACTACTTCCCCTATTTAATATCCATTGCAGGTGTGGTATGCGAGTCATTATGCTGACAGGTGGGGTAAACAACGTCTTGAGATTACAGACGAGGATGTCCAAGGTAATGTAATATGCTACACTTGATCTTTAATGTGATAAGGGTGCAGGAAATATTATAGAATTAAAAAAATATTTTCAGTAAGACCACAATGTCATTTTTTCATTTATAGCTTTTTCATGCCATCAACCATTTTCTTGATAACAAGTACAAAATATATTGCTAAAATATAGAAGTATTTATCTATGAAATTGATACCTTCTACATTCTATGGCATTTTTATGTCCATACAATCTTTTCAACAATCTGGACCCAATTAGCTGGCTATCAATCCAGAGATCGTAAGTTTGAATCCTCACTGAAGGGAGTTGGTAAATAATTAGTTAATAACTATCTTTTGTGGCCTAGTGGTTAAGGTGACCTTCTCGGAAGCTGGAGGTTGAAGATTCAAATCCTTTTAGAAGCACTTTGATTTTTTTCTGATGCGGTTGGTTTGCTCACCCAGCAGCTAGTACAATTGAGGGGTACCGAATGTCTAACAGCCTGACGCCTTGCAATATGAAGGCGACTCATAAGTCCATTGTGGCTGGCCGTTTCAATAGGGGTGACACTATAATAAACAAAACACTTGACACTTTACCATCAATTAGGATCTATATCTGTTGTTTAAATAACACCACTTGTGGAAGACTATAGTTGAGTTTTTATACTGTTGGTTGTTTGTCATATCCAATCCATGTTTTACCATTTCAGCTATGGAGGAGCAGTTGTGTAAATTCCAGTGTTATGAATGTCCAAAACGTTTCAAAACGACATCAGGTAATCATTCACACTTATTTTTTTTAATGAAAATAACGCCATTAATCCCATCTCATGACTGGCAGTGTACATAAGGTTGTCTCCTATGTATTAGACATATCATAATTTGTACTGCTGTATCCACTCACTTCTCTGATTCTAATAGTACAATAGTGAATTTGGTTGTGACAAAATAATAGCACCTGTGGCACTAGTGGATCTGACCACCACACCTCCTCATAGGTCAGCTGCTATAGTTGACCTGAACCAGCAGACACACCTCCCCATAGGTCAGCTACTATAGTTGACCTGAACCAGCATGCACACCTCCCCATAGGTCAGCTACTATAGTAGACCTGAACCAGCATACACACCTCCCCATAGGTCAGCTGCTATAGTTGACCTGAACCAGCATGCACACCTTCCCATAGGTCAGCTACTATAGTAGACCTGAACCAGCATACACACCTCCCCATAGGTCAGCTGCTATAGTTGACCTGAACCAGCATACACACCTCCCCATAGGTCAGCTGCTATAGTTGACCTGGACCAGCATACACACCTCCCCATAGGTCAGCTACTATAGTTGACCTGGACCAGCATACACATCTCCCCATAGGTCAGCTACTATAGTTGACCTGAACCAGCATGCACACCTCCCCATAGGTCAGCTACTATAGTAGACCTGAACCAGCATGCACACCTCCCCATAGGTCAGCTACTATAGTTGACCTGAACCAGCATGCACACCTCCCCATAGGTCAGCTACTATAGTAGACCTGAACCAGCATACACATCTCCCCATAGGTCAGCTGCTATAGTTGACCTGAACCAGCATACACACCTCCCCATAGGTCAGCTGCTATAGTTGACCTGAACCAGCATACACACCTCCCCATAGGTCAGCTACTATAGTAGACCTGAACCAGCATACACACCTCCCCATAGGTCAGCTGCTATAGTTGACCTGAACCAGCATACACACCTCCCCATAGGTCAGCTACTATAGTTGACCTGAACCAGCATACACACCTCCCCATAGGTCAGCTACTATAGTTGACCTGAACCAGCATACACACCTCCCCATAGGTCAGCTGCTGTAGTTGACCTGAACCAGCATACACACCTCCCCTTCCCAAAATGACAAATATGCAATATTCCACCCCCACCCACCCCTCCTTAAATTGTACATGCCATCTCTGGAAACATTACTTGCGATATTCCTTTGACATTTTGAAGTAACTATAATCTGCTACTGTGAAGTAATATTGGTATTTAACACATTTTTATTAAATTCATATAATTTTACATTGTAACGCATAAATAATATTTTATTTTTCCTAAATTATATCAGCCCTACAGAAGCACCTGTCTACCCATGATGAAAGTGGTGCCCCCAGACCTGGTACAAGTGGAGAGCCAAGTTCCACGCAGACAGACTCGGAACTGAAGATAAAAAAGCGAAAAAGTATTGCAGCACAAAACCTTTTAATGAGAAAAAAACTGCAGGCAGTCAAAAAAATAAAAGTTAGTATATTTCTGTTGTAAAAATGTTCTTAAAGTACATTGTCTAAACACTGAATAAAGGTGACCTAACTAACATGAACAAAAAAAGAGTGAAAAAACAAAAGATAGTAATAGTTATTCATCAAAAGATTTCAGTTTCGAAAAATGAATTTCATGGTTTCAATCAATATATAAGGCTGTTCTTTTTTACAAAATTACATGTACCACAACAAATTATCACATTTTGAAATGAAGATGTGTAAATTTTATTTAAAAAGGGAAAAAAATCTTGGCATTGAATTCATTTAATTTAGACTCATCCAGTATTTAAGTTTTCTTATATATGTTTATATCTTTCAAAAATGTCTTAACAATTTTTAGCTGTTTTAATGGTAATTTGTTAGTTATGTTGTATGTGAATATAAAACTTTGAATCAGTTAAAAAAACAAGTCTGTTTCAACTTTAATAGGACAATTTATCAGCCCTTGAATATCTTTTTTTATTGAATTGAAATTTAGATTTGAACATGTTGTGTATATAAACATAAGACCTCACAAGAGTTCGGCTCCTTGATCTTGATGTCTTGCCAGTTTGTAGAGATTAAATAACTATATGTCTGGTTTCGTCCATCCATCCGAAACATTGAAACTGTCCCAATTTGATAATAAATGCCCTTGGATTTGTTAATTGCCCTTGGATATTTGGCCTAGTCTCTCTGGGCAAAAGTGAGCGATTTAGATTCATCATGGCTTTATCGTTCATAATGAATAAAAAGAGTCATAAACATGGCATTACCATTAATTACAGGATCTGACATCACCTGAAAGCCAGCCAGGGTCTGCGGGCACATACCATTGGAAGAAGCGATCCACAAATATTTATTTAAACAAGTATGTACAAAGAATTACATGTTTTTTCTTCATCTCAGACATTATTTCAGCATCTGTGTTTATTTTACATACAGTTTTTTTGTAAAGATTCTATTTAATAATTTGTCCATTTCAAGTTAAATTTACGTGTAGGTGTTGAGGAGTAAATTTAAAAAAAAATGTTTTGAAAGAAAGTATTATCTTCATTGTATTTTCTACTATTAATAAATTAACTTCCTTCTAATATGCTTGATCTTTTAATTGCAAAAGAATGTATTTTCAGAACTTTGAAAAAGTATCACCGTAGACAGGAGAGCGAGGCGATGAGAAAGTGTGTGCAGTCAATGTATCGTAAGACGGGGAGAGATGCTGAAGGCAATGAGTGGGTGTGTAACAGCTGTGACCTCACCTTCGACAATTCCAATCTCCTCAATCTCCATACTTTGACGCACGCCGCTGAAGACGTTGGTCTGGATGAGGTTCGCAAATTCTCGTACCAGGGTGACAATGGCAGTGAGTCTGGGCAAGTGAGCTATGGGCAGGACGTGTCCGGAGTGGTTTCTCTTGATCACCTCAGTCTGGCCTGCCCGGTCTGTCAAAGGCAGTTCAGTAACAAGCAAGACCTGATACAACATGCTGCTGAACATGGCCGCACCAAGGTCACCATGGACATTACAAATTTACATCGTCCACACAAATGTGACTTGTGTTGGAAAGCCTTCACAACGGCTGACAGACTAGTGAAACATCAACTGTGTCACGGTGATGAGGAGTCGAAACCATTACAGTGTCATGTTTGCTACAAACGATTCATGAATAACTCTGCTCTGTCTTGTCACATGAAAACACATAGTGCAAATAAATACTATGAGTGCCCCATATGTCACCAGGGCTTTGATCAGACAGCAGCAATGAGGGAGCATAGTCTTATACATGCCAACGCTGATGGTATGTTTAACTGTCCTCATTGCGACAAATGCTTCTCTGAATTTCTCGTGCTGAAGAAACATGTCCGTGGATTCCATACTAATCGTTACTATCCCTGCCCTACGTGTGATAAGATCTTCCCAAGACCGGATAAGCTGCGTCTTCACATGTTGCGTCACTCATCTGTCCGTGAGTTTATGTGCGATACCTGTGGACGACAGTTTAAACGTAAGGATAAGTTAAAGGAACACATTAAACGTATGCATTCAACAGAGAGGGAGGAACGAGACAGAATAAAGGCTATGAAGCCAATATGTAAGAAGTTTATTCCAAAAGTTTCTCCTACAGAGTACCACAGATTTATATATAAATGCCATTTATGTCTCCTAGGATTTAAGCGCCGGGGCATGCTTGTAAACCATATTGCCAAAAAGCATCCCGATATTAAACCAGATTCTGTGCCAGAACTTAACCTGCCAATTCTGAAAACCCAGCGAGACTACTACTGCCAGTACTGCGATAAAGTCTACAAATCAAGCTCAAAACGCAAAGCTCACATCCTGAAAAATCATCCGGGAGCAGAGCTTCCTCAAAGCTCAAGAAAGAAATCTATTCTAGAGGAGATGCCTGGAGTTCCTAACCCAACCTATTCACAGACAGTAGGCAGCATTACGACCATGCCCCATCAGTGTGTGTACTGCCACAAGCAGTATGCCAGTAAGGCAAAACTACTGCAACATCAACGCAAGAAGCATAGTGGACTGGTGCCAGCAGCTCCAGACAGACCAAAACGTGGTCATGAACTGATACAGCAGATACAACAAGAAGTAGCCCAGGCGGGTGGTGAACCTACCACTATACAGGTTGTGGAGAGATATGATGGGGAGGGAAATGCACATGATTCATCTCAAGCCACTGACTTACTTACACAGGCAATGAGTGAGCTAACGCAGTCTCTGCAAGAGTTCCGCCAGAACTCTGCAGGCAACATGCCTGAGGGCACATACCAGCTCTCAGCACGTATTGGACATGGTCCACCTACGATGATACAGATCCAGAATACTGGAGGCAGCTCCCCAGGTGCATCCACTATTGATCTCGCCCATCTGAATCAGGCCCTACAACACTTCAACCCACCCCAGGGACATGTCCCTATTCAAGTGCAGGTATCTGGTTTAAACCAGATACAGATGCCGGTGTCGACAAGCCAGTCTGGTGGTTCAGTTACCCCCACACATATTGTTACAGTAGACCCCCTGCAAGCACCAGACAGTCCTCAACAGCAACAGCAGTCCAGCAGTCAGGCACAGCAGCAGATCAGTTTCCATCCAGTTAACATTGTGCCAGGACCATATATACCAAAATCTTGGACAAACTACACATACAAATAAATGGATATATGAATACAAGTACTTTTGTGTTAAATGTGTTAGAATGACTTTAGTTTATTCTTATTTGTTTTAGCTTGGTTGCGATGAAAATTCGTACTGTTCTCAAATTAGCTTCCTGGGTGGAATCAGTACTCAGCTGGGGGTTGAACCCACAACCTCCGGTGTGAGCCTTGATGACTTTAAATTTGATTTCATTTATTTATTATTTTCAGCTAGTTGCCATATGAATAAAGCTAATTGATCAGTGTTGGTGCTTTGGTTTTGTCAGGCAGGTAGTATTCTCAGCTTGCACTTGTTAACTAAGTGATATATTTTTGATTGGCACGTTACCTGCTGAACACAAACTTAATTTTATTCCATGTATTCACGTAGATATTTAAACAGTGTTTGGCTGGGGTTTTCTTCATAATTTGACATTTAAACCCAAATATTTACATATTGATATTCCTTTTATACAATGAAAATAAAATGCCGTATAAAAAAAACAACTTTGACTGTTTGATGTGTGTTAAGTGTAATTTTTGCCCTAATTAAGAAGTATGATTGGTAACATACAAATTTACTTTTTCAAACACTAGTATTTTATCAGAAGTACCAAATATTCAATTCTTATTTTGTGACCATCCAAAATTTGCCCTTAGCATAACCAATTTATAGTGCTGCATGCAAGTTTAATTTGAGCATCCATTTCTTATTGTAAGATAAAACAGACACTTGTGAATTGAAATCAAGTACACTCTTCGTGTTTAATATAATACAATCATGTTTAACATTTTAAACACAACTACATAATATCTTTTATTAAAGACTCGGTCGCTAATAAAGGCACAGCTTGTGTTTTTTTTAAAACGAAATCAAGATTAAGATATAAGGGTACAGATATTTCCTACAATGTGTTTTTAAATGTGTACATACATTTATAGATAATTGAAATATCATCTTCATTCAGTTTGAATACCTATATTTGCTATATTCAGATGTGAGCCATGTTCTGTATACAGACTTAGATTGTATGATTTCTTAGTTAACATTTACTTTGTGGCATGATGTGTGTATATACCTGTTGATACTTACTGAGTAATCATGATTTATGCTGTTTGGAATCACAATAGTTCATCATTTACAGTAAGCAAATAACTGACATACATACTATAAATTATGTGTATTATCTATATCTTATGTAGAAGATATATTACATGTTTCTAAATAGCGGTTTGAATATTTAACATCATTTTATGTCATCAAGGACTACAGGCTATCAGTTTACCTAACCACTCTTCCTTTGGATCCTGGAAGGCAAACCTGTACTCAAGCACACACATCTCTGCAAGCAACTGATAACTTTCCCACTTGAATCAGTGGTGAGAGATGAATAACAGTAAGATGCAGTGCCATATATCAGTCATCACAGAGACTCTGGCTGGGCAGAGATTCAAACTCACAACCTTTGGATCGAGAGTCAAATGTGCTACTGACAGAGCTTACCAGGCCAAGCTTTTCATTTTATGATGTAAAAGACTGCATTTTGTAGAGTTGGTACAATATCTAAACTCATTGTATCAAATTGAGTCCAATCTAGTGTGGTATATTCTAGCATCTTCCATTGTTGAAGTTTAATTACACAACCATTTGATAATTGGCTGTCGTACAGGTTTTCCCTTCAGTATATTGAAGTGTGATGCTGTTCAAATATAAAATGATGAATTTCTGGGGGTGCTAACTGACAAAAATTATTTTATTATTAGCTCACCTAAGTAAAACTTTGTCATCTGAAATCTTTTGTTTTAAATGACTTCTTTTCTGAAACTGCTTTTAATTGTAGCTTTTTATTAAATTTAAAGTATTCTTACATAAAGCTCAAGTTTTTTCATATTTTGACACTGGGGTCAAATTTGGGTCTGTTTCAGGGGCTAATCAGCTTGTTTTCAACAATCTTTTCCGAAAGTGCAAGGCCTGGAGATTTGATATTTTGCATGTATTGCCTAATCATTATCCCTCCGATTTGTTCAAACTATGACCCCTGGTTAAAATTAACCCCACTCCAGGAGCTTACCAGTTTAACGTGGAGAAATTTTAATTTAAAATACTTCTTAAGACCCAACTAGCCAAATTGTATATATACCTGGACATGGGACACTAAGGTTAAATAGGACATTTCCTCTTTAAGTATCATTTCAGTCATCTTGATGTCTCATTTAGATAGTATTAAATGTTTAGTCATAACAGTTGAGACTGGATCCTTGAAAGGGACTTGGTATCCACAAGTTGCTAGCAGAGACCCAAAAAGGGATAAAATTGTAAATTTTCAAAAAAAAATTATTTTTTTTTATAGTTTAAACATATTTTATTTCACATATTTTGAAATGAGGTTGGACCGCAAGTTCTTCCAACTTAGATTCGGCCCTCCACCTTTATATATATTTTATATGGCTGGTTCATTTAAGTGTGTTCAAATAAAGAGGCAAGGGTTCATTCAGGTCCAGTAAGGAAACATATTTTTACATGGGAATGCTATGGGAAAGATAATTTTCTCTTTCTTTTCATCTACAAGTTTTCATAAGCTTATTTGTTCATTCAAACTTTAAAAAGACATTACAGGTGAAATCAGGTGATCAAATAGGGGATCATTTTGGACTCTTGTTCATAATAAACAAAATAATTCGATAATAAACATAATCAATATACTTGTCAAGCAATTATACCAGAGAAATCAATAAATGGTTGTAAATATTTCTTATTTTATAATTTAATTTGTTTTTCATGACCTGCTGACTGGTTTCTCAGCAAGCTTGTTTTTAGTATCAGTTGATGCAGTGTTACGGATACCTTGTTTGATGAATTACAATGTAATTGTTTAGGATACTTTGTTTGTTACAATGTAATACAGGAGTAGTAAATGTACTATACAAGAAGAATACAAATGTCTCGTGTCTTCACTTTATTCCATTACCATATTCATTATTTCTGTTTGACACCAAAGTAACTGAACTATTTGAATGGGTTTTACATCTTGCTATGCAAGTCAAATTTTGCTCTATGTTCTGTACACATGCGGAACTTCCCGGCTCACCAAATTTTATCGTGAAAGCGGGGAAATCCACTCAAGGGTCATTTTTATCATGTGTCAAAAGTTACCTGCCTTTGTAGCCACTATGTGCATGTGGGGTAATCAAGTATTCCATCGTAATCCTCCAAGGGGCAACCTTGTGTGTGTATGATTATCGTCATTCTCATTTCGGAGGAATGCAGAGAATGAAAGAGACTGTGTATTTTGTAATTCTTTTGACCTAGAAGATGAATACAGTATCACTTTATATGTCTGTGGTTTAATATTAGAAATACTGTATAAGATGATACTAGTACCAAAGACCTATGTTTATGTTGATTGAATTAATGAAATCTACAAATAAAACTATTGTGATTAATAATGCTCTTAAAGACATAATTAACATTTTAAACAATGCTACAAACTAATACACATGTACCGGTATATGTCTGACCTTGGTCTATCATCAGTATATGGGTGGGAGGGGTGGGTGTTAAATGTTGCAAACTCACTAAAGCAAGTGACCTATACATGTATATGTATTTCAAGGTAACCGGATAAAAGCCCCTTGGTCAAAAAATGTACACATGGACAAAAGACCCTTGGTTGATTTGGAAGGGTGGACTTTGACTTCGAAAACAGTTGACAATAGCCCCATGTAACTTTGAACAGTGGACAAAAAACCCTTGATTTTTTGTTTGGCTGAGTGATAAAAGATTAAATGTTGTTTGAATTGTATCAGTAATTAATCATAATTAATGAAATTTTTAAGTTTGCAAACAGTGGATTTCAATTAATTTAAATTGCCCTTAATTTAGCATGTTCTATTGAATTGTACTTATCAATGTTTTTTTGAATGAATATTTCATTTAGAATTATTTTTTATTTTTATTCATTATCTGAAAAGTAATCAAACCAATTGTTGCTAATGATCAACTGGGTAGAACCAGTACATGGAGGCTGCAGATCAAACTCACAACCTCGGGTGTAAGCGGCCAACACTATCCACTACACTACTGCCACTCTGTTTTCATGTATTTTAATTATTGGTATGTATATAATGGAATGGTGTTGAGAAATAAATAATGAATAAAAAAAAGTTATTTGTTTAACTACGACTGAAAGCATAATAAAATATATTGCTGTATTTGTTAAAATACTATACATGCTATTGTGCGGTTTTCAGGGGATGACCCCCATCCCTGCAGAACCAAACATGGTAATAAAGGGGCCACCTTACGGTAGCTCAAAAAAATAAAATTAAATAAAATATGTCCATGTTTTAATGAAGATGTAACACAGTTTATTATGGCAATAGATAAATATAATTAATTTTTTCATATGTAATTAATGCTAATTATGTCTTTAATAAATATAATGACATTTGATATTATCTTAACCCTTAACTCCATAGATACGCGTTTTCCCACACCAATCACAGAAAGCCTTTGAAAACAGTGCAGGAAGAGTTCAGATTGCTGGTAACAAGCAATCTGAACACTTCCTGCACTATTTTCCACTCTGTCAGTTAATATAAACATAATTCAGCCAATAATTCAAAAGCCTTCAATATAAGGTGTCCAAAGGCGTCTATATTAGAGGTGTCCAAAGGCGTCTATATTAGAGGTGTCCAAAGGCTTCTATATTAGAGGTGTCCAAAGGCGTGTATATTAGAGGTGTTCAAAGGCGTCTATATTAGAAGTGTCCAAAGGCGTCTATATTAGAGGTGTTCAAAGGCGTCTATATGAAGTAAAGGGTTAAATAACCAGAGGCACATAATTGGTCGAGCTGCTTATAAAAGTTGGTTGATTGGTTGAATCAAGGTAATTGTCTATATTTATGAAAATAATGTTGGTTTATTGAATTAATGTCCCAGGTTCATCAACATGAGATATTGTTTCAGCTCTCTTTCAAGTAGGTATTTTGAAAAAGCATATAGAGAAATATTATTTAGATTTCTTGAATTAAATTTAAAAAAGTTATTCCTACCTACAATTAATAAGTATTTTTATAAAGCGAATTTTTGGTCACAACTCATTCACACCAGAGACATATAAACATTTAAGGAACTGTTCACACCTTCAAAAGTAAGCAATCCACTTTTGTCATGTGCTATTTGCATAGCATTTAATCAAAACTTGTAACAGAAAGGTGCAGACTCTCTCCCTTCCCATCGGTTACCCCATGTTACAATGCGAATCGACAGACGTCACGTGTAATTGAAATATTTGGATTTTAATAAGCCAGGAATTTGAAATATCACTGATATTTTTTAACTCTCAATTAGGTTTCAATGAAATTAGTTGCCGAAAAATATGGCATTGAACCAAAAACAACAAAATCAAAATTTAATCGCAACAAAAATTGATACTTTCACGTATACAAAGACTTACCTCTATACAACTTCTTGTTATGTGGAACACTTTAACAATATGACATTGGGAGTTACTATTAAAAAATAATATTTTTATTTACTAGACATGATTATAAAATTGACTGGATTATTTTTATTGAGGCTGTATGTCCGAATAAATAGAAAATTCTAGAGTTAGTACTTGCAGAGAGACGTAGATCAAGTCACTGGTTCAGGTTACAAATTATTGAAATGATCTATGATATATATCATGAAAACAAAAACAACATACTTGTACAATTAAACATGCTTGCATGTATACAAAATGGTTATAATATGATGGTGTGATTTTTGTCTGCCTTGTAAATATGTTAGGGTTGTTTTTGTCCACCATGTTAAATAACCATGTTACATAATATTTCCACCTACCAAAATCTTGGGGTGTTTTTGTCCACCTTCCAAAATCGGAATATCTAAGAATTTTGGATTAATGGCACTTGTTTTATTGATAATCATTTACTATTTAAAATGCACACACCTTGCAATTAGTGTTTTAAGTTTGGAATGCAAATTTTGGTCACCTTGATAATTATGAACTTATATTTTTATTAATTCCTAAAGTTTCAGGTTATAAGGTAATATAAAATGTGATTCTCCTTATCAATTTTGTAAAGACATATTCCTGTACAATTATACAGGCTGGTGTAAAGCATTTTCCCACACCCAGTACAACATGTTCCTTTACAATTATACAGACTGGTGTAATGCATTTTCCCACACCCAGTACAGCATGTTCCTTTACAATTATACAGACTGGTGTAATGCATTTTCCCCGCACCCAGTACAGTATATTCCTGTACAATTATACAGACTGGTGTAATGCATTTTGCCACACCCGGTACAGCACGTTCCTTATACAGACTGGTGTAATGCACTTTCCCGCACCCAATACAGCACGTTCCTTTACAATTATACAGACTGGTGTAATGCATTTTCCCGCACCCAATACAGCATGTTCCTGTACAATTATACAAACTGGTGTAATGCTCTTTCCCGCACCCAAAACAGCACGTTCCTTTACAATTATACAAACTGGTGTAATGCATTTTCCTGCACCCGGTACAGCATGTTCCTTTACAATTATACAGACTGGTGTCGTGCATTTTCCCGCACCAGATTCAGCATGTTCCTTGACAATTATACAGACTGGTGTAATGCATTTTCCCACACCCAATACAGCATGTTCCTGTACAATTATACAAACTGGTGTAATGCTCTTTCCCGCACCCAAAACAGCACGTTCCTTTACAATTATACAAACTGGTGTAATGCATTTTCCTGCACCCGGTACAGCATGTTCCTTTACAATTATACAGACTGGTGTCATGCATTTTCCCGCACCAGATTCAGCATGTTCCTTGACAATTATACAGACTAGTGTAATGCATTTTCCCACACCCAATACAGCATGTTCCTGTACAATTATACAGACTTTAATTTATTAATTGAAGTCAAATTAAAACATGGCTTCTCTCTTGAAACTGAGGTCATCTGGGATTGATAAATCGAAAAAACTCCAGTTAAATACTTAAGAACGTTATTTGCAGAAATATATATCTGTTTTTTTTTTATTTATTATAACACCCTCAAAAGAAGTCATAGCATTAATAACACAATAACATTTTTTTTATGTCCTGAATTGAATTGTCAGTCTGAGTTCAATGGCAGCTTACTCTTTAAAAAAAAAACACCCATATTTTATTAAAATCCACTGTATCTATGTCACTCACAATATTTCAGGGCAGTGTCATAAAAAAGACACGCGAGATAATCTGGTTTAAATTATGGCGCACAGTTCCGGTAATTTCTGTAAACTTACCAATGTATGGCGATTATCAGCAGAAATTGGTAATTAAGATATTGAAGTGTTTCTTAAAAAGTGTAAAAAGGACAAAAGAGATAATATTAAGGGAAAGTTTAATAAATTGACCTGCTATTACTATAATTAGTAATTTGGAATAATGTGTATGAAAGACAGTGTTGGAGATGTAATATCAAGTTTCTCTAATTTTTCTCATCATTTTATATAGATGTAGGGAATTTGGGTCATTGTCTTCAATCTTAAAAGGACCAAAATTTAATAAATTTGAAAAACTTGTAGGACTATGATAAGTACATGTATAAATTTGATATTTTAAATGGCTATTGATTTATGAAGATTAAACTAAGATGTTCTTTGTTTATAGTAAAAACATTATCGAAGTTTCATGCAACACCTGATATCGAAAGTTGGGAATGAAAATAATGTCTAGGGCATCCATGTTAAAAATTCCAAATAGAAAAGTGTTTAAAGTATTTTTTACCATAGCAGGAATGTATCTGCTCATAAAATACATTATAACTCTTGGGTTGGCCATTTTTTATTTTTTTTAAAGACAGTGCAGTGACACCTTTTAAGTACTCACACCACTTTTATCTCCCTTGAGTACTCCATACCTACAGATAAAGGCGGTACAAATAAAACTTTAGTTCTATTTTTCTTCTTTTTTCAGGGCTTTTCATTGCAGCGATTTATTTTTTTCTTATCATTTGTTAAATAGTCAGTATTTTAGAGATCACCACAAAAAATTTGATGATGATACCGGATCTCTAGGCAATTCTGTGTCATTTCAGAATTGTTGGTTCGAACCACATTGTGGGCAAATATTGACACTTTACTCTGAGAAATTGATAGGTATCACAAAAGCAATGAATTAAAAATACACACAAAAAACCTGGTCAAGGTATGCTTTTTTTCCCTTTATAATTGCCTTTATCTTGAACCAGTGAAAAATTTGAGCCCAGATACATATTGCAGATTTTGTTTTTTCATAATGTTTTGGACATAGATAATACAATAGAGCCCTATGGGAAATGTAATAAATATGTGAGACGTTAAGTCTTCCTGCCATATAGGGCTCACTCTCCTTGTACAAAAACCTTTGAACAGAAATAGTTAGCATGGGTTAGATCAACATTTGTATATGTAGTAGCTTGGCGAGTGATTAATGATTTATATCTGGTATTTAAAAAGGAGTAACAACTGGGATATCGGTGATGTTTTATTTTATGTAAAACAATGCTGACTTGACAATGTGGAAAGCTTGTATTATTGACTATAAAATATTTCTACATATAAATAGTGACCATGAGTGAAGTACTTTCTGCTGCTGAAATTTGTCAAGAACTGTCAAGAGCCACTCTGTAACAATATAGTCATAACAGAAGAAGAGGATCCGCTACAGTAACAGTTTAAATTTTTATTGCAAAGCTTTTAAATATAGAAAAATACAAACTCTCAAACCTCATTCAATTCAGAAGCATTATTATGAATAGTATTGCTGATATAAACAAAAGCTGATGAACATTCATTAGAAATTTATTTAAATGCAGTTTTAAACTTAAAGAAAAGCGTAATCAAACTTCTACAGATGGGTGAATTAGAACAATCTTAAGTTTACATATTGTATACAACATACAGAAACCAGGTATATACTTTATTGATTTAAGATTTGCTTCTGTCAAGTCGGTTGAAATTATTTTTTAACTGCTGATAAGTAAAATTCATAAAATACTAATCTTTGGTTTCTTTGTAGTCTAAATTTACATATAACGTGATCATAATTTTATGAGAACATGTGCACATCTCAAGTTTTATTAACATATAGATATGACCATGTGACTCGTACGTACAGAGTAGCTCTTGTATAACAGATTATATATTTGCAGAAGATACAGACTTCATGGTTAATGCTGATGTACATTGGGGTTTATAGTGTACAGGGTCATCAGGAATGTTATAGTCTTGACTACCAACCATGTATCTTGTCAGTACCATACACCACAGCACTGTTACAGAAGCATTTTAATATATACCTAGTACGCTTGCTGAAGCTGTCTTGATAACATGCCTCCATTCTGTATATATGATAGTATAAATTCTGTGTTCCAAGTTGATTATTTCATATTAATTCATTTTATCTTGATTGTGATGACAGCTCAAAGCTTATATGAATTGCTCTCCAGTCTGCTTCCTCGGTAGAACAAGTACCGAGTACCGTTTTTTGAAAGGCATTCGGTTGAGTTGGGTGTTGAACCCCAAACCTCTGATGTGAACAGCCAACACTCTATTCACTACACTTAGTCCTACTTATACCAGGTTAATACAATATTTACATCAGAATAGGAGTTCCCATCTAAACAGGGTTAGAAAAACCTTTAATGGTATACAAAGCAACCTTAAAATCGAGAAAATATTGTAGAAGAAAGATGGAAGGTGTTTGATATAATCTCTGCAGTCAAACATCATAGTACTCAGCATATTTGACATTTTAAGGATGATACTATTGAAGAACAGGGAAAAAATTGTTTATGCTTTCAAGTGCATTTGGCAAATTTTACACAATTGTTCATAATATTCTCGGACAAAGGAAAGTCTTGTTTTACTAAAACAACAATGATCTGAATGACATTTATATTTTTTTAAAACAAACTTGTTCTATGTGATACATCAAACAACACTGACATTGTTGTGGTAGGACGGTATCGAAGAATCAGCATGTAATTGGGCGAACAAGATTACAATACAGCGTAAGCTATGTACAAAGCAACGTACAACAGCTGTGACAAGACTACAAATAAGCTGATAATTCTGGTGGCACCAACATGAAACATGGTTTAGTTTCTCACAATTCCCTCCCCACACATACATTCACTGTGGTGGCCTTGTGGAAGATTGATTTGTTGACTCATTAAATTATGCCTTTATTATTATTATTATTGTCAGATAAGATCTATTTTTTCCTGATAAGCCTGTGTAATACTATCTTTAGAAACAAACTGTGTCAAGTACAGAAACGTTATTTCATTTCGGAAAGATCAAAATTTCACTGAAACCAGTATTTATTCTCTATGTTATCTGCAGGAAACATACTGGCAATGAAGACGCATGTACAAATGTGGTATTGAAATCTACAACAGGCTAAATCGCAGCCCGGATGGACCCTGTACATGACTATAAACATGAGGTATTAGTTAATATTTAGTCACTCTGTGCAACAAACTGTAGTCAACATAACACTGAAGCTGCCTTTTGTAAGACACTTTATTCGTAATACTTCCTGTAAAGTAGGATGGGAAGTGGGCATCTATCTACTAAATGTTGATAAAATAGCACACTAAGAATTAACTTGGCAAATTAATCATTCAGATAACACAGGCTACTTATTATTTATACATTAAATGTAAGCTTATGTGACCATAGATATTTAATATTGTTTCAAAAATATAAAATGATCTTGAATTAAAAACCATTGCAATGTGAAGTAACACTCCAAGTTATTGAAAAGACTCAACAAAATCTTTCAATTATTTATTAATTATTATCCCTATTATACTTCTGATATTTAATCAGTTTTTAAAGATATTTTCTATTAAAGGTACAACATGTATTTATTTGTAAATTACATATTTAACATAAGTTCTGGTTTAAAATTCTAAGTTTTCCTTTAAAATAAAAGAAGTTTTGTAAAGTTTTATTCTTTGCTAATGAATTCATGGAACAAAATCAGTCTATGTTGTGATATAGCATGGACAACATAGCCTATTTGTATATCAAAACCTTTTGTAAGAGATACACTTGCAATGGTATCAATAATATTCCATACTAGTTTTTGAATAATTTCACTGAATAAAGAGTCCCATGCTCTGAAACACTATGCAAACTGCATGTTGTGTTAAAAACCTGCACAACAATGGCCATGTCTCTAGAGTTTCTATGTATATCAGAAACAAGGCATGTTCCTCATGATTATGTTGACTACGGTCTATTAGATTATAAACAAACAATTATACACATATGGCCTATTGAATTGAAAAATGTAAAATAGACCATAATTTTCCACTATATGTAACAATAAACAAGTTTTAAAATACACTTAAAAATATTTTGCTACTTAATAAGCTGTATAGCACTTGACATGTGGAAGTATAACACTTGACACATGAAAGTATTACACTTGACACATGAAAGTATAACACTTGACACATGGAAGTATAATGCTGACCATGTGAAAGTATAACACTTAACATGTGAATGTATAAAACTTGACACATGAAAGTATAACACTTGACACATGAAAGTATAATGCTTGACACATGAAAGTTTTACACTTGACATGTGAACATATAACACTTGACACATGAAAGTATAACACTTGACACATGAAAGTATAACACTTGACACATGAATGTATAATGCTTGACTCGGAAAGAATAACACTTGACAGCATAACACTTGACCCATGAAAGTAAAACACTCGGCTATTAAACACTGACATGGGAAGTAAAAACTTAGCATTTGAGACACAACACATATACTATGTATTTTGTAACATACAACATCTGACAACTTGGCATGCGAAGTATAAGACTTTGCATGGCCACTTCAAACATGTATTATAACATGTGAAGTATTTCATCAGAAACTTTGCATGAGAAAACACAATATTTGACATGTGAAGTTTAAGAAGTTGGTCTAATGAATTTTTATACATGTGAAGCAAAGTACTTGACAAGTGAAGCACTGTACCTGTTATGTGAAGAAAAACAATTGGCATGTGAAGTTGTATACATGTGAAGTAAGATATATGAAATGCAGATCACAATGTTTGTCAGGTGAAGTATATCACTAGGCATATACAGTATACATGTAGTGCTTCACAGATAATTTAAAATAAGTGAAGTACAACACTTCACAGGTGAAGTCGAAACATTTTGGAAGTATAAAAAATAACATGTAAAGTATAAGACTTGACATGTGAAGTATAATACTTGACATGTAAAGTATAAAACTCAAAACATGAAGTATAAGACTTAGCATGTGAAGTATAATATTTAGCATTTGAAGTATAATACTTGGCATGTGAAGTATACTACTTGGCATGTGAAGTATAACACTTGGCATGTGAAGTATTATACTTGGCATGTGAAGTATAATATTTGGCATGTGAAGTTTAATAATTGGCATGTGAAGTATAATACTCGGCATGTGAAGTATAATACTTGACATGTGAAGTATAATATTCAGCATGTGAAGTATAATACTTGGCATGTGAAGTATAATACTTGACATGTGAAGTATAAAACTCAACATATGAAGTTTAAGATTTAGCATGTGAAGTATAATATTTGGCATGTGAAGTTAAATACTTGGCATGTGAAGTATAATACTTGACATGTGAAGTATAAAACTCAAAACATGAAGTATAATACTTAGCATGTGAAGTATAATATTTTGCATGTGAAGTATAAAACTTGGCATGTGAAGTATAATATTTGACACATGAAGTATAAAATTCAACACATGAAGTATAAGACTCAGCATGTGAAGTATAAGACTTGACTTAGAAGTATAAAACTCAACACATGAAGTATAATACTTGACATGTGAAGTATAACACTTGGCATGTGAAGTATAATACTTGGCATGTGAAGTATAACACTTGGCATGTGAAGTATAATACTTGGCATGTGAAGTATAATATTTGGCATGTGAAGTTTAATAATTGGCATGTGAAGTATAATACTCGGCATGTGAAGTATAATACTTGACATGTGAAGTTTAAAACTCAACAAATGAAGTATAATACTTAGCATGTGAAGTATAATATTTGGCATGTGAATTATAATACTTGGCATTTGAAGTATAATATTTGGCATGGGAAGTAACATACTTGGCATGTGAAATATAATACTCGACATGTAAAGTATTATGCTTGGCATGTGAAATATAATATTCGGCATGTGAAATATAATACTCGGCATGTGAAGTATAATGCTCGGCATGTGAAGTATAAAACTTGGCATGTGAAATATAATACTTGACATGTGAAGTGTAATGCTCGGCATGTGAAATATAACACTTGGCATGTGAAATATGTTTTGGAAGGAGAACAATTATTTATGAGATATTGGTGACAATGATTACTTACAATGACAGAAACATTTATACAAATAAGCACCTTGGAAAGGATGAACGCTGTTTCCTGTACATATGAAACCATTTGTTTTCAGTAAAAATAAAAAGTGTGTTTTTGAAAACTCTCTTTGTTCATTTTGGCCCAAAAGATACAAAAACCCCATATCACTAGACAGATGTTTTTAAATGATGTAAAAACATTTAAAAAATGTGTCATTTAAATTTTTTAAGAAACTTAGTCATCTGTTCAATGCAAGTTTCTTGGCTATTAAGAAAATCGGACATATCCTAAACTTATGAATACGAAATTAACATGTGTTTATTAATGCTAAATCATATGATCACCCTTAAAAAAAATTAAATCGGCTTTTACATTTGTTTCCTATTTTTCCGATAGTAACTCAATCTTCAACAGAGGCTTTTCCTTTGATATAAGACATGCTAATAAATGGAGAATCATGAAATACATTTGCAAAAAAAAAAAGTTTTATTCTAAGTGAAAACTTTAGTACGACATCTCAAACATCTCAACATGTTCTGGTATGCACAGATTACAATGATTATTTACAAGCAATGAACAAGTTTTAAACACAGAAGGTTTATATTCCGATATCATCTTATGTCAAAAAACATAACACAATATATATCAATATTGCCTGAACCATACAATTTTTAAACCATTTTTACAGTTTTGTTTGTAATTTCATTCAGTGTGAAGCAATGGTATTCAGATATTTAACAAATTATCAAAAGTTAAAAAACAAAACACACATTTTCAAAATCTTAAAATGAAAAGGTGCTGTCTGTATAGCTTTGGTCGTTTCTTTTCTCTTCGCTTTTAAGCATGTGTAAAGAATTGTCAAACTGCATAAGAAATAATTTAACAAAAACTCCTTAATGTGTGTGTAATTTACCATTTACCAAACATGTTAGAAATTATAAACATAATAATTTAACCCTATTAAATAGGCCTAAACAATAACTGAAGTATAGGCCACTAGGAAACATTGACATTAAAAATGATATGGGCTATGCTTTAGTTATAATTACAATGTTGATTGTGTTAGTTTATAGATGCATCATATACATGATTATCACATTATTTACAAGTGCAGGATAAACGCAGGTAGTTTTTATATTCATCTCTTGGTGGTGTCTGTATAATTAACTCGACTCCCATAGATACAATTCCAAAATACTTAACAACTTCCAAGATCATCTAAATGATGTCAATTTATTATAGAAATGACATTATTTTGTCAATGTCATAATGTGACTGACGGAAAGTAAAATGTTAATTATGGTGTAACAGGATGAAAAAAATATGCAGCCCGAGTCCGGGACTCTAACCCTGGACCTTTCGCTTACAGGGTGAATGCTCTACTGACCCCTTACATACATTTCTCTCCTAATAGGTTATGTACACACTGTGACAATAGCATCTTGGAAATCCAATTATATTTTTTCTAAATTCCTTTTCTTAGTAGAGGCAAATGCACAATTTTTGTGTTATGTTCAGTTGTTATCTAAATTTATTAAACTTGTTGGTAAAAAAAATGATATAATGCTTAGTAGAGCCTCACATAACATACTTTTGCCATCTCATTTAATAAATGCAACAATATATGAGCACTCATGTAAGATCCTCAATACATTTTATCAGACATACTAATGCAGTGAATTAAATCACTGTGTCATGTAAGTAAGAAAGATTTTTTGTTAAAATACATGGTCTGAAAGTATTACTGTCGGTATATGTTCACAACCAAAGTCAATGTTGTTCCTGATGATAAACACAATTATCTAAAATGTACATCCAAAATAACTACACAATCCCTACAGAACAAAAATTTACTGAAAATGTTTAATTTAAAACTCTCAATACGGTTATTTTTTTTATGTTAAAAAAAAATAGTAATGTGGATACCTTTCAACATAACTATTATTAACAATGGAGAGATTTGAAAGGCAAATTTGAGCATAATCTGAAAAAATGAAAGTCAAAATAACAACTGACAACAAATCGTGATATATACAAGAAAACATGAATACTTCACAGCATATATATACAGTAACGACACACTTCCTACAGGCACTGGTCAATCATCATTGAATCAACAAACAAAAACAAACAATTTTTATTTTATTGTAAATGACATGACATTGCATTTTTATCCCTAGGGCTCAATAATTTAGGTGCATGTTATATAATTATGTACCTACAATACATGTGTTTTTTGTAAAATATAAAAAATTAACAGTCATCTGTTGATTTATCTGAGATTTTAAAAATTTAAAATCAAGAAATCAAGTAATCAAGTATTTCTCACTTAAATGTGATATACTGGTAAGCTTTTTGGTAAACCATTTCAAATGACTTTAGCTGTATTGTTTTCCCTTGAAGATACACTTACACTTCTGTTATCATTACACCAAAAGCTATCACAATTAGATTGAGTGAATTTTAGCATCAATTTTATGCCATCGAGGGCTTACAGATGATCATTTATTCTAATCACTCATTCCAGGAATCTGTAAGTTTAACCAGTATTTTAGCACATCCGTCTTTACAAGTAGCTGATAACTTGTCTATTTGAATCAGTGACGACATATGAATGGTGGGATGCAATTTCGTACATTAATCTTCACGAAGACAGTGGCTGGGCGGAAATTCAAATTCAAGACCCTTGAATTGATAGTCAGATGTTCTACCAACTGCACTAACTGGGCCATTAGAATCAGTATTTTGTACTGTATGACAGCATCCACTTCACATGTGGAAGGTGTTGGGTTCAATCCCCGGCCAGTTCATACAAAGACTTGAAAAATGACACTAGAAGCTTTCACACTTGGCGTTCAGCATTTAGAGGAGAGCTCTAGGTCTTGTTAGCCATGTAAAGACCTCTGGCGATAGTTGAAGAATTTCCATGCAAACAATAAATGCAATTTCTAAATTGTGTAAAAATGACAATTTAAGACAGGTGATTACTGATACCATATTATACAAGAGATCAATGGTTTTGTCATGAAATGGTGAGTGAAATATACATTATTAAAACAACATTGAATCTATTTTTGTTTTAAATAAAGCAATGTACAAGTACACTGACACTAACAATTGCATTGAACAGGGTCTTTAACTGTAACAGTAAAGATTATATCAGAGTGAAATTGATTTGTTGTGAAAAATAACACACTGATGAAAATGAAATTAATTTCTGAAGAAACTATAACCTTGCAAGTTTACTCTGCTTATAACTGTTCCTGTGGAGTTTTATAGAAAAGGTATGCTCTTTAGAGCTCTTTGCTCTTTATGGAAAACGGCAAACATGAGACTTAACTTTATATGATACATAAATATAGATAAATGTAATTAAGTTTTGTATTTTAACAATCAAACCACTTTATGCATTACCTTTTTGTAGAGGTCACACAAACAGTTCTATTAGATTAGTTGCTTCTGTAATATTTGCATTAAATTTCTAAATAAAGAAGAAGTTTGTGAAATATTAAAATCTTTAAAATTAACTATTAAATACCAATTAAAATATTTCAAATGTATTATAGATCAGTAAAAGAACAAAAACAAGAGTAAATAAAGACTTCTGTCAACATATGACTTGTAAAACCACTGTCAACAGGACTTGTAAGACAGCTGTCAATATATGACTTGTAAAATAGCTGTCAACATATAACTTGTAAGACTGCTGGCAACATGATTTGTAAGACAGCTGTCAACATATGACTTGTAAGACAACTGTCTACATATGACTTGTAAGACAGCTGGCAACATATGACTTGTAAGACAGCTTGCAACATATTAACTGTAAGACAGCTGTCAACATATGACTTGTAAGACAACTGTTAACATATGACACAGTTTTTATTTGTAATTATGTAAACGGGAACAACAAGTGTAAATCAACTACAACATCAGCATTTTTCACATTCTGATATTTATTAAAATTATCTTAAAAAGTAAGATAACAGAGTATATAAAACTGTATACATATCTTCATCACGATACCATAGATGAAATAGCATAGTCAATGTGTAAATTCATAAAGTTGAGCTAAAACCAAACAGCATCATTTTCATCAGAGCTACCAGAGTGAGATATGCCACTACAAACAGTCACAGCGACTGGTTTTGATTTCAACCTTCTCATGTTCATCTCTTTCCCCATTTAGGATTACATGTCATGCATGAAAATAATAATGACAATGTGATATGACATTACCGTAGTCAAAATAACTCGTCACATTTTCATTTTAATTTAATCCAATAATACAGTTATACAAGTAATGCTAACTTTTTTAATCACCACAATTAAAATGATTTATTAAAGAGAAAATCTGAAAAGTATCACAATTTTAATGACTATTTCAGTGACAAATATGGACAAATCATAAATATTGTCTCGTACCTGTCCTTGCATCACACCCATATCTTGTATTGCTAAATGGTAGAATATGTTGTCATGAAAAAGGTGATTTCTCTACCAACTCAAATTATAACAAAGAAAAAATATAACACTGCAGATGAAAAGGTATAAAACATAATGTCCTGTGTGTACAGTGTCTCCCTCTAGCATGACAATAACTAACAGCTGCCTGTGATGCTTGTTTATATACACAATATAAATGTCTAAGCGACTGACCAGCTATCTCATCATACACGACTAGCAACAAAGAAAGCATAGCCATCAGAAGAGAGTGAATTCTCCACAACCGTATTAATTTCTTCTGTTTGAACTTTAATCTCATCTCTACTGATTTTGTAAAAAAAAATGAAAAATGTAATTTTTTATGAGATACCTGTACTCGATATTACATGTGACTTCTGATGGACTCTATACAATGCTGTTTACTCTCTTTTTAAAGTGCTGTTAAGCTATTTTGTCTTGTCAAAGAGGTGTAAGCAGTCAAAATGCACATTTATACCAAACATCATTTACATGTATTGTGGATATTCTATTCGATAACTTACATTGTATTTCGTCTCTGTAGTGTAAAATCTTTAATTTTGTTGGCTTGATACTAAATCACACTCTGCAATAAAGTCACTCATTGACCAGTATCCAGTTATGCAAAAACATACACAAATAAAACAGAAAAGGCCGACCTGTGTATTAACAAATTTCTCATAAATAAGATAACAACAAGGACAGAATCCAGCATAATCTTTGAATCAGACCTTCCTCTTTGTGATTCAATAAACTTTCCATCATTTACAGAACAGAAAGTTATAGAAGATGTATCTTTAATATCGCAAATATAAAATGTTTTTATCTTATCATAGTGAAAAGATCTTGGATTATACATATATACAGTAAGAGAATTACCATTTTACAGTGCTAAGCATTTTCAATAAGTTTTAGCACTGTAAAATGGTATTTCTTTATACTGTATTTACTATTTCTATCATCAATGCATCCTTCACGAATCAAGTGCTTTTGAAAGGTGTGGTGTTTGACCTATGATTCTCCCTAGAGCATATTTTTATATATACATGTCAGCGACATATAAACACATTATGTTATGTCAGCAACATATAAACACATTATGTTATGTCAGCGACATATAAACAATTAATTTAATCAATTCCCTGGGTAAAGCTGACCATTCTATTATATGTTGTTTTTTTTTTTATCTCACAAATATGATGAACTGTTTAATTATTTGTCAAAAAAACGAAATTTAATGAATGATCTTATATTTCGAAATTCCGGTTATCTCAAATTTGAAGTTCGGTCCCATTTTTTCCCCTTCTATTTCTACATTAATTAACTCCTGATATATCAAATTCCAGTAATTCGAATTATTCACTATTTCGAATGTGTTTTTCGGTCCCTCCATCCTAATATTTATTGATTTCTTACTCGTTAATTCGAATTTTTATCACCGTGTGAAGATGAAAGGCAAACCATCGAAGGTGATAATGGTTGATCCCATACCTGTAATTTATCGCTTCATGTGTCTGTACTGGCAGGTAAGTTAATTGTCATTAAATTGTTATGATACAAACACAAGCGATACACACGCTAATTAGACAAACAACGCCGAAGTGTTAGAAAACGTTTTTGACATGTGCTATTTTACGTCTTATTTTTTATTTGTAAAGTTGCTGTAACCATTGCATGTATAAAACGTGTTTATATTTCAGTTGCCTATTCTATTTATTTGATATTCATGTAAGGGCTTTTCCAGAATTAAATGTATGGGGGGGTCGGACGGCACTTATTTTTTTTACCCACAGAGCATAAAATTTAATTGTGATATATACCACCATGCATAAAATTTTAATTAGATAAAATACCACCATGCACAAAATAAAAATAAAAAAGAGGCTAAAATCCCCTTTCTAATGTTTTCTTACTGTAACGCTTCCAAAATTACCAGTCTGGACGGTTGCCTACTTTCTTTGAAGTACGCCGACGTTACACTTTGATTTAATGCCGATATGCAAGTGATTACGTCACAAATTACCTCAGGTCGAGAATTAAATAAAGGGGCACTATAGATAACAAACGAGAAAAAAAACACAACATAATAATTAAAGGTTAGTGTTTGTAACTAGTTGTCTTCTAAAATGTTTATTTTCAGTAAACTAATTTCTTAAAAAAGAATTACTATTAAATTGATAAGATCCGTAAAGAGAGTTATGCTACACATGCCTAAATTTATGCACAGAATGAACACGCTGTCCCTTTCATTAACGCCTTGTGCCAATGTCCGATGACGTCACTCTGACAGTGAAACAAACATTATTATGACACATGTTATTTACTCCCTACTATCGATAAAGGTTTAATCTAATTTGACCTCATTTCGCACACCCGATGGCAAACAATCCGGTTATGGATGCTCAAAGACAATTTCACAGTCCAATTTATGTTTTTGTACGACCGTTAAGAAACATCTGCTTTTCGCCATGATTTTTTCAGACACTGGGGTAAGAATGAGGTGTATAGGGTGTGGGATGACATATCTGAGAATGTTGATTTTATTTTCACTGCTAACGCAATGTCTTAATTTAGATTTGTTGTCACAATAGACTTTGCATTTCTTGGGGTTTCTTTTTGTGCCGAATAAATTAGTGTTTTACACTATCTGACAAACAGCGCGGATATGCATATAATTATAGCAATGCCGCCGTAGAGTTGAATCGTAGTTTTTGCGGAATTTAAATAATATACACGTCTGTATATTCATATCCGTATTGGAATATTTGTAAACATATCCGATACGTCAAATATTGATATATAATTCGTAAAATTTACTTGAGGAGATAATTTTGTGACACGGCATCTCGGCATCAATTTAATAAAGAAGACGTGGTTACGGCCCGCTACGAGTGTATTCCGCCATCTGATTAGCTTGTACATTTCCGTGTTAATAATTTATTCACGACTAAGAGTATGTTTCTTGTCCCTTTTTGGGAAGTCCGAAGGTAGATAATTATACTTTATTTCAAACAAACAAATTAAATCATATGTTGTTGTCGGGTGATGTAATTATATTATGGCGGTCTTAACAAAAAAGATCAATCAGTTTGAGATGAAAAAGTTAATTGAAGACAATTTCTAATATTAACATCACCAGTGTATCGAGTGTCCAACTGTGTAGTCGCGTAAAACGTTCACTTGGTCATGATGTCTGGAGGTTGTGTATTACAATCGTTACAACACGCGTGTCAGTGGCAAACATAAAGGTCAAATCAAGGTAAATTTAAAAGACCTGCAGTTTCTGCTGCGATAAAGATAAGACGCTCGCCGAAATCTAGACGCTGCGGGATGTTGACTCGGTGCGGTACATAGGGAAGGACAGGGGAAGGACAATTTTATGTTTTTGTATACGACGGGAGGAAACATTTGGGCAGAAAATGTATAAAATTTCGAGAAAAAAAACGGTGTTGAAGAAAAAATTCGGTTCAGAGTCGGAAATACCGGCAAGGTATAAAATTTTAATAAGCTTTTACCCCGCAAGGCATCATTTTTTTTTATGAAAACACCCACCAGGCATAAAATTTTAATTATACTGCCGTCCGACCCCCCCCCATACATTTAATTCTGGAAAAGCCCTAAATAAAAAGTATGAAAATTAAAAGTATATAATGTTTATCTATTATATCACACTCAAAACAATACAATGTTCACGCACTGTGCAAAGAGTCAATTAGCATACACACGGATAACAACGCACAACATACGTTTGCGTAGAAGAAAATCACGCATGTAAACAGTAGAATTTACCAAGATTTAAGATAAATCCACAGTGCACATCAATATAAACAAATTTTATATCATGTGTAAATATAACAACAACGTGTTATATTGAATAAAATGCAACAAATAGAGATATCTATATGTACAACATGTATATTTTCAACGATTTATGAAGTGGGTGGGGTAACGGTAAAAAGTTTGAACAAAATAGACTCCTGATTAATCAAATTTCGGATATTTCGAATTGTTTTTACGGTCCCACGGAATGCGAAATAACGAGTTTGGACTGTATATCATCATCAAAATTGATTATTCTCTTTTCAATTATATAACAAGAGTTTAGAAGAGACATTGCATATAAAGCTCGACCATAACATATATACTGCAAATGTTGTTTTTTTCTATCTAGTCAACACAACAATTTTTCAAATGTCATATTACAGTACACTCTGTCATACAAAAGCAGAGAGCACTGTCAGATATGTATATTACTGTATGACTTATATTTAAACAACAATTCTTCTGATAATTCGTAATGCTTTTCATAAATCACATTTGATCAATATGTAATACTGAAAATATTGTACACTAAATTTACCTTTAGTTCATTAAAAAAAAAATATACTAACATAAATTTATTCTACTCAACTGAGTGGGCATTCAATGTCCATAGACTATTTGTAGAATATTGAATCGACTATTACATTTTTCTGAAATTTGGAATCAATGAAGCATGACATTGTTTCTTACTAGAAACTGGATCATAGCTTCTCATAACAGCCCCATGTCAGTACAACCATTGAAGCTATATATGTATTGTCCCAACAATAAACTAGCCCTATCTCACATCTTCTCAACTTAAATCTTATCATGGAGCCTCCTCTTCTGAACTTTTCTCATCATGGATCTTCATCTTTTGAACTTTTATCTCATCATGGAGCCTCATCTTCTGGATATTTTTATCCCAGCCTGAAGCATGATTATTCACACTTACACCATCAAGATAGGTCTTCTGCAAACCATAATAGCTGTGACGCAATGTATCTATCACCTCAGCCATATGAAAGCTATGTTTCCCATACAGGTGATAGTTTGTTTTAGGTTAAAGCCGCCTACATAAGTAGTTGTTTTTTATGCTTTTATTTTTCTTAATATGCGTATTAAAATTAAATTTTTAGCATATACATGACTGTATTTACAATAGGCTTCCATTTTATATTCAATCACTTTACAAAGTCCTTTGATATAACTTTATACCAGGTAAGGGGTTTTACTAGATTTATTTGTTATGTTTTATGGAAGCTTTGGTAAATGGTCTATGACAGACCTGTTTTTAAAATTCTTTCTTGCATAACATATTTTATTTTTGCCCCAGTGCTAAATAAAACTTTTACACTATAAAGCAAGGGCAACAACACGTAACATTATTTTTTTATAAAAAAATGACATTTGCGTTGCCTTAACTTACCAAGAACATAGATCTCAATAAAACTATTTTTTATCAAAGAATCTTAAAAAAGAGACAATTATGAATTCTGATATTTCACATAAAACATAAAAATCCAGGAGCTTGATCTGTTTGCTTGAACGTCTATTTGATCCTGATTACGCATCCAGAGTATCCCTGGCCTCCACTTCCCTCATACTTACTGATGTAAAATTACCGACAGCAGTCAAAGGGGCTGTACTCTCTAATGTTTCTGCGGGAAGGTTGTCAAGGGCACGTCGTTCTGTCTGATGCTCCTTTTTTGCGGGGCCCCAGTCTGACTCTGGTTTACACAGGTACTTTATACTCTGTAAATTCAAACTCCAATTATTTTACATGGATAACATTATATATCCCCCTTGTTTTGCATGAATAACATTTTATATATACTCCCCTTATTTTTACATTATATACACACAGACACCCTTGCTTTATATTATATACATCCCTTGTTTTACACTATATACACACCACTTGTTTTACATTATAAACCCCCTTGTTTTACATTATATACTCCCTTTTTACATTTGATACATTCCCTCTTGTTTAACATTATTCTACATTATATACATTCCCTCTTGTTTTACATTATATACACCCTTTGTTTTACAATATACACATTCCCTTTTGTTTTACATTATATACACCCTTTGTTTTACATTATATACATTCCCTCTTGTTTTACATTATATACATATTTTTTTGTTTTACATTATATACATATTTTTTTGTTTTACATTATATACACCCTTTATTTTACATTATATACATTCCCTCTTATTATACATTATTTATAACCTTGGTTTGTACTATATACATCCTTTTGTTTTACATTATATACACTCATTGTTTTAATGATATTCCCCCTTGTTTATATTCTATACACCTCATTGTTTTACATTTTATACACATCCTTGTTTTACATTATTAACTCCCTCTTGTTTTACATTATATATAACTTATTTTTCATTATATACATCCCCTTGTTTTACATTACATTATATACACCCATCTTGTTTTAAATTATATACATCCCTCTTGTTTTACATTATATACATCCCACTTGTTTAACATTATATACATCCCTCTTGTTTTACATTATATATAATTTGTTTTACATTATATACATCTCATTTGATTTACATTACATAATTTACCCATCTTGTTTTACGTTATATACATCCCTCATTTTACATTATAAACACCCCACTCGTTTTACATTATATACATCCCCATTGTTTTACATTATATACATCCCCATTGTTTTACATTATATACATCTTACTTGTTTTACATTACACTATATACACCCATCTTGTTTTACATTATATACATCCCTCTTGTTTTACATTAATATATGCACCCCACTTGTTTTACATTACATTATATACACCCATCTTGTTTTACATTATATACATTCCTCTTGTTTTACATTATATGCACCCCACTTGTTTAACATTACATACATCCCTTTAGTTTAACATTATATACCCGTGCCTCTTGTTTTACATTATATACACCCACTTTGTTTTACATAATGTACTCCACCGCCTCCCCGACCTTTTATGTGGATAACATTTTTTTAAATGGATAAATGGATATATACTTTCCCTTGTTTTACATGGAAAACATTATACTAAATAAATGCACCCCCGCCCATCCCCTTTCTTGTTTTACATGGATATTCTGATATATAATCTCCCCCTTGCTTTACATAGATAATATTATAATAAATTATGTTAAAGTCTGGTGAAACTTGTATTGGACTCATTTTATTTTACGATGGCTGTATATGTTTTCTTCAGTATGACAAAATAAAAATTCCATCCTGCTAAAGGTGACAGTAATATTGTCAAATTTCGATGAATACGGCCAACCTTGACATCATCTCTGTAAACAGCAACTCCCCAAGATAAAACTATTACTATCACCTATAACAGAATGTAATATTGATATACTATTTATCCTTTTCATACATACCTCAATGATGCTGTATGGTTGAGTTCGTTTCACCTGGACAATTTTGTAGACCATAACTCCAGGAATCAGCATGATTGAAGCAAACGATATTAACCAACCGAGTCCATCAGCCCAGGCAGGAAAAATCACCTCATTATACTTGGTTGGCTTAAAATCTATCCATGTGAACAGGAGAATAGCCTGTATAAGTAGAAAGTGAACATTGAACTACATGCTAGTACAAGAACTGATGTTTTTTATAGTTGTTACCCTTACAGACTTTGACATTCAGCCGGGCCCAATTAGCTCAGTCGATAACATATCTGACTATCAATCCAGAGGTAATGAGTTTGAATCCTAGCCCAGCAACAGTCACCGTGATGATTGATATACAATATTGTGTCTCATTATCATTCGTCTCTCACCGCTGATTCAAGTGGGAAAGTTATCAGTTACTTGCAGAGATGGGGTGTGTTCGAGTACTGGTTAACCTTTCAGGCTCCCAGGAGACAGTGGTTAACTGATTGTATGTTAGCCCTCGGCGGCATAAAAATGACACTAGATATTCAATCAATCAATATTCAGTCAAACATTCAGTTAGTCCTTTTATAGACTCTAAACATTAATTAAATACTTTTATTCAACTGAACCTTTAAGATGCTTTTATAAAAATAATCATTTAGTTAATGCTTTTATAGATACTATATTTAGTTAATGCTTTTATAGACATATACTTTCAGTTCGTGCTTTAATAGGACCTAAACATCTGGGCTTTTACAGACCCAAACACTCAGTTTGTGCTTTTACAGACCTAGACATCTCAGTTGGCTTTTACAGACCTATAATCTCAGCTGAAGCTTTAACAGACCTAGACATATCAGTTGATGCTTTTATAGAGCTAGAAATCTCAGTTGAAGCTTTTACAGACCTAGACATCTCAGCTGAAGCATTTATAGACCTAGAAATCTCAGTTGAATCTTTTATAGACCTAAACATCTCAGCTGAAGTTTTTTTTAGACCTAGACATCGCAGTTGAAGCTTTTACAGACCTAGATATCTCAGTTAAAATTTTTACAGACCTAGATATCTCAGTTGAAGTTTTTACAGACCTAGATATCTCAGTTGAAGCTTTTACAGACCTAAACATCTCAGTTGAAGCTTTCACAGACCTAGATATCTCAGTTAAAGCTTTTACAGACCTAGACATCTCAGTTGAAGTTTTTACAGACCTAAAAATCTCAGTTGAAGCTTTTACAGACCAAAATTTCTCAGTTTAAGCTTTTACAGACCTAGATATCTCATTTGAAGTTTTTAATGACCTAAACATCTCAGTTGAAGCTTTTACAGACCCAGACATCTCAGTTGAAGCTTTTACAGACCTAGACATCTCTGTTGAAGCTTTACAGACCTAGATATCTCAGTTGAATTTTTTACAGACCTTGACATCTCAGTTGAAGATTTTACAGACCTAGACATCTCAGTTGATGCTTTTACAGACCTAGACATCTCAGTTGAAGATTTTACAGACTTAGACATCTCAGTTGAAGTTTTTACAGACCTAGACATCTCAGTTGATGCTTTTACAGACCTACAAGTCTCAGCTGAAGCTTTTACAGACCTAGATATCTAAGTTGAAGCTTTTAATGACCTAAACATCTCAGTTGAAGCTTTTACAGACCCAGACATCTCAGTTGAAGCTTTTACAGACCTAGACATCTCTGTTGAAGCTTTACAGACCTAGATATCTCAGTTGAATTTTTTACAGACCTAGGCATCTCAGTTGAAGCTTTTACAGACCTTGACATCTCAGTTGAAGATTTTACAGACCTAGACATCTCAGTTGATGCTTTTACAGACCTACAAGTCTCAGCTGAAGCTTTTACAGACCTAGATATCTCAGTTGAAGCTTTTACAGACCTAGAAATGTCAGCTAAAGCTTCAACAGACCAAGATGTCTCAGTTGAAACTAATACAGACCTAGACATCTCAGTTGAAGCTTTTACAGACCTAGACATCTCAGTTGAAGCTTTTATAGACCTAGATATCTCAGCTGAAGCTTTTACAGACCTAGATAACTCAGTTGAAGCTTTTACAGACTTGGAAATCTCAATTGAAGCTTTTACAGACCTAGAAATCTTAGTTGAAATTTTTACAGACCTAGACATCTCAGTTGTAGCTTTTACAGACCTAGATATCTCAGTTGAAGCTTTTACAGACCTTAATATCTCAGTTAAAGCTTTTACAGACCTAGACATCTCAGTTGAATCTTGTATAGACCTAGACATCTCAGATGAATCTTTTATAGACCTAAATATCTCAGTTGAAGCTTTAACAGACCTGGACATCTCAGTTGAAGCTTTTATAGACCTAAACATCTCAGCTGAAGCTTTTATAGACCTAGACATCTCAGTTGATGCTTTTATAGACCTAGAAATCTCAGTTGAATCTTTTATAGACATACACATCTCAGTTGATGACTTCACAGACCTAGAAATCTCAGTTGAAGCTTTTACAGACATGAAGCTGTAACAGACCTAGACATCTCAGTTGAAGCTTTTACAGACCTTGACATCTCAGTTGATGCTTTTATATACCTAGACATCTCAGCTGATGCTTTTATAGACCTAAACATCTCAGCTGAATCAATCTTTTATAGACCTAGACATCTCAGGTGATGCCTTTACAGACCTAGACATCTCAGTTGAAGCTTTTACAGACTTAGAAATCTCAGTTGAAGCTTTTATAGACCTGGAAATCTCAGTTGAAGCTTTTACAGACCTGGACATTGGGGATTTTATGGACAATCAGTTGGTGGATATATAGACATCTCAGAAGATGCACTTTTAGACGCAGACAGTATTTTTCTAGACAGAGCCATTCAGATGATCCTAATCTTACCTGTTCCCACACAGATAAGTAGTTTTTAGAAACCCTTTACTAATAAAACTACATGTATAAAAAAACTCACAAACAAAAAGTTCAAATGAAGTGAGAAATTTTCAGCTATGCAACAAGATTTTAACTTGTAAAATATCTGAAAGATTCACTAACTAAAAATGCAAATAAAGCGGAGAATTTCTGGCTATACACAAACATTTTACTAGTAAAAATATATGAAAGACTCACTAACCAAAAGTGCAAACGGAGCGACGAATTTCCAGCTATACACCCAGAATTTCCTTGGTCTGTATCCAAGCATAGACTCTATGTCTTTCAAGAAGCGTTCTCCACCTAAAGATAAAAAAATAGGTAAAATTACAAGTTTGAAGATAACTATAGTCCCTGTTATATCTCGGTAAACATCTGTATACTAGACTGTGACTGTTAACACTGGCAGACATTGGATGCATACAAACCACATAAATCGTTTTTGGACAAATTTCTCAACCAAAGATTTTTGGCAATTTTCAAACTACAGTCAAACCTGTGTAAGCCACTTGTCTTAAGTGTCCACATTTGTTATGCTTTCAGAGCAAATTGACCTGTACCAAGCAACCTGTCTTAAAAGGCCAATTTTGTCCTTCCTTGACTGGTTGCTTAAGACAGGTTTGACTGTACATTTTAAATATAATCTTGATGTTTTACTGTATGTATATTATTATACATAACAGATAACAGGATAATAAAAATTACCCAGTAGCATCAACAAAAAAAAGATTTTTTTTTTTTTTAAAATATATAAATTAAGCAAAAGTTTTTCATGTTTTGAGTTATGCAAATGGTTACCCTTAAAAATGCTGATGGAAAATCTGAAAAACCTTTGGCTGTAACTTAAAACACTATCCGGTACTTTGTTATGCTGAGCATTAAGTAACTGATTCTGAAAATTCAAAATCTTATGTTAATTTTTCACAAGGAATCATTACAGGCTATTTGACTTATGTGAATTTCATGTGAAACTATGGAAGTTCAGTTTTTATATATTCTATCTTCAAATTAGAAAGAATGTGAATGTTAAAAATCATACTTGATCCACAGAATTTATTTTTCACATAAGGACAAATCACCTGGGAATGTCTGCCAATGTGCGTTATGTTAAATGAGATTTTGTTTTGAACTTCAAATGCAGTTTAAGTTTCCTGTGTCATCTGTATACAGTAACAATACCCGTATACTACCAAATAAACGCCCCTGTTTTGCAAATATAAAGTGTGTGTGAAATGCCATTACACAGAGAGTCAGTAATGAGGCATTTATCTAACTTTAAAACGAAATCTGCACATACTTATTTTGAAAAACGACTATCTTCCAGAAGGTAATTTTATTTTCCATAACAATGGGTAAGGTCCTTTATTAGGGGAATCGTTTATTCTGGGGTATAAGGTATATATACCAAGACAAATATGAATCTTTAAAAAAAAGTACACTAAGCCACAGACATCAAAACCTGTATAACGTAATACGGTAAAAAGACATTAAACAATAAATTTATTAAACAAGTTTAATAAATTCATTATTAAATGAGTGTGGTTTATCACATAATTCAATAATTTGTGTGTTAACAACTTTTTCTTTAGCAATTATATTCCCATAATATGATAATCTGTTAAATCACTATATGCATAGCATGTCATTGCCAGTTATGTGAAGATCCACACCATGTTCTGGAGAGATCAGAGCTTCTTCTAGACTCCATTATTAATTATGTGATAAATTTTCTGTCCAAAGTGTTGATAGAACATGTAGAAATATGGTCTATCTTAGACTGTACATCCATTGTCTAATAACACATAAAGACAGTGCACTCGACTATTAGATTATTTATCCAAAAAGTACAAACTTTGATTGAGATTGATGACCAATCCAAGTAAACAAAGTTGTCTCACTTACCAAACTTAGTAGGACTTATAACTGCAAAACCTTGTATAAAATTTCAAAATGCTGAGATATAAATATAAATGCCAAACAAGAGCCATAATTTGCCAAAAAAATATGGTAAGAGTTATCCCTAATTGATGTTATATCTGCAAATTAAATCTTACATATTAGTTTCAATAAAATGCATTGCTGATTGGTCAGATATGAACTTGATGGTACTTGCATGAAAACTTTAACCAGAAATTCTAAGTCAAACATGGGCCATAATTTGCATTATGTTTAAGCAAGAGTTATCTAACTTAGTTAATGTAATAGGTGTGATGACTGAAAGTCTACAATGAAGTTTCAATCAAATACATTGAGTGATTGGTTAGATATGGACTTGATGGTACTTGCAACACACAAAACTTTAACCAGATTTTTAAGTTAAACAAAGGTCATAATTTGTTATCAGCTGTCTTGGTGATGTTCTCATGGAAACTGCGTTACAACGAGTACAAAAGGCAGAAAGATAGGAATATTGTTTCTTAGATGAGGTGATAACAATTTGTGTTGTGTTAGCAGTTATTGAATAATAATGCCAATCTCACATTCTGATATGTATTTGAAGTATTCACGATCGGATAACACCAATATCTTTAATTTTTTTAATACATATTTGACTTGAGGAGGGGGCGAGGTGTCTTAAACTAATAAAATATTTTTGTTGTTGTCAGTATTGTAATTATAAGGATTAAATTTTGTTTTTTTGTTTTTTTATGCATGTGTAAAGATTGTAAAATCATGCACAAATCTTACATAAAATCCAAAGGATTCGGACTGTGTAAGAGTTCTACGTGATTTGACATGCTTTTCTCATGCACAAAAAAACTGAAAAATGGATTTAATCCTATAAGAAGAGTTGTCAGAAGACAACAAAGCTTGCCTCTGGGTGCTTAAGTCCAAAAAGGGCCATAACTGTGCCAAAACGCAATCCAGAGTTATGGTTCTTGTCTGTGTGTGTTCCATTGATGATGGTGAACACACATACGAAGTTTCATTCACATCCAATAAGAGGTTGCATTGATATCTTAAACTTAAATGCAAAAGTTCAACCTGGGTGTCTACAGACGCCGATGCCGACAACAATGCCGGGGTCATGGCAATAGTTCTCCTTGGACTTTGTCCCAGCGAGCTAATAAATCATATCTTACATTTATAACCAACAGCTTTTGGAAAGCGAACTTAAGTGTTCAAAGAAAACCTTCCATACTTAAAGCTGATATGCTTAGCATAGTTTGTGACAACTGTGCATGTTTATTGTAAACCAAGCTTTTTAGTAACTGTATAATTATATAAACCAAGCATAAATCATGGTCAAATCATTAAGTAGCTATATGGGTACAGTAACACATCAAAAACATTATGCTGAGTTTAAATTTAAGCTTCAATTATGAATGCAAACTAGTCCCTGAAGCGTCACATACATGTGCAGTGTCAGAAGTCTGTGTATGAAGTCATGCACAGCTGACATTAGTTTTATATTTGGATATATTTAGATTAAATATGAAGCATAACTGTGCAGGGGACAGAAATCTGTTAATATTTTATTCACAATGCCTTTCAAAGAAATACCAGTCTTAAAATCAACTACAAGAGTTTGCAGATGGTCATAATATATGAAATAATATAAGAGTTAATAACAGTTGCCAAAATAGGTTCAATTTTGTTTCAAATATGTTAAAGATTTATTGTATAATCATCTTTTTAGTAAAAAATTGTGACAATGCTAGTTTAGTTAATGCTAATCTATTTCAGCTTATTGCAAGTAAGATCATATGAATTGCTCTAGAGTCCATTTTCTTGGTAACACCAGTAATGAGTTGTTTGGGTAAGCCTGGAATCAAACTAGCAACCTCTGGCTCAAGTTGGCAACACTATATCCACTGCACTACCACCAAGCTTTTATAAATAGACAAGTTGTACCTGTATGCCAAATGTTACGATACATACATGAAACATTTTACAAAATTCTACAATACCAAATTTGTTTGGGATCTGTCTATTGTTATAACAAGAACCTGCTCTGTCATGTACAATTTGTACAAATTACTCTTGGTATCCATGGCAAAACCAAAAATTAGCAAATGAAAATAAAGTACAGCCTTCTGGCTCTGTTGAAGATCAACATATGGTTCAATGACAATGCTTTGACAATGTTACATTAAGCTAAACCAATTACCATGTGCCCAAAACAATTCCTTTTAAATTCAAACTGATTTCCACTATCAATTTTTATAATATTTTAATACCCTACAAGCCAAGGAATAAATTCCAAGAGAATATTTGTAATTAAATATGTATTCATATTGAATAAAGATGTATATATTCTGAAATAAATACTGTAAATACTGATAATCTGATCGAGCTCTTCAACATGGCCAAATAAGATTCCTAGTTTTCAAACCCATGTAAAAATCTGACTGACTGCAGACTTGATATAAACAGAATATCCCTTCCAAAATTGGTTTGACAAAATATTTATGTAATATTATTTATTTATTTTATATTTCTTCCGTTGTCTGTGACTTTGTGACCATACAAATCTATTTTTACACAAATTCAGAGCATTCGTTCAAAACAAATCTTATTTATGTCTAAAGTCTGCATGGTATCAATGATAACAGAGAGCATTATAATAGAAAAAAATATTTAAATAATAATCATGAAGATAATAATATGATTAAATAATATAAATTACTTTAACAATTTGTTTTTATTAATTCAACTCTTAAATTCTACTACATCAAACTTAAGCACACACTATCAATCATTAATTATTTTCATTTCAATTTCTTTTATAAATTAAAAAAAAAATAAGTTAAATAAAATAAAATTTACATGAATTTTTATCCAGAAACGATGATTAATATTAAAATAATTTTTTTGTTTGTTTCATTGCAAACGATAATTAATTGTTTAATTCACAGCTGTTTCTTTTTCAGTTTATTTAAGTTGTGTTGCGTTTAACAGATAATGAAACAAGAGTGAAACATGTTAACATAAAGCAACTGAGTATAATGTATTACTGCAGTGAAGTTTTCACTCATCAAGCTGCAAAATTGATAATCTGAACAACATGTGTTTTCACTCTTAAACTGCCACATTCTTATTTTAATCTAATTCAATTCAGAATAATTATTTGAAGTTTTGAAGAATTTACTTTGAATTTTATTGCTAGCATAATTAACGCTAGGCTGCGTGTATTGTGCAGTTTAATATTTTAGAGTGAAGACACACGTCCTGGACTCCAGATGACAAGTCAATGACTGCAGAATAACCACTCCATTCACTCTGTGATCTTTCCTATTGCATCAACAGACAAATTTATAATTAATCCAGCTCTAACGCAAATAAAAACACAACATTTAAATGTCTGTAAAAGAAGAAGACAGCCTCTTGTATGAACTGATATATGCAATTTGTATCAGTTTTGAGACCTACGACTGTGAAAAAAATCTGAAATATATCAAATATTTTATCAACTATTAATTGGTATGTAATTCTCAAATAACACACTTTTTCCCCCACACCAAAAAGAGGGCGGAGACCTTACCTGCCCCCGCCCAGCCCCCCAGTAACTCACCGTAGACCCAGGATAAGGCTAGGGACTCTACCAGACCTATGACGAGGAGGGAGTATGTGGCAGCATAGTTGTCAAATAACTGTAATATGTACATTCCTCCCTACACAATTATACAGAAAAAATGGGAGGTAACTCAGTGAATCTTGTACTCAAGGGAGATCACCCTCTTTATTAACTTACCATATATATATAATATGAACAGATATACTATAGTTTAGCAAGCATCTTGTGACCAAGATAGATATATATTTAAAGATAGCAGACTCTCCTTAAAAAGAAATCTAATTGTTTCAAAATTAGTTTAATATTAGCAAATTTGAAGATTGGCACAATGTACCGTGACTAACAAATAATTCATTTATAAAGGCAAATGTTTTGCACTGTGACTAAAATTTAATGTGTGTAAAATTTTTTTTATTTTTTTTAAACTTTATCAATGGCATATTTTTGAGCTACCCTACTATCTTTAAACATTTTGTTAGACATCTATCTTTTTAAGAGGTCTCCTGAAAAGAAAGTGTCATCTAGCTATAAATGGTACACATACTGTTAAACAAGTTTTATATAACAGTTCAAATTAATTACACATTTTTGTATTCATTCAACGTTAAAGATTTTGATATTTTCTTTCCATATTTAATAAAGTTATGGTACAATTTTAAAAGGAAGGTTGTTCTTTTTATAAAAAAAATAACAAAAAAAAAATAAAAATCATATATTCATCTTGAAATTAATTGTTATTAAAAGACTTAAAGAGAATTAAAAGAGATATGTATTTACAAATTATCATTTAAATGTGATATTTTCGATAAATGTCTAATTATGACAGCATGTAATATATACATGTATATATATATATATGAATTCAACTAGATTGATTTGAAGAAAACCAAATTAGATCTTGTCTTGTGACTGAATCCTATATGTATCCTACCATATACAAAGATCACAGACAACATCGAGTATACAAAAACATGACCTACCTGTGATGCAAATGCAAGGCCAACGATGAAGCAAACTGTTGATATTCCAATAAGTAGACCGAGTCGTCTTTTCTCATTTTTGCGGAAAATGCCTGGGAACTGGTCAAGAAGAGTTGTATGTACTGTGGTTACGGTTGATATCTGTAGATAAACAGAACATTTATTTTATATAAACAATGATTGTTTGACATTATATGAAACAAATCATAGATATAAGTGTATAAGTATTTTAAAAATAGGTTAAAGACCACATCTAACAGGTTATATAAGAGCCTCTGGCTAGCTCAGATGGTTACACTGTGTTAATATCAGTCAATATGTTACTAATGTATAACGAACTGGTACAGGACAACTCGACCCATGTAGGTCAGACTATACGTCATCACTTAAGCTATTAACCCCAGCATGTTACTAGAAAAGGGCATGATTTAAACCTTTTGTGAGTAGCTGGTGAGTTGACCAGCATGTTCTATGGGCCACACGTGCTGCCATGCTCTAACCAGTCAGTCAAACGTCCACATGAAAGGGCCCATGCGTGATTTCGGGGGGATAATGAAAGCTTAATTGATTTTTTTACCAATTAAATGTCACAGTGAAATATTGTTTTAAGTGGTGCTGGGCCTATATAAACTAGGCATTTTGACCAAGGAAGGCAGTCTCTTACGGAGAGGGTACTCTGGTCTGTCACTTGGCATATTGCTAAATTGTTGCTAAGAATTAAAGTACTGTTTGTTAAAACCATGTGTTTGTCTTAAGTAATTGTCATAGTAGTACAGCACATCTGACTGTCAATCCAGAGGTTGTGAGTTTGAATCCCCGACCGGTCACAGGCTCTGTAATGATTTGTCATAAAAATTTGTTCTACAGCCAGGAATCTCCCACCTCTGAATATGTAAGGAAGCAGTTTGTGATTTGCAGAGATAAGGTGCATTTAGTACTGGTTGCCAACCCCAGTAGAAATAATTAGTTGCATTAATCACTGTTACACAACATAATACGGTTGAATAAACATGGAAAACTCCATACCTAAGTAGAACCACCATCTCACATCAAATAAATTGCAAAATTTCTCAAATAAGGTTTTCAGTTTGAGTTTTGCTCAAACCCACAACATCAATATTGAGTGTCTTAGACAACTCAGTCTTGGGGGGATTCATCATACATATATATTACAAGTCACTGTTGCTGGTAGTGAAGATGACAATATTTTGGAGTGATGTGTGATGAAACAAGAGAAGATAGCAAAATCACATGTCACAGAAACTACTGTTGTCCACACCCAAACTAAGATTCTCGCCCATGACCTTCGTTGACATGTTGTTTTACTAACACCAGATAAATACACAGAATGATGCTACTTCTTAACATAACTTAAGAACTGCCCATGTTCAGCAAATTCTGCATTTCGTTAGTTGACTAGGCACCCAGTAAACTGTATTTGTTACAGATTTCACTGGGGTGAGGTCCTATGGCGTGCAATCTTTTGAATGAGTGAAGAATACATTGTTAGTATTATTTACATACATATTTTATATACTGGTAATAACAATATATTGATGATTACAAATTAGCTAACAAAATCATATGGTTTATTGTTTCAAACTGGAAAAGAAATAATGACAGATCTTGGTCTGATTAGTTACTGAATATTGGATATGAAACTGGAACAACAACACTGATCACCCTTGGGATACCGTTTTATATTTTGTTTTTCTTTATTATTGTTTTGGCGGTAAACTACAAGAAAACCAACAATAAAACTATGAGATATATGCAAAATTAGTCTTGATTGTAACACCTCTTGTGTGTAATCACGTTAAAAGTTTCTGATATCATCTGCAATCTGATTGGCTTACAACCGATAAAGGCGGAGCCTATGTATCTTGGTCATGTTTAGAACAATGATTGACATTTGCAGTGTCAATTAGTTTGTTTTTACAACAAATTGTAGGGGGAGTAAAAATACAATGCATAGGATATAGTAATTGCAGGAGATTTTGACTCCCGTCCAGGAGTCGCAGGTTTTCTCTTTAATTCCGGGAGACTCCCGCACAATGCGGGAGAGTTCATATGTCTGAACATGTTCTTGTGCTATTAAACTGAAAGATCTAACAAGTATCAAGCAATACAAATATCTTGTTCTAATCATTAATTATTCAGCCCATCTGATTTAATTATTTAAAGAAGGTGATAAAAAATCTTTCATTTCAATTTAAAATTTATTGAACAAGTAACTACGTACCTCTGCATGAAAGCATGATATATCACTGAATAAATAACAATTACAACTGTGATCTAGTTATTCATAATTAGTAGTATGTACATTTATAGTTAAAATATGGTGCTTAATACATGTACAGTTAATGACAATGAGAGTGTTACTTTGTTCTAAATCTTTAGGAGGCATCAACTCACCCAGAAGTGAAACAATGTAAATAATGAAAATTGTATGTATCTATTCTAAAAATAGAACTTTTTTTTTTTTACTCATTTTATTTTTTTAGTAGTCAATAGGTGGACTATTGTTGTTTTCTATTAAATCCAACCCCATCATGGGCGGATCCAGAAATTTTCGCTTCAGGGGATGCACACTGGATGCAAAGAAAACAACAGACATCCTAAGTTAAAATTTAGGTAAAAAAATGTGAAAAAATATATATTTTTTATTTTTAGACGGGAAATTACTGGGTGCCACCCCCTCCCCACCACACACACACACTGAATCCTCCCTTGCCCATTCTGAAGTTTACAATAACCATACAAGTTCATTTGACATTCATATAACAAACCTATAACAGATATCCAGTAAAGAGGGAAGTGCATTCAGATTTGTATCTAAATTAGTTTCACTATAAACAGTCATAAACAAATATTTAAGTTATGCTACAGTACAAAGATAACTTTGAAAAAAAAAATATTGACAGCGATAAAGTGATTCGTGACGTAATAGCGCATGCGACAGTTTCACGCATATAAGCGAAAGCAGATCCTGAGCAAGTTACCGCACCAAACTAGTATTCGGTACTCATTGTTTCTCAGTGCATATAAATAATATATTGCTGGCTACGCTCATGAAAATGATACAGTTTTATTACAGACAACAATGTTTTTTTAAAAAAACAACAGAAAACCCAATACAATGCATAATGTTAGTCAAGTCATAGCTTCTGTAGTCTTGTTAATGGATCCCTTATCTAATGGTCTTAATCCACACTCTACCACTGTATTTTGCTTATTTAAAAAATAATCTGGTATATCACATGAATATATAACGCTTCATTATGTCTGTGTAATAAAAAATCTTCAGTGGGTAAAGTTGCCTTGTTTTCTACCGTTGCGATGTTATGATGATGTCTATTTGCTTTGCAGAATCTGAGAATCTGGATAATGAGTGCACCTACGTGTATAGTTGTGTGTACTCTCAAACATTGGCGGAGATTGTCGGAAAACAATCGGCGATATTTGTAAACAAAGACCTCATAAATGTTCGGACCAATGGTTTAAAAAATTCACACTTTGATTGAGGTTGTTGTTTTTTTTGTATGGTTTTTAAATAGCAGTCAATAAGGGATTTATAGGTATGGTTTTGGCAATATTACAAGCACATTTAATTTCAACCATTTTTATAATTATCAAAAATTGTGTTGTTTTTTTTAAGTTTAATGGTACTTAACTGTCACTTCTAAGTCTTTGGTAAACCATGAACAGGTGTTAACTAGCATTTAGTAATAATTCAGCACAGTAGATGGTGAATCATTAAGCATGAAAATTATAGTTATGACAATATAGATCTACAAAGTTTGTCAGCAAAATGATCCAACTGTACAAGTCAAAAAGAAAATCATTCAGTTTGATAAAATCAGTGTGATCATCTTCAGCAACATCTGTTATTTCATAGAAGTTTGATTTGATGCACTGATGAACAAAGTTTGAGTGATTTTTTTTTACTTTAAGCTGGGCCCGGTTTCTTTACTTTAAGCTGGGCCTGGGCCCAGTTTCTTTACTTTAAGCTGGGCCTGGACCTGGTTGCTTTTATACTCTGGATTCTTAACTTTCAGCTGGGCCCAGTTTGCAAAGTCTGTAACATGTCCCAATATCAATCCAGGAGCCTTGAGTTTGATCAGTGATGATTGATTATATAACAATTTGTCTCATCATTAATTTTGTCTCTTACTGCTGATTCAAGTGGGAAACTTATCAGTTACTTGTGGAGATGGGTGTGCTTGAGTACTGGTTAACCTTTCAGGATCCCAAGAAACAGTGGATAGGTTCACTGATCTTTTGTATCTCTCATTGGTATTATATGACACTAGACACTCAATCTTTTCTATAAAAGGAATGCATTTCAAAATAACAAATATGTGTTGACAAGAGGCAGCAAGTGTAAGCAGGAGATAAAGTATTAAAGAAGTTACCTGTGTACCAAGTCCAAGAGTAATCAACATGGAGAAAAACAGAACAGACCAGAGTTGGGAAATAGGCAGTTTGGTGACCACTTCAGGGTACACAATAAAAGCGAGCCCTGCACCTTCTGCCGCTACCTCACTGACATCTTTGTGCATCTCGGAGGCCATATAGCCAATAATGCTGAAGATTACTAGACCAGCAAACACACTCGTCACACAGTCCATCACAGATACAATTATAGCATCCCTGTAATATGATTGGATAATAAAGATCAGAGTCCATCATAGATAAAAGTATAGCATCCCTGTATTATGATTGGATAATAAAGATCACACAGTCCATCATAGATACAATTATAGCATCCCTGTAATACGATTGGATAATAAAGATCACACAATCCATCCACAGATACAATTATAGCATCCCTGTAATATGATTGGATAATAAAGATCACACATTCCATCACAGATACAATTATAGCATCCCTGTAATATAATTGGATAATAAAGATCACAGTCCATCACAGATACAATTATAGCATCCCTGTAATACGATTGGATAATAAAGATCAGAGTCCATCATAGATAAAAAGTATAGCATCCCTGTAATATAATTGGATAATAAAGATCACACAGTCCATCACAGATAAAAGTATAGCATCCCTGTAATATGATTGGATAATAAAGATCACACAGTCCATCACAGATACAATTATAGCATCCCTGTAATATAATTGGATAATAAAGATCACAGTCCATCACAGGTACAATTATAGCATCCCTGTAATATGATTGGATAATAAAGATCAGAGTCCATCATAGATAAAAGTATAGCATCCCTGTAATATAATTGGATAATAAAGATCACACAGTCCATCACAGATAAAAGTATAGCATCCCTGTAATATAACTGGATAATAAAGATCACACAGTCCATCACAGATAAAAGTATAGCATCCCTGTAATATAACTGGATAATAAAGATCACACAGTCCATCACAGATAAAAGTATAGCATCCCTGTAATATGATTGGATAATAAAGATCACACAGTCCATCACAGATACAATTATAGCATCCCTGTAATATAATTGGATAATAAAGATCACAGTCCATCACAGGTACAATTATAGCATCCCTGTAATATGATTGGATAATAAAGATCAGAGTCCATCATAGATAAAAGTATAGCATCCCTGTAATATAATTGGATAATAAAGATCACAGTCCATCATAGATAAAAGTATAAGCATCCCTGTAATATAATTGGATAATAAAGATCACACAGTCCATCACAGATAAAATTATAACATCCCTGTAATATAATTAGGATAATAAAGATCACAAGTCCATCACAGATACAATTATAGCATCCCTGTAATATGATTGGATAATAAAGATCACACAGTCCATCATAGATAAAATTATAGCATCCCTGTAATATGAATTGGATAATAAAGATCACACAGTCCATCATAGATAAAATTATAGCATCCCTGTAATATAATTGGATAATAAAGATCACACAATCCATCACAGATACAATTATAGCATCCCTGTAATATAATTGGATAATAAAGATCACACAGTCCATCACAGATAAAAATAAAGCATCCCTGTAATATAATTGGATAATAAAGATCACACATTCCATCACAGATACAAGTATAGCATCCCTGTAATATGAATTGGATAATAAAGATCACAGTCCATCACAAAAGTATAGCATCCCTGTAATATGACTGGATAATAAAGATCACACAGTCCATCACAGATAAAAGTATAGCATCCCTGTAATATGATTGGATAATAAAGACCACACAGTCCATCACAGATAAAACTATAGCATCCCTGTAATATGATTGGATAATAAAGATCACACAGTCCATCACAGATACAATTATAGCATCCCTGTAATATGATTAGATAATAAAGATCACACATTCCATCACAAAAGTATAGCATCCCTGTAATATAACTGGATAATAAAGATCACACAGTCCATCACAAAAGTATAGCATCCCTGTAATATGACTGGATAATAAAGATCACACAGTCCATCACAGATAAAAGTATAGCATCCCTGTAATATGATTGGATAATAAAGACCACACAGTCCATCACAGATAAAAGTATAGCATCCCTGTAATATGATTGGATAATAAAGATCACACAGTCCATCACAGATACAATTATAGCATCCCTGTAAAATGATTGGATAATAAAGATCACAGTCCATCATATATAAAAGTATAGCATCCCTGTTTTATACATGTACACTGTATTTCAACTGTATAGTTATATTGTTTTATGGTTTGTTAATTCAGGACTATGATTCTTTAATGTGCTCAATAGTAAAATTTTCAGTGACTGAAAGATAATTAAAAGTATTTCTCAAATGGGTGTATGTCACATGTGACAATTCACATTTTTTAATAACACCAGTAATAAAAATCAACAGTTGAACAAACTTGCTATAACATTTCTATAAATGGATGCAAAATTACTATATTTAATATAATCATTGATTTGTGAAAATTATTTTTTACCACTTTGCATACTAAACCATTTGAGTAAATTGCTCTATCATGACAGCAGTCCTAATACATGCAACACTTTTCAATACAGTTAAACAGATTAAGTATGTAGTTAAATGTTAAAATCAAGTGCTCCAGTCCAGTATTTTACATGGTAGGTAGATAGCTCATTTTTCTCTCTCCAGACTTTCATTTTGCATAGTCATTTTAAACCAAAACAGAGAGAAATCATGCAATTAAATGCTTTGAAAGGCAATGTAAAAGTTTGGGTATCTGCAGTTTTGAGTGGGTGGGTAGGAGAACGGTAAACACAGGATGAAAACAGTAACTGCTGTTGTTTTTCAGCAATCACATGCTTGAAAGATTCAAGCAGTATGTATTATAGTATATCTAAGATTTCTAAAGAAGACAATAAAGTAGTAAAGCATGGTGGTAGTGTAGTGGATAGAGTGTTGGCCCCTCATGACAGATGTTGCGGGTTCAATCCCCAGCTCGACCTGATGCCTCTCTAGAAACAACAATCAGTACTGTTTCTACCCAGAGATCAGACTCTAGAGCGGCTCTGAGCTTTTTTCACAATCAAGCTAAAATAAGTTAGTATAAACTAACGAAATAGTAGGCAAATAAACACTGCAATTTCATGAAAACATTAAAACTTACATGAAGCAGTTATTGTGGAACTTGTTATAACTGGCCAATGTGATGAGACCACCCCAGCACGGGGATAGGGAGAAAAATATCTGTATGGCAGCATCTCCCCACACCTACAGTAACAGGTATACAAGATACAATCTCACATTTTTCTTGCAATAAACAACATGAATGTATTTTATATATTTTACGGAATATTTAATAAATTATTTTAATAAAAATATTTTACATTTATTTTACTGAAAAAATCTTATTGAAATTTTATACATGGGTTTTATTGAATATTTAAATGGAAGTTTGTTCGTGCATGAGCTTCATATACAAGCAAAAGCATAAATTTTAAATATTTTTGTAGTTATATATATATATATACATAAATATTTGACCCTTGCTACCTTTGTTTTGGAGTAAATGAATAAATAAGACATATCACCATAACCTACATAACTTATATATGGCATCAAGTTTTATTCTAAAGAAAAGCATCAGAACAATTGTGAGTAAAACTATTGCCCTGGGAAACTTTTTCGCATAAAAGTTTTGAGCTCAAGCTGGGCTTGAACCCACAAACTTGGAATGTGATCATTATTGAGCTAGATGGTGCCTGAAAACCACTTAATCCCTGAGGATCCCCATTTTCTAGTTACATATCCCAAAAACAAAAGTCATCCCTTCTGCAAGGTCTGTATGTCCCTATTGTGAATTTTTGTAATGACCAGAAGATAAATATATATTGACCACCAAGGATGTCGCCAAGAACAAGATATTCTGTACAGGGCAAGTTACATGTGCCATATTCTTTTCTTTCATGTTAATTATACCGCAGCGGTGGTCTAGTGGTAGAGCTTCTGAGGTCTGGTCGCCCGGTGTCAGTATAATGTGACTAGGTTGGGTATCATACAATGTGTATGTGGCTTGATATTCTAGTGTGGCAGCACTTAGAATACTGTCTCAAGTAGACACCACTGCAAGAGAACTGAAAAATTGTTGAAAGCTACACTCATATTAATTTTTATGTATCTGTCTTTTTTCCTCATCATGTTAACTACTATATATATATAATTGCCCTGTTTCGAATAACAACTATGTAACGCCTTTTTCTTATATCTAGTCATATTTCACTGTACAACTTAAACCAGGATGCTGGTAAATGCTCTCCTTATCTTTCAAAAGATAAAAATGAAAATAATAACCAGCGGGGCTAAAATAGAATGATGGAAATAACTATTCTTTAGACAATTATAAATTCTACACATTACCTTTGCTTCTCCAAGTTTGTGCCACTGCGGTTTGAAGTAGTAGATTATTCCGTTCACTGAGCCTTCTAAAGTCAGACTACGTACCAATAATATTGTTAGCACAATGTATGGGAAAAATGCGGTGAAATAAGCCGCCTGAAAAATAAAATGCAAACAATTTTTTAAAAAAAGTTTTGTTATAGTCTTGTATTCAAGTTACTTGAGTGTGTCGTTAGATGGGAGAGCATCAAATTAAGGTTGTGGGTTTGATCCCTCACCTATATGTGTTATGGTCACTATGTTATGTGTGTTATGTGCTTGAATAAAACACTTTATCTACATATGACCAGTACTGGTTCTATCCAGAAAGGCATTGTGTAAGATTGGTACGAGTAAAATCCTGACAATCTACCTAAAATAGTTATTAAAGAATCCCTAAGAGAATGACAGAATAACAAAACAAGACACTAAATGTGACCTAGACCTATGGGTTACAGACCTTCTGGGTGCGACACATCTTCAAGTCATGATATAACTCCAGGAATATTGAAAGAGATCTGTGCATAAAGAAAGCAATAACAGGCAAGACAGGATTTTTATCTACAGACAGACAGACAGACAGACAGAAACTCTGAAACCAGTATACCGAGACCCCCTACAACTAAGGTGCTAGAACAATGCACACAGTCATTATAAAAGATTATCCCCAACTAAAAAGAGTCAGAAAAAAAGTCTTTTTATTAAGCCTCAAATAAACATTATAAAAAATATCTTTATTACATCACTGTAGGAATATTACATAAAAATACCATTCTAAACTGAGACAATGGGTATCAAGGTATATAAGAATACCAGGTAAGATCACAGAATGAATCTGAGTAAAGCCACCATCCCTCCACAAACTTTCACACAAAATAAAGAATTTTTAGACCAAGTTGGTCTCAAACTCATGAATTCAGTGGTGAAAGTTAACCTTTTACTTCATAGATACGCATTTTCCCACACCAATCACAGAAGGCCTTTGATAACAGTGCAGGAAGAGTTCAGATTGCTCGTGCCGAGCAATCTGAACAATTCCTGCACTGTTTTCCACTCTGTCAGTTGATATAAACAAAATTCACCCAATAATTCAAAAGCCTTCTATATTAGAGGTGTCTAAAGCCGTCTATATTAGAGGTGTCCAAAGCCTTCTATATTAGAGCTGTCCAAAGGTGTCTATATTAGAGGTGTCCAAAAGCCCTCTATATTAGGTGTCCAAAGCCTTCTATATTAGAGTTGTCCAAAGGCTTCTATATTAGAGATGTCCAAAGGCGCCTATATGAAGTAAAGGGTTAAATGACCTTAAGAAACCACTTAGTCACCGAAGAACCTTTAACTAACCTTTAAACTGAGACAAAAGATGAAGTTTTAGTCATTATCACTTTAAGTCATTATCATCATTATGTAATGGACCTAACCAAAGTACCAAACATGCGTAATGACAAAAGAAAAATCAATCGTAATTATTTTATGACATTTATAAATAATCTGCCATGTGAACTGAATCATAGCAATTATTGTTCAGATGTGATAATCTATCAAGCTAATTATCTTAAAAGCTGCTATTTCCAGAGATTAAAAGTCCGTCCATTAATTATTGCGATGAAATAGGCAGTCAATAATATGTAGCATGCAAAATAATGTAATTGAGTTGGATTGATGGAAAAAATAAAGTGACCATTATAATTCATAATGATTTCTTGAAATCTTCTATTCTTTTAAATTTCAGTCCACATTACATGAATACAAGTGTGTAACTGCTAACGTGTAGACTGCTCTGTTGAATAGAAAGCCATCTATAACTGCATAAGTCACTTCCAAGAGATGCTGTAGTATTGAAATACAACCATTGGGTGTGACCTTGACCTAACTTATGCTTTAAAGGAAGTTTGTCAGGATCTTCCAGAAAATTTCAAATTGGTAAAAAGCATTTTATTCCCAATATATCATGCCATGCCTATGTACACTCACTTTCCATATTACCATAAGGATAAACATAACAAAATGATATATTCAAAATGGCTTCTCTAACTTGGGCTACACATGCCTAGGTTAAACTAAAATAGATTTCCTGCTGAAAATGACAACACCTTTTGTGACATATTAAATGAGTCATGTGATTTCATTTTAGATTTCAATTTGATCTGAATGCTGTTGTGAATGTCGTCAAACAGTATTTAAGTGTTGTCTATTTTTAGAATGGGAATTTCATTTCAAGTTTACCTCTCTAATCTACATATTGACTTTGTCACGTTTTGTTGGATTTGACACTAAACTATTCTGATAATATTTATTCACGACAATGAAATGCTTTTTTTCCTGATATACTCCCTTTAAGATGGAAATGATAACGATATTGAACTGGAAGTGTGGTCCGTAGCACTTGTCATGCACGAGGTTGTCAGAACTGTCATTATAGGAACTTATACAGAACACTTCTATACCTTACATCAGAAACTATCCTGTTTTATTGGCATGTTCAATAAATCTATTTTCTTTTAGCAACAAATTGTACTACCAACTCTACTCATTTTCATTTTCTAATAGAAAACACTTACCAGTAGTCTGCAACTTCAAAGAAACACTTACACACCCTGGAACATTGCGTCCATGCAATATTTAATAGTTCACTCTCTACAAACCCCTTTTGCATAATTACATTGACTATTCATGACATGTTAGGAAGAGGGTAAATTAAATGTCGAAGTATACATCACTTTGTAATAAACAAGGGCAGGCCACTATTGTCTACTGTCTGCTGGGCTCCCTTGGGGAGGTGGTACAGTAATTAATGAGAAATAATTCAAAGGAGAGGTCAGAAAGCTAGTGTTGAAAACTGGAGATTGGATTGGATTCAATGAAGCGGATGACAAAAATGTTTCGCCTCTAAAAAAGAGTGTCAAAACAAAGGTACATATTACATTGTTGATTACAAATGCCCAAATAACCGAGTCTCATTGTCATTCGTCTCTCACTGCTGAATGAAGTGGGAAATATATCAGTTACTTGCAGAGATGGATGTGCCCGAGTGCTGGTTAAACTTTCAAGAGCCCAGGAAAGATTGGTTAGGTTAACTGATCGTCTGCTAACTTTCAATGGCATAAAATTAACACTAAATATTCAAACAAACAAATACATTTGTGCAAATGCATAATATTGAGGACAATATTGTCCAGTAAAAAACACGGTCAAAACAAATATTTTGCTATGCATTAATTTTATATATTTATCATCTAAAAGGATTTAATTATATGTTGCTCCAAATAACAACAATAATTATATGTTGCTCCAAATAACAACATTAATTATTCTTCAAATCTTGTCAAATAATAGGTCTTGAAAGTGCACAAAATAATTGCAGTATCATTGTTTTAGACAGAGAGAAGACAAGTAGAAGAAAGAAGAGAGAAGACAAGTAGAAGAAAAAAAAGGGAAGACAAGTAGAAGAAAGAAGAGAGAAGACAAGTAGAAGAAAGAAAATCATTTATTTATCAATCATGACCAGGGATTTTATTTGATAAAGTCATGGCATAACCTCATTTTGACTATTATGCCATACCTTCAGACAAGAATCAGATGTAGTACAATGATCTATCATTTACTTGGGCCTGATCAGCTCAGTCGATAGCCATCTTAGTACCAATCCAGGGGATGTGAGTTTGAATCCCTGTCTGGCCACAGTCTCAGTGATGACTGATATGAGACATTGAGTCTTATTATAGTTTGTCTTTCACTGCTGATCTAAGTGGGAAAGTTATCAGTTACTTGTCGATATCTGTGTGGTGGAGTACTGGTTTACCTTTCATGATACACAAATATGGTGTTAAATATTCAAACAAACAAACCTTCAGCATTAACAAAAATTTAAGCTTTTATAAGAATCAAATTAATAAAAAACACACTACCAGCACCCAATATTAGTCTGAACGTGCCAAGTCTGCATCACGGACGATACCTTTAAATGTCTGATAAATGCCATCACCAGACTGCTATTCATAAATACCAGAATGCTTTTAGGTGCATCAACAGACTGTTGACTGACATCATCACTTTTTTATTTTCATTTAAAAACTAAAAATTTAGTGTTATGTAATTCACAAAATAGTTTAGTTTGAGTGATTCAACTATAAACTGCAGTGGTAGTGCAGTGGTTCAGGGTATCAATCCCATGCTCAGCCTGATCACATCTCAAATACAACTCTGTTCTGGTACTACCAAAATAAAAAAATAAAATAAAATAAAAATGTTCATATATTTATATAAACTGAGTTATCTTTGCAATTTTTCTTTTTTGATAAAAAGCAACAACATCCCTTCCTTACCTTTCCACCAGACTTGATTCCCTTGGCCAAGCAGAAGCAGACAAGGATCCAGGCACAGAACAGACATAGAACCAGCTCCCATTTCAATGTTCCCATGTTCTCAACACCATGTGTGATATCCAACACAACCTCACTGAAATGATAATAATATTGATTGTTTACAGTAATGATCAAAAATTTAATCATAATGATTGTTTACAGTAATGAACAAGAAATGAAAATCATAATGACAGTTTACAGTAATGAACAAGAAAGGATAATCATAATGACAGTTTACAGTAATGAACAAGAAAGGATAATCATATTGATAGTTTACAGTAATGAACAAGAAAGGATAATCATAATAACAGTTTACAGTAATTAACTATAAACGATAATCATATTAATTGTTTACAGTAATGAACAAGAAATGATAATCATAATGACTGTTTGCAGTAATTAACAATAAATGATAATCATAATGACTGTTTGCAGTAATGAACAAGAAATGATAATCATAATGATAGTTTACAGTAGCGAACAAGAAATGATGATCACAATGATTATTTTCAGTAATGAACAGGTTATTTACAGTAAAAAACAATGAACGATAATCATAATGACTGTTTACAGTAATGAACAAGAAATGATTATCATATTGACTATTTACAGTAATGAACAAGAAATGATAATCATAATGACTGTTTACAGTAATGAACAAGAAATGATAATCATAATGACTGTTTACAGTAATGAACAAGAAATGATAATCATAATGATTGTTTACAGTTATGAACAAGAAATGATAATCATAATGACAGTTTACAGTAGTGAACAAGAAATGATAGTCATAATGACAGTTTACAGTAATGAACAAGAAATAATCATACTGACTGTTTACAGTAAAGAATAAGATATGATAATTGTAATGACTGTTTACAGTAATGAACATGAAATGACAATCATAATGACTGTTTACAGTAATGAACAAGAAATGATAATTGTTATGGCTGTTTACAGTAATGAAAATGATTATTTACAGTTTCAATAATATAAATATACCCAGTTGTGGTAGCCTGATCTTGCCTAAATAAGGGGACCTATAGCATGACCATTTAATGTTTGTGCTGTCTGTAATTAAGCTTGATCAGATTAAAAAACGAGAGACATGGATATCTATGAAAACCAGGATTTTTGTTTGACCCTTGACACTTTAATACCATTTTTTGCATGTGCACAAACAGACAGAAGTATCACTGAACACATTTAACCACTCTTTGAATGACAGGGGCACAAAAACACACATTCCATATAAAGACAACATTTTGACCCAATTAGTTGTTCAAGTGGAAATCATTTTGCTACTTTTAGTAACAATTAACTTGACACCAGTGACCCCGTAAGTAATCCACACCTTTGTCTGCAAACAAGTTTAAACTGAAGATATACTGAAAAAAAATAAGCAAAACATGGCATGCATTATAGTAAAAGTTTCATGTAATGACATGTAACCTAACAAAAGAAATGAAAACTGTGTTAACCCTATAAATAATTAAACATACAAACTTTGCCAGTGGAAAATTTTGGTCAAACAAGGAAGGACAAAGATGGTGAATAATTCATGATCAAGCAAAAGGTTTAAAGAAGACATTAAATCAATGATCAAACATTAGTAGTCAGACACAAAATATATAAAACACTTTTTATTGTAATCCCACGCCCTAAAACACTTAATACGCCCTAAAATATTTAATACGCCCTCAAACATTTAAAACGAAATGAAGAGATCTTTTTTATCAAGTTGTTGAATCAGCAGTACATACAGATATAGGTCAAATTAAGTAAAAAATTCCATGCTTCGGTATTTTTTCTTTCATTACAGAAACACTTATGTTTGAACTGTCTCTTACAATGTTTTTTTTCAAAAAGGTTTTATCGACTTTATGGTAAGTATTTTTTGTAATTAACACTGAAGGATCATAACAATGATGTCAGCGGTATGTAAGACCATGGTATTGCATACTATTTACTGACAACTGAATGCATACAACAAAGGCTTTTTGTATGCAGGCACTCAATAAGGGCTGCTTGTATGCACTGCATAATAATAAGAAAAAATGTAGTTTGTATGCAACTGCGTCAATAGTTAACGTTTATCTTTATTACGACATTTGAGTTACATATATAAAAATTATTTTAATGAATTAGTTCAATATTTTATTGACGAATCTTGTAAATTACGTGAGACTGAATGAAATGAATACCTAGGATTCATTAAGCTATTCTACTTTTGTGAACAGCATTTGAACAAAGTAAAGTAATACTGACTCTATATAGAGTAATACAGACATTATACAGAGTAGTACTGACACTTTACAGAGTAGTACTGACACTTTACAGAGTAGTACTGACACTATACGGAGTAATACTGACTCTATATAGAGTTAATATGATATTATACAGAGTAATACAGACATTATACATAGAAGTACTGACACTTTACTGAGTAATACTGACACTATATGGAGGTATACGCTCATTATACAGAAAAATACAGACATTATACAGAGTAACACTGACATTATATAGAGGTATACGGACATTATACAGAGAAAAACAGACATTATACAGAGTAGAACTGACACTATATGGAGTAATACTGACACTATAAAGAGGTATACGGACATTATACAGAAAAATACAGACATTATACATAGTAGTACTGACACTTTACTGAGTAAAACTGACACTATATGGAGGTATAGGATCATTATACAGAGAAAAACAGACATTACACAGAGTAGTACTGACACTATATGGAGTAATACTGACACTATATAGAGGTATACGGACATTGTTTACAGAGTAATACAGACATTATACAGAGTAATACTGACATTATACGGAGTAATACTGACACTATACGGAGTAATACTGACACTATACAGAGTAACACTGACATAATACGGAGTAATACTGACATTATACGGAGTAATACTGACACTATACTGAGTAATACAGACATTCTACGGAGTAATACTGACATTATACAGAGTAATACTGACACTATATGGAGTAATACTGACACTATACAGAGTAAAACTGACACTATACAGAGTAATACTGACACTTTATGGAGTAATACTGACACTATAAAGAGTAAAACTAACACTTTAAGGAGTAATATTGACACTATACAGAGTAATACTGACACTTTACAGAGTAATACTGACACTATACATAGCAATACTGACACTATATAGAGTAATACTGACATTATACAGAGTTAAACAGACATTATGCAGATTAATACAGACATTATACAGATTAATACAGACATTATACAGAGTAATACTGACATTATACAGAGTTAAACAGACATTATGCAGATTAATACAGACATTATACAGATTAACACTGACATTATACAGAGTAATACTGACATTATACAGATTAATACAGACATTATACAGAGTAATACTGACACTATATAGAGTTATGCGGACATTATACAGAGTAATACTGACATTATACAGATTAATACAGACATAATACAGAGTAATTCTGACACTATATAGAGTTATGCGGACATTATACAGAGTAATACTGATATTATTCAGAGTAAAACTGACTCTATATAGGTCTCACTACACAGTTGAATTTTGTTCTTTGTTTTATATAAAATAAGGTCTAGGATTTCACTGGTAAAAAAAGAATTCCACATAGAATTTTGTTTAAAGTATTTTTTTTTCATAGCAGGAATGTATACACCCATAAAAATGCAAAATAACTGGTAGGTTGACCAAGTTGGTTTATTTTAAAGTGGGTGCAGTGACACCCTGAGCTTTTTTGAAAAAAGAAGTCCTCAAATGCTCATAAATACATGCATATATTGAAATCCTATAAAAGTCACATTTTTAACACCAGTGATGTTTTATTGCAGTATATGCTATGCCAACTTTTGCTCTACTCATCTGCAGCAAGAAACCACAGCCACTATGAACCATTTTGAAAATATTTCATAACCTAAGTACAAAGGCCTATTTTTAAGAGTAAGAATCTTGCTACTGTGGGAAAAAGGGGCGTAACTGTGTAGTGAGACATATAGAGTTATACGGACATTATACAGGGTAAAACAGACATTATTCAGAGTAATACTGACACTTTACAGAGTAATACTGACACAAAGGGTAATACTGACACTATATAGAGTTATACTGACCCAAAGAGTAATACTGACTATATGAGTTATACAGACATTAAACAGAGCAAAACAGACATTATTTAGAGTAATACTGACACTTTACAGATTATACTGACACTATATAGAGTAATACTGACACTATATGGAGTTATACTGACCCAAAGGGTAATACTGACTATATGAGTTATATGGACATTAAACAGAGCAAAACAGACATTATTCAGAGTAATACTGACACTTTACAGAATAATACTGACACTATATAGAGTAATACTGACACTATATGGAGTTATACTGATCCAAAGGGTAATACTGACTCTATATAGAGTTATAAGGACATTATACAGAGCAAAACAGACATTATTCAGAGTAATACTGACACTTTACAGAGTAATACTGACACAATATAGAGTAATACTGACACTATATAGGCTGATACTGGCACTTTAAGGGTAATACTGACACTACATAGAGTAATACTGACACTATACAGAGTAATACTGATACTATACAGAGTAATACTGACACTATATGGAATAATACTGACACTATACAAAGGTATACTGACACTATACAAAGGTATACTGTCACCATACAGAGTACTACTGACACTATACCGAGTAATAGGGACACTATATATAGTACTACTGACACTATACAGAGTAATATTTACACTTTATGGAGTAATACTGATGCTAAACAGAGTCATACTGACACAATACAAGGTAATACTGACACTATACAGAGTTAAACTGATACTAAACATAGTAATACTGACACTATACAGAGTAATACTGACACTTTACACAGTAATACTGCCAAAACAGAGTAATACTGACATTATACAGAGTAATACTGACACAATAAAAAATGCTTAGCACAAATATAAATACTGAGATTGATTCCTTTGAAAAATTTATCACAATTTTTATGACAATGAGGGCTAAGTGATTATACATATAAAGAGTTTTATTTTCCTAGAAGGTTAGGCATATTTCTAAAATGATGGCAAGAAATATCTATTTCTTTTTCATTTAATGCATGGGTTTTGTCTCCTTGAAAAAATGCAAACTTTCGTTTTACAAAATACACGAACAACAAAATCAAAAATTTTGTGCAAAATTAATCATATAACTTTTTTGCCGGTGTCGTATAGTATTATGACCCCCGCGGTAAAATGACCCGCCCCATAGTAAAATGACCCCCCCCCCCTATTTCTTTCATCTTATACAATAATTCAGTGCACAATAAACTGTTTGGAAATAGAATATAGTGTGACCAGTTAATTATGATGAACTTCAACAATTTAGTATGTGTGTGTGTTGGGGCGGGGGAGGGGGTCACTTTACCATGGCTATAGTAAAATGACCCCCCTATTTATTTCATCTTATACACATTCATTGTACTTTTTATAATCATCAAGTCAATAATAATCTGTATTGATTTAAAATTTAGTCTAATCGGTGAATAATATTAATAAAAAAAAAAGAAAATTGAGAGGGGGGTCACTTTACCATGGCCATAGTAAAATGACCCCCTCCCCCCCCCCTCCTATTTTTTTCATTTGACACAATTTCGTTGTATATTTTTATACATGTATTTACTTAGTAAATAATAAACTGTATTGATTTAAAATTCAGTCTTGTCAGTGAATAAAAATAATTATTAAAAAGAAATTTGGGAGGGATGGGGGTCATTTTACCATGGCCATAGCAAAATGACCCCCCTCCCTATTGTTTTCATCTTCTACAATTTTAATGTATTTTTTATACTTACTAAGTGACTAATTAACTGTATTGATTTACAATTCAGTCTTATCTGTGAATAATAATAATAATAATAAAAAAGAAAATTGGGAGGGGATGGGGGGTCACTTTACCATGGCCATAGTAAAATGACCCCTCTATTTTTTCATCTTTTTTTTCATCTTATACAATTTCATTGTATTTTTTATAATTATTCAGTAAATAATAAACTGTATTGATTTAAAATCAGTCTTATCAGTGAATAATAATAATAATAAAAGAAAATTGGGAGGGGTAGGAGGGGGTCACTTTACCATGGCCATAGTAAAATGACCCCCCTATTTTTTCATCTGATACAATTTCATTGTATTTTTTATATTTACTAAGTAAATAATAAACTGTATTGATTTACAATTTAGTCCTATAAGTGAAAAATAATAATAATAATGAAGAAAATTTTGAGAGAGGAGGGGGTCCCTTTACCATGGCCATAGTACTGAATATTAATTCAACAAAGTTTATTATTAACTTCGTATATATAAAAAAAAAGAATGAACTTATTTAAGATGATAAAAAATAGGGGGGTCATTTTACTATGGCAATGGTAAAGTGACCCCCTACCCCCTCCCAATTTTCTTTCTTATTTTTATTATTATTCACTGATAAGACTAAATTTTAAAACAGTACAGTTTATTATTTACTTAGTGAATATAAAAAAAAAATCCATGAACATGTATGAAATGAAATAAATAGGGGGGCCATTTTACTATGGCCATGGTAAAGTGACCCCCTCCTCTCTCAAAATTTTCTTCATTAATTATTCACGTATAGGACTGAATTGTAAATCAATACAGTTTATTATTTATTTAGTAAATATAAAAAATACAATGAAATTGTATCAGATGAAAAAAAATAGGGTGGTCATTTTACTATGGCCATGGTAAAGTGACCCCCCTCCACCCCTCCCAATTTTCTTTCTTATTTTTATTATTAATCACTGATAAGACTTGATTTTAAATCAATACAGTTCATTATTGACTTAGTAATATAAAAAAATACAATGAACTTGTATGAAATGAAAAAAATAAGGGGGGTCATTTTACTATGGCCATGGTAAAATGACCCCCACCCCTCCCAATTTTCTTTTTTATTTTTATTATTAAACACTGATAAGACTGAATTTTAAATCAATACAGTTTATTATTTACTAAGTAAATATAAAAAATACAATAAAATTGTATAAGATGAAAACAATAGGGATGGGGGTAATTTTACTATGGCCATGGTAAAATGACCCCCCACGCCTCCCAATTTTCTTCATTATTATTATTATTAATCACTGATAAGATTGAATTTTGAATCAATACAGTTTATTATTTACTTAGTAAATATAAAAAAATAATATGAACTTGTATTAAATGAAAAATATAGGGGGGTCATTTTACTATGGCCATGGTAAAGTGACCCCCTCTTCTCCCAATTTTCTTCATTATCATTATTATTATTCACGCAAAGGACTGAATTGTAAATCAATACAGTTTATTATTTACTTAGTAAATATAAAAATACAATGAAATTGTATCAGATGAAAAAAAATAGGGGAGTCATTTTACTATGGCCATGGTAAAATGACCCCCCACCCCTCCCAATTTTCTTCATTATTATTATTATTAATCACTGATAAGATTGAATTTTGAATCAATACAGTTTATTATTTACTTAGTAAATATAAAAAAATAATATGAACTTGTATTAAATGAAAAAAATAGGGGGGTCATTTTACTATGGCCATGGTAAAGTGACCCCCTCTTCTCCCAATTTTCTTCATTATCATTATTATTATTCACGCAAAGGACTGAATTGTAAATCAATACAGTTTATTATTTACTTAGTAAATATAAAAATACAATGAAATTGTATCAGATGAAAAAAAATAGGGGGGTCATTTTACTATGGCCATGTTAAAATGACCCCCCACCCCTCCCAATTTTCTTCATTATTATTATTATAAATCACTGTTAAGATTGAATTTTGAATCAATACAGTTTATTATTTACTTAGTAAATATAAAAAAATAATATGAACTTGTATTAAATGAAAAAAATAGGGGGGTCATTTTACTATGGCCATGGTAAAGTGACCCCCACACTCCTCAAATTTTTTTTTATTAGTACATGTATTATTATTATCATTCACCTATAAAACTGAATATTAATTCAACAAAGTTTATTATTGACTTCGTAAATATAAAAAAAAACAATGAAATTATTTAAGATGATAAAAAATAGGGGGGTCATTTTACTATGGCCATGGTAAAGTGACCCCCTCCCAATTTTCTTTCTTATTTTTATTATTATTCACTGAAAAGACTAAATTTTCAATCAAAACAGTTTATTATTGACTTAGTAATATAAAAAAAATACAATGAACATGTATGAAAAGAAAAAAATAAGGGGGGTCATTTTACTATGGCCATGGTAAAGTGACCCCCCCTTCTCTCAAAATTTTCTTCATTATCATTATTATTATTCACGTAAAGGACTGAATTGTAAATCAATACAGTTTATTATTTACTTAGTAAATATAAAAAATACAATGAAATTGTATCAGATGAAAAAAAAATAGGGGGGTCATTTTACTATGGCCATGGTAAAATGACCCCCCACCCCTCCCAATTTTTTTTATTATTATTATTAATAATCATTGATAAGATTAAAGTTTAAATCAATACAGGTTATTATGTACTTAGTAAATATAAAAAAATACAATGAACTTGTATAAAATGAAAAAAATAGGGGGTCATTTTACTATGGCCATGGTAAAGTGACCCCCACCCCTCCCAATTTATTATTTACTTAATAAATATAAAAAATGCATTAAAATTTTATAAGATGAAAACAATAGGGAGGGGGGTCATTTTACAATGGCCATGGTAAAATGACCCCCCATCCCTCCCAATTTTCTTTATTATTATTATTATTAATCACTGATAAGAATGCATTTTGAATCAATACAGTTTATTATTTACTTAGTAAATATAAAAAATATAATGAACTTGTATTAAATGAATTTACTATGGCCATGGTAAAGTGACCCCCTACCCCCTCCCAATTTTCTTTTTTTTATTATAATTATTCACTGATAAGACTGAATTTTAAATTAATAAAACTTATTATTTACTTAGTTAATATAAAAAATATAATGAACTTATTTAAGATGAAAAAAAAATAGGGGGGTCATGTTACTATGGCCATGGTAAAGTGACCCCCCCCTTCAAAATTTTCTTTTTTTATTATTATTATTAATCATAGATAAGACTGAATTTTAAATTAATACAGTTTATTGTTTTTCTTAGTAAATTTAAAAAATACAATGAAATTGTATAAGATAAAAAAAATAGGGGGGTCATTTTACTTTGGCCATGGTAAAGTGACCCCCCACCCCATCCCAATTTTCTTTTTTTTGTAATTATTATTATTCACCTACAAGACTGAATTTTAAATCAATACAGTTTATTATATACTTAGTAAATACATGTATAAAAAAATACAATGAAATTGTACAAGATGAAAAAAAGTATTGGGATCATTTTACTATGGCCATGGTAATTGCAACGGTAAAGTGACTCCCCCACTTCCTTTTTTTTAGTATAATATATTTTTATGATTAGAATCAATTTTAAATCAATACAGTTTATTATTGACTTTCATTATGAATAGTACAATGACAGGGTATTAAATTAAAAAAATAGGGGAGTCATTTTACAATGCCCATGGTAATGTGACCCGCCTTGACACCCTCAATCATCTTTTTTATATTTGATCATAATTCATTGGTAAGACTAATTTTCTTTTTTATATCATCTGTTATGCTGTTATAATTGAAAACAAAACAATAAAAAAGGATTCCGATGAAAATTTTAAGGGGGGGTCATTTTACAATGGGGGGTCAAAATAATATATGACACCGGGCATAGTAAGCTCCGGCGGTAGCAAGACTACTAATCCCAGGGTTGTTAGTTAGAATCCCCTGGCCACAGTCTCCATGATGGCTGAAATATGACATATGATGGTTGAAATATAACATTTTGTTTCATTATCATTCGTCTCTCACCACTGATTTTAGTGGTAAAGTTTATTATTTACTTGCAGATGGGTGTGCTTGAGTACCGCTTTCTGGATCCCAGGAAAGAATGGTTAGCTTAACTGATCAGCTGTTAGCCCACGCTGGCAAAAACATTTTTGGAGAGCATGGTCCAGTGGTAAAGCACTTGAATGGACCCAGAATTGGTTGGTCATGGTATCAACCCTCTGCCATGGCTATGTGTGGTGTCCTTGAGTGACACTTCTTCCCCTTTATGCTCAGAACATTTTCTTAGACCAAGAAAGAATCTGAACATGATTTGTCCAAGTTGTAATAACTTGTTCCACAATCAAAGTAAAATAAATAAGTTTTAACTAAAAATGATGTGCAATCAAGATAAAGATAGACTTTACTTACTGGAAATATTCATCGCTAGGAGAGATTGGGTCAGGGGAGCTGCAGTTGACAACTGATGCCCATACGCTGGTGTTCACCTCACTCTTGAAGTAACACTGCTCATTGCACCATATACCAGCATTATCTGTACAGTTTATCTTCACCGCAACGTCGATGTTTGAACACGCTACAAATACATGTAGATGAATGAAAATTATGCTGTTTTTATAACTTTACATAAGTAAAATATCTAAAGCGATATCAGGAGTTTGGTAAACTTAAAACTGGCAGAACACACTCTTACAGTTATCTGATCCTCCAATTTAAAGAGTCATCCAATGGAAATCTCCAGTTTATTCATAATATTCCCATTCTTTAATCTGTTTCTACCAATAAAAACAACAAAAACAGTTCTGCTATAGTTCTAGACCTAGATTTAACAGCCAAACTTCTGGACCTAAAGGGCTAGATTCAGGAAGCCTTGATTTGGCCCAATAAATTAACAAAATATAAAATAAACTGAACACACAATAAACAACTTGTTTGTTGGTGTGCGACACCTCAATGATCCATTCATATATAATACAGTGTCCTGATTGTATGCCGCTGTTTTTTCCCCTCGCTTAATATACCCCATACTTAAGGAAATTGCCTATTGTCATGGATATTCAACCATTCTTTAGTGGTTTATACATCAAGCTCATTCTTCGCCATTCCTGAAAATTTGTCCAACACTTACAACTCAAAAAAGTCTGCAAAGCACAATGTAAGTTTCGTTAGTTATCATTTCTATCAATAATAACTTGATTATTCAACAAGTAACTCGAGGTGGCAAACATCGTAGTGGTAGCGTGTTTAGTTATAGACTGAAAGGTCTGAAGATCGAGTCTCATTAGGGATAGATTTTTTTTCTTTAACAATGCCTGTCTGTGGCCAAAATGTTCCTACACCCTTCATATGATCTTTAAAAATCACCCAGTTACCACCCTTTTGGTATATAAATGTAGGTTGTCGGTTACTGGACAAATTCACATTTTATTGATGTATAAATATATACATCATCATGTTGCCACAATTTGAGCCGTTTGTGCTGTGCAAAGTGTGAAACAAAACGTGTGCAACATTAGGCAATCATAAATTGTTAGATTGTCATCCATTTTTTTCTTAAAAAAGGAGAGAGGGATGGGGGTCAGAGGATTCCATTTTTTATTTTTATTGATATTTTTCTATCTTTCTTTATAAAAATAAAAATAAATAAAATTAGGGGGAGTGGGCGGGGGACGTCCATACATGCCCCAAATTCACAGCCCACTTTTTTTATGTAGAATGGTTCTAGAGCATTTTGACATATTATTTGACAAAAGACATAATTTCACATTGTGAACAGAATTTATTTTTTAATTTATAATAATTTAAATAAAATGGAAACATTTACAATCTGATTGAGATTTTGTTTCCGGTCTGTTACTGTCACCTAATGAGGATGAATTTCAAAAACACTTGGCTCAATTCATCAGCATGGCCTTTAAGGTAGCTACATTATTGATATCCATGCGCTGTTTCTTTGATTTTGTGCTTTGAAAACAGCACACTTCGGTCTCGTTTTATTACTACAATGACAGTGCATTAAGGGACTTGCCATCACTCGTTACCATGGCAGTATATAAAATATATATATAACCAAAAATGCTAGTTTTATTGTGTGTGAAATGAATGAATGGGGTTTAACGGCAAACCAACACTTTATAGGATATTCGATGTTAACAGGACATAATATTTCAGGTTCACTCTAAATGTAAAAAACAACAAATTAACACTCGTACAAATAAAAAAAAAACATCAACAAATGAATATGAAGAATGAACTTAGAACCTTGATACCTGCAGGACTGCAGAGTTTCAGCAAATTCTACCATATTACTCAAATTGTCGCTTCTTACAACATGCATGAGCCACAATGCTTCTAATTCTTGCCATCACTCATATGGCTCCCTGGAACCACACCAGTGTATGTAATTTAACCGCAATGATGAACATGACAAAAAATGATAAAATTAACATGACATCCATTTGGAGGAGTCCTACCCCTCTGCAGAGATCAACAGTGATTCTATTCTCAGCCGGAACCACATGGGCTTATTGGGTGTGGAAGAACTATGCTAATTATACCTGTATGGAATAAATGACTGGCTTCCCATCAATGCATTTCTTTTCATCTACAATTTCGTTTCACAATTTTGTGAATACTGTATGGCCAACTGTTTGTGTATTGTGTTATTGAGTTGTTATGGCTGTTGTTTTGGAATATTTAAAACTTATTTATACATTGTTAAAGTCTCATTAAACTCCCAAAACTGTCATTTATAGTTTTAAGTTTAGTCAGTTTTACTCTTCCAGATGATAGAATACATGTTTATTTGATCACTGAGCGATTTTGCAAACGAAAAATAAATAAAAAGCACATTATAAGTACATAACGTGTTTTGTTTACAAATTAATGTTCGTCTCTTTCCAATAAACACCTTTGGCAGAAAGCTTGTTCAGAAACGCGTCAGTCTGTAATATATGACCAATTCACTTCAGAGAGAAACATAGTATGGGAAAACTGTAGGGCAAATGGTTAAAAATTAAATAATCGCTTGCGGCTGGATAGTTTTTAAGAACATCCCCTTTATTCCCCTCAGTGCATTAATGAACTGCAACCCACGAGAAAATTTATTGCACGTAAGCGACGAAACGTTCATATAAAATTAAGCATAAAATTACATTTTTTATAACTGTAACTACGTAACCTCTCAATATTGACTGCGATAAAGTGATTTGTGACGTAATAGCTCAGGCAATAGTATAACACATATATGCCAGGGAGGATCCTAAGCAAGTGTTACTAGACCAAACAAGTATTCAGTACATATTATTTTTCAATAAGCCACACTTCTGGACCTAAATTTAACAGCCAAACTTCTGGACCTAAATTTAACAGCCAAACTTCTGAACCTTAATTTAACAGCCAAACTTCTGATTCTAAATTTAACAGTCAAACTTCTGAACCTTAATTTAACAGCCAAACTTCTGGACCTAAATTTAACAGCCAAACTTCTGGACCTAAATTGAACAGCCAAACTTCTGGACCTAAATTTAACAGCCAAACTTCTGGACCTAAATTGAACAGCCAAACTTCTGAACCTAAATTTAACAGTCAAACTTCCGAACATAAATTTAACATCCAAACATCTGAACCTAAATTTAACAGTCAAACTTCTGAACATAAATTTTACCTTCCAAACATCTGAACCTAAATTTAACAGCCAAACTTCTGAACCTAAATTTAACAGCCACACTTCTGAACCTAAGTTTAACAGCCAAACTTCTGAACTTAAATTTAACAGTCAAACTTCTGAACCTTGATTTAACAGCCAAACTTCTGGCCTTAAAGTTAACAGCCAAACTTCTGGACCTAAATTTAACAGTCAAACTTATGGACCTAAATTTAACAGTCAAACTTCTGAACCTTTATTTAACAGCCAAACTTCTGGACCTAAATTTAACAGCCAAACTTCTGAACCTAAATTTAACAGTCAAACTTCTGAACCTTAATTTAACAGCCAAACTTCCGGACTTAAAGTAAACAGCCAAACATCTGGACCTTAATTTAACAGCCAAACTTCTGAACCAAAATTCAACAGCCAAACTTCAGAACCTAAATTTAATAGCCAAACTTATGAACCTAAATTTAACAGCCAAACTTCTGAACCTAAATTTAACAGCCAAATTTATTCTCAAAATTTTGTACAACTTCATAGTTTCCCTAATATAAACTGACATCTCAACAATTTATTGATGCAGATCTTTTGGTTTGGGACAAAATGTGACTTTTATTTCACGTCCAAGGACAGCATTAGTATAAATATAAAACAGTTGTTGATTTTAGTGAAACATCATATCTATTTCATAGAATGAACATTAACATGGTATGGTACCGAGCTCAGAGTTCACACTTGAAATTTAAATAATGTTTCTTTTGAATTTTTTAATTCACATTCAGAGAAAGTGAAATTGCCATTTATAATTTTGCTTTGTATAGCTCAATTCATTTGTGTTTGTTATTAACTTTGCAATAAAATTATAAAAAACTGAAAAAAAAAACACACCAAAGCAAGTCAGTTTTCATATGTACCGGTATTTCATGCATACAGGCATATAACTGTCATCTTGATTCATAGTTTATATATACAAATTTAATTTGCCAATTTACATATATCAGCAAAATGCATTAAGTAGATTATATTTATATGTTTCAAAAAAAGAACAGCTAAATCTCCAACTGCGTACAGATGGTTATGTGCACTGCACCAATTTCCCTACCTCTGATCAAATATGGAAAAGTATTTTAAAACATCTTGAAAGATAATAACTGTTTAAATTTAATTAAAAATATTGACTATAATTATCTTCTTAACCCTTTACTTCATATAGACGCATTTGGACACCTCTTATATAGACGCTTTTGGACACCTCTTATATAGACGCCTTTGGGCACCTAATATATAGACGCTTTTGGACACCTAATATATAGACGCTTTTGGACACCTAATATAGCAGGCTTTTGAATAATTGGGTGAATTATGTTTATATTAACCGACAGAGTGGAAAACAGTGCAGGAAGTGTTCAGATTGCTCGGTATGAGCAATCTGAACTCTTCCTGCTCTGTTTTCAAAGGCCTTCTGTCATTGGTGCGGGAAAATGCGTATCTATAGAGTAAAACGTTAAACAAAAAAAAGGGCATCCATGATTGAGGACCTATACTTGCCATATCTGTACCCAGAATACAAAGTCAATTATATATTAAGATAATATGTTTATGTTCTCAAATAAACAAAAAACCGACTGTAACACTTGAGCTATTAACTACAACGATAACTCTGCTTGTTTACAAGTTAATACTCAGCAGTTATTTATTAGTAGTCACAACTGTGACATGTCAAATACTGGATCACGTTTTTGTAAACAGAGGAAATACTTCTTTGATAAATTACTTTATGTTTTGCAATTGTCATCTTCTGCTGTATACGCTGTCAAAACATATTTTTTTGTATTTTAGACCGGGTTTATAACACATGTTTAACACATTAAAGGTTAGAAGAAATCATGGTGTCCAGTTTTATTGGCAGAGGAAGAAGTTTTTCATAAATCTTAGTAAAACCATCATCCTTATGCTGACTTGAGACAGCACTACGGAGAATGCAGTACACTGGGGACGACCAAATGCTTAATGTGCAACGTAACAAAAATATCCAATTTTTAAACCTACCGCTTGGTGCTTTAAGTGTAGGTGAAACTTTTAAATTTTCTAGTGCCAAATTTCTAGAAAATAAAGGCATACCGTTTAATACAGATTAATATTTTAATGCTGGCTTTGATGACCATGGTAACCATGGCAACTATGAGATAACAAATTGATTCCTGCTTACATGTTAAACATCAGCCTGTTGGCTTCAGGAACCAATCTTTATATTGATTCTTTTAACAAGGTGATAGTTATAGAAAATATGGAGCATTAATAATATTATCTAAACCGTAATCTCTAACCTTTACCGCAGGTCAATCTCACTTCATATCACAGAGAATACTGACTTCAAACAAACAAGTTGGCTATTTTTAAAATTAGGTCTTATAAACGATGTAGCAATTAAAGTGAATAAATGTGTAAGTTTGGTTTCTTGTACAGGGTACTAAATACACAGGGTGATACCAAATCCTGACAAGGTTCTGGCTGACACAGCGAATTCCCGGCTGCAGGTGTGCCTGATAGTAACTTTGATGTTTAAATGTACTGATCTCAATCAATATGACATTATTGTATTGCCATTTGCATATTTAAAAAGAAACTTACCTTATATATTGTCTAACGTATGTACTGCTACGTTCTATACAATTTATTACTGTGATCATAATATATTTCAAAATAATTCATATCCATATTTTAAATAAATCTGTGGATATATTTTTTTTAAAAACAAGTTAAAAATTACTGTTTTTCCAAAACTTGTGCATGTTTGGCAATATAGCTGATTCTGACGACGCGCTGAAGATATGTCACACCGGTAAACTATCTTTATACATATTTCTGTTGTATCGAGTAAAATAAACAACTGTAGCTGTTTAATTTTGTTATTATTTCCATTGTTATGGGTTCAGCATATAATAATTGAGTAAACACATTGTTATTTGAAAATTATTTACATTAACTTGGTAGGAACCTGTCAGAAACAGCGATAAATTGTTAGAAAATCTAAGTTTCAAGACCTCATTTAAGCAAGGAGTTTTAGAAAATTCCTTGATTTAAGGCATTATCATTTTTTTTTCTGATTAAATATGCAAAGAACAATTCATAGTGATCTCAATTAGTTCATTAAAACGTCTAAATCAGTTATTACACACACCGCATTTGAATTATCTTTTAAGCCGGAAAGTGATTGAAACATGACCAGGGCTGTGTTCAGTTCAGCTAAACGTTTGAAAACGTTAGCTAACATATTTTCCTTGACACTGACTCAACCTCAAATAAGCACACAGTACGCAACAATTTTAGGGAACCAGGCATTAAACATGTCAGAGAACATGACTGAGGGGTTGACAGTCCCAGACAGTGGAGGAAGACATCTTATTCAAGATAAATTCAGCTGAGCTAAAACACTCAACTGACCAGATCAAACCTCTCCAAAAAACAAGAGGGCCAGATTGGCCCTAAAGTGCTCACCTGTGGCAGAGAAGACAATGCCAAAGAAGGCATTTTTGACAATGCAAACCATGCCTTAGACATTTAAATTTGGTCAGTTGAGATATTACAGATATATAACTACTGTGTAAGTTAGGTGAATAACAAATGAAAACTGCAGGACTGGTGCCAGAGTGTCAATAACTTCAAATAACACAATTTTGACAATTCAAGTGTCATAACTCCAACAATATTTATCTGATTTGGACAGCTCTAAAACATGTCTAAGTCATTATGGTTATATAACTTCTGTGAAAGGTTGGTGAAGCTTAAATAACAACTGCAAGTGCAAGAGTGTACATAAGATCAAATAACACAATTTTTGATAATTGATGGGCCATAACTCTGACAATTATAACCCGATTTTGCTAGTTCACGAATTTGTCCAAGATATTATGGTTATATAATTACTGTGTAGTCAGGTGAGGACCAAATTAAAAATGATGGTGCTAGAGTGAACGCATGGTCAAAAAGTGCATTTTTTTGAGAATCTAAGGGCCAAAGCTCTGGCAATGATTGTCTGATTTGACCAGTTCTTGAACTTGTCCAAGATATTATGGCGTTTTAACCCCAGAGTAAGTTTGGTGAGGATCAAATCAAAAATGCAGGTTCTATAGTTGTCACAAGGTCAAATACAGTAAAACCTGTATAAGGGGTCACCTCTATTAATCAGCCACTTGTCTTAAGCAGCCACTTTTCCTATCTCCCATTTCTATGCTTTCAGAGGAAATTAACCTGTATTAACAAAAACCTGTTTTAAAAAAGGCCACTTTTGCTCCTTACCTTGACTGGCTGCTTAAGACAAGTTTTACTGTACTGCAATTTTGTATGGTTCAAGGCCCATAGCTCCAATCTAATTATCTGATTTGGTCAGTTCAATTAACTTCTCTGAAATATTATAGTTCTATGACTACTGTGTAAACTTTGCTCAGGTGAGCTAATAAGAACATTATCACTTTATTTAATTAAACTAGGCTTAAAATGTTATTTCATTAAATAAGACTGAACAAGTCATTTGATCAGAGAATAAAAGAAATGTTTTTGTAACAAGTGTGTACTTAAAAACCAAAAAAAAACACTAAATGTCTATATTTGAATGGAAAATATGTCGGATCACCAAGGCATACTTCTTTTGATTGAATCATCAATTGTTTTTTTCCACTTGAAATTTAATATAATAAAGTAAATTTATGAATAAAAGTATAATAAAGTATATTTCATGAATAGAAATATAACATTTTATATTTGGGGTAGCATATGCCTATGAATACCACATTTGGGTGATTGAAGGTGCTTATCATCCATGTTTATATGTTGATCCATGTTAATCTGTTGATCTGTGATTATCCGATGATCCATGTTATTCTGATGATTCATGTTTATCTGTTGATCCATATTTATATGGTGATTCATGTTTATCTGGTGATTCATGTTTAACTGTTGATCAATGTTTATCTGGTTCTCCATGTTAATCTGTTGATCCATATTTATATGGTGATTCATGTTTATCTGTTGATCAATGTTTATCTGTTAATCCAGGTTTATCTGGTTATCCATGTGTATCTTGTGATCTATGTTTATCTGGTGATCCATGTTTATCTGTTGATACATGTTTATCTGTTGATCCATGTTTATCTGTTGATCCATGTTTATCTTGTGATCCACATTTATCTGTTGGTCCATGTTTATCTGGTGATTCATGTTTATCTGTTGATCCATGTTTATCTGTTGATCCAGGTTTATCTGGTTTTCCATGTTTATCTTGTGATCCATGTTTATCTGTTGATCCATGTTTATCTTGTGATCCATGTTTATCTGGTGATCCATGTTTATCTGTTGATCCATGTTTATCTGTTGATCCATGTTAATCTGGGGATCTAATGTTTATCTGTTGATACATGTTTATCTGTTGATCCACTGTTTATCTGGTGATCCATGCTTATCTGGTTCTCCATGTTTATCTTGTGATCCATGTTTATCTGGTGATCCATGTTTATCTGGTGATCCACTGTTTGTCTGGTACTTCATGTTAATCTGGTGATCTACTGTTTATCTTGTAATCCATGTTTATATTGTGATCCACTGTTTATCTGGTGATCCATGTTTATCTGGAGATCCACGTTTATCTAGTGATTCACATATGTCTTGTGATCCTCTGTTTATCTTGTGATTCACTGTTTATCTTGTGATCCACTGTTTATCTGGTTCTCCATGTTTATCTGGTGAACCATGTTTATCTGGTGATCCACTGTTTATCTGGTGATCCACTGTTTATCTTGTAATCAATTTTCTCTTGTGATCCACTTTTCTCTTGTGATCCACTGTTTATATTGTGATCCACTGTTTATCTGGTGATCAATGTTTATCTTGTGATTCACTGATTATCTTGTGATCCACTGTTTATCTGGTGATTCACAGTTATCTTGTGATCCACTGTTTATCTAGTGATCAATGTTTATCTGGCAATCCACTGTTTATCTGGTGATCCATGTTTGTATTGTGATCCACTGTTTATCTTGTGCCCACGTTTATCTTGTGATTCATGTTTATATGCTGATCCATGTCCATCTTGTGATTCACTGTTTATCTTGTGATTCATGTTTATTTGGTTCCCCATGTTTATCTGGTTCTCCATGTTTATATTGTGATCCATGTTTATCTTGTGATCCATGTTTATCTTGTGAACCATGTTTATCTGGTGATCCACTGTTTATCGGATGATCCATGTTTATCTGGTGATCCACTGTTTATCTTGTGTTCCACTTTTTTCTTGTGATCCACTGTTTATCTTGTGATCCACTGTTTATCTGGTGATCCATGTTTATCTGGTGATCAGTGATTTATTTACAAATTCCAATGTACCAGTCCCAGGACTCGCAGGACTACAAATCTGTGAGTCCAAAAAATGAAAGTGTGAGTCCCATTTTTCAAGACATCTTAACTAAATCACTATAACTTCAAATGATGCAACATTGTGAAAATGAAGATACTGCACTATTACACTGTGTGAACCTTTAGCTGTGCGCCATTTAAACAACCACAAATGAAAATTAAACAACAATAAACATTGACTAGAACAGTTAAAAACATTAAAAAAAAAACACTTGTGCAGCTTCGTCTGTCAAAAAAACAGACAGTATTTGTTGATTTTGTTCAAATAACATTACACACTGTATCTCCTTTACTGACAGTGGCGTAGCTGACCCAAAAATGATGTGCAAGCCCATAGGGTTCTAGAAGGGTTTGGGGAGGGGTCTGGGGGACATGCCCCTATCCCTATCAGAAAATTCAGGATGCATTTCCTGCATTCTGATGACATTTCCATGAGATATGATGCATTCTCAAAAAAATATGCAACGTTGTTGCGTAAAAGCAGCTACGCCGCTGATTAAAATATTTATCATAATTATAACACCGTTTCGATTAAGTGAAAATATAACACAAGAAGTATTCAAGGTCGGCAAACAGCTTGCATATTTACAACTTGCAACGGTAACAGAGACCGTCTGATAACATTGGTTATGCTACATGCACGTGCATCATTGTTCAGAAAGCGGTGCAGTAGTAACCGGATGGTCTTGAAATTCACCGATGATGCGCGTGCACTAGTGTTTACAAAGCAGTGTGCAAGAAACACAATGGGTCAGGAATTAAATGTCTGTATTTGAGATAATCAGGACATATCAGCTGCGATTTTTCTGCATCCAGCGGATGCACATATTTCAGAATTGTGCATCTGCCGCAAGATTTGGGCGTATAGGATGCAGGACCCAGGGGTAAATGAAACACTGGGTGATCCATGTTTATCTTGTGATCCACGTTTATCTGGTGATCCATGTTTATCTTGTGATCCACTGTTTATTTGGTGACCCATGTTTATCTTGTGATCCACTGTTTGTCTTGTGATCCACTGTTTATCTTGTGATTCATGTTTATCTTGTGGTTCACTGCTTATCTGTTGATCCACTGTTTATCTGGTGATGGTGATTCACTGTTAATCTGTTGATCCATGTTTATCTGTTGATCCACTGTTTATCTGTTGATCCATGTTTATCTGGTGCTTCATGTTTATTTGGTGATCCATGTTTATGTGGTGATGGTGATCCATGTTTATCTGGTGCTTCATATTTATCTGGTGATCAATGTTTATGTGGTGATGGTGATCCATGTTTATCTGTTGATCCATGTTTATCGGGTGATCCATGTTTATCTGGTGATCCATGTTTATGTGGTGATGGTGATCCATGTTTATTGGTGATTCATGTTTATCTGGTGATCCATGTTTATGTGGTGCTTCATGTTTATCTGGTGATCCATGTTTATGTGGTGATCCATGTTAATGTGTTGATCCATGTTTATCTGTTGATCCACTGTTTATCTGTTGATCCATGTTTATCTGGTGCTTCATGTTTATCTGGTGATCCATCTTTATGTGGTGATGGTGATCCATGTTTATTGGTGATTCATGTTTATCTGGTGATCCATGTTTATCTGGTGCTTCATGTTTATCTGGTGATCCATGTTTATGTGGTGATCCATGTTAATGTGTTGATCCATGTTTATCTGTTGATCCACTGTTTATCTGTTGATCCATGTTTATCTGGTGCTTCATGTTTATTTGGTGATCCATGTTTATGTGGTGATGGTGATCCATGTTTATCTGGTGCTTCATATTTATCTGGTGATCAATGTTTATGTGGTGATGGTGATCCATGTTTATCTGTTGATCCATGTTTATCGGGTGATCCATGTTTATCTGGTGATCCATGTTTATGTGGGGATGGTGATCCATGTTTATCTGTTGATCCATGTTTATCGGGTGATCCATGTTTATCTGGTGATCCATGTTTATGTAGTGATGGTGATCCATGTTTATGTAGTGATGGTGATCCATGTTTATCAGGTGATCCATGTTAATCTGGTGATCCATGTTTATCAGATGATCCATGTTTATATAACCATTAATGTTTATTGACCGATTTCGTTTTAAATGACTTCATTGCCACTTGGAACATGTTGGCATCTTTCCTGAGATAAAGCCAAGGGTGTGCAAGGTGTTTATCAGCAAGATAATGCACCATTGGTGTTTGATGAAGGGTTCTTCAAGCTGAGTGCTGCTAATTGACTGTAGAAAGAACTTAATCAGTAGTTTGTCGACTTTTATTAAAGCTAATGTGGTCAGATGAAAATATAAATGAAAAATATCTCTATTATCAGAAAATTGTACAGATTTTACTCATTTATTCTGGGCCGGTTAGAGAGGTCGGTGGCACCTCCAACTATCAATCCAAGGGTCGTGAGTTTAAATTCATGCTATTGTTACTATCTCTAGTGATGACAGATATAGGAACAGTGAATCTTAGTCATTTGTCTTTCACTACTGATTCAATTGGAAAAGGTTCACGAGTTTGAATCGTTGCACTGCCACTGTCTCCATGATGATCAATATATGACATTACGTCTCATAGTCATTTGTCTCTCGCTGCTGATTCAAGTGGAAAAGGGTTCATGAGTTTGTATCCCTGCACTGCCACTGTCTCCATGATGATTAGTATATGACATTAACGTCTCATAGTCATCGTCTCTCTCTGCTGATTCAAGTGGAAAAAGGTTTCATGAGTTTGTATCCCTGCACCTGCCAATGTCTCCATGATGATCAATATATGACTATTACGCCTCATAGTCAGTTGTCTCTTGTTGCTGATTCAAATGGAAGTGAGTTACTTGCAGAGACGGAGTGTGCAAGTGCTTGTTATCCCAGGAATGAGTGGTTAGGTTAACTGATCATCTGTTAGAGCAGGATGATCCTACTTGGCTCAGCTATATTATAAACAGCTGTTTTCTTATTTGTCTTATATTTATATGTTACTGGTACCAACTGTTGCTGTTGGTAACAATTTGGTTAATCCAGGTATCTAAATCTGCCCATAAACATCATTTTATGAAAACAAAATGTACAAAAAAAAACAAACATCATAAATATCAGTTTTACAGAAAATACAACACCAAAATACTGGTATAATTTTTTATATCACCTTCAGTAATGTTTTTTCGAGATTCGAAAAGTGAGGTATTGATGTTGTTGATTTTATTATGCCCCATTCTTAAGTATATACAAAATCATCCAATTATTTTCCACTATATATGAAGAGATATGTAATAACAAATCTTTGGATTTCCTGTAATAAGCAAAGTGCGGGGTTTTTTTTCTGGAATTTGTGACACTAAAATGTATAACAAAGCTGTTATAGATGATCTTCATAAGACAAAATAGAAAGTAGTAAGTGTAACCACAGAAAATCACGCCAATTTTGTCATTTTGTGGATATGGGGTATGTAAGAGACCTCTATACAAGTTGTTTTGACTCACCTGGTGTGCTCCAATCACCACATTCAGCCCATGGCAACATGGCCTTAAAAGAGGCAAACAGGTAGTAGAGTGTGTATGCAATGATCATGTTGTAATAGATAGCTATCAGTACCGACACGATGAACATGGCCCAGCCTACACCTGCAAATATACAAAACATTGTCTTGTCATAAATAATATCATCAGTCAAAACCTGCACTACCTGCCCACACGTCAAGTCACAGGTCATACAGAAAGTGTGTTCTGTCTGTGTACCTTTCCAAAATCTGACAACTGCAATAAATTCACAGTTTTTAACATACATATTTTTTATGTATATCGAGATGTTTCTTGACAGGATATGAACCCCTGCCTGAATATACAAACTCATGCAATGCATTAACAAAGATGTCCCTCTACCACATTCCATCTTATCTTGCCGGGCCCGATTAGCTCAGTCGGTTGCATGTCTGACTGTCGATCAAGGGATCATGAGTTCTAATCCCCATCTGGCAACAATCTCCATGATGATTGATATACAACATTGTGTCTCATAATCATTCGTCTCTCACCGCTGATTCAAATGGGGAAGTTCTCAGTTACTTGCGGAGATGGGGTGTGATTGAGTACTGGTTAACCTTTAAGGATCCCAGAAAACAGTGATTAGGCTAACTGATCGTCTGTTAGCCCTTGATGGCATAAAAGTTATGCTAAATATTCAATTAATCAATCAATCAATCTTAATTGGTGTGGAGAGCATGGTCTAGTGGTAGAGCATCAGGCCCAGGATTGGGCCAGTAAAGAGGTGGAGTGGTGAGGTTTTCATCCTCCCTCTGCACACCTGTGTGAAGTGTCTTAGAGCAAGAAAATGTATCTGTATATGCTTGTACTGGTTCTACCCAGGAAGACTGATTTGTCTAAAAATTTGTTTCAAAATCGATGTGAAATATATAAATTTAAAACAAAATCTTAATTGGCCCTAAACTTTACGATACAATAGATTCTTTTATTCGTGGTTTAGACCATTCCATTGCCATTTGATAAGGAGAATACCAGACCCTGATCTGTTTGTAATTGACATGTTCTTCACAAAAAGTATTATTGAATTATTAACATCAATAGCTGGTTAAGAGATAACAGTTGACTAGCTTTGCCTGGTTAGTTCAGATGGTAGCACATTTGACTATCAATCACGGCATCATTTTTCGAGGGCTTACAGACAATCAGTTAAAGTAACCACTCTTTCCGGTGATCCTGAAAGGTTAACCAGTACTCAAACACACCCATCTCAGCAAATAACTAGAACCTTTAAATCAGCAGCGAAGACCGCGGCGTGGTCTAGTGGTAGAGTGTCCGCCTCGCATGCAGAAGGTCGTGGGTTTGATCCCCGGCCGGTCATACCAAAGACTTTAAAAATGGTACTAGAAGCTTCCTCGCTTGACGCTCAGCATTTAGAGGAGAGTTCTAGGTCTGATCGGCCCGGTGTCAGTATAATGTGACTGGGTGGGGTTTCATACCATGTGTCTGCGTCATGATACTCCAGTGTGACAGCGCTCAGAATACTGTCTCAAGTAGACACCGTCGCGATATGACTGAAAAATTGTTGAAAGAAACACTAAACACCATACAACAACATAAATCATCAGCGAGAGACAAATGAGCATGAGTCACAATGGCATATATCAATCATCATGGAGACAATGGTGGTGCAGGGCTTTGAACTCAGGAACCCTTGATTGATAGTCAATGCTAGTGAATGAACTAAAGGGCCCAGCCTGGTGTGTCAATTAAAAGAAATATTTCTTTAAATGAGTTTCATAATAATTATCTTCATCGCTCAGCAACTCTGGCAAGCATGAGGTAATTAAGCAATTTCAAGAAATTGTTATTAATAATGTGTTTTATTTAGAATCTGTTTTACTGGTGGAGGAGTTGCTGCCAATGAATGAATGAATGAATGACTTAATCTCATTTACCAGTTATAACCAACGTAATTACAATCACAAACAACTTATTATTTATACATCCAACTTCAGTCTATGAACTAGTTTTTAATTGGTAATGCAGTCCGCATTTTTTGTATGTTTTTTTCTTATTTGTTATTTTATAACTTTGTTGTGTATTTTTTAAGTTAGATTGTGTTCACAGTGAAGTGAAATGGTTTAAAATGTTCTTATTCAATCTAATCAAATTTATGATTCATCAGCAAAATTGTGTAAGTAGCATGGTGCCAGATGCAGTAATGGAACTGGACATACAAACGATTAGGAAGATGGGAGAGAAAAGGTTTATCACTAATTTCAACACATTACAAGCTATACAGGTTACATATGGAATCTCAATTTTTATTACTGGTGGATCTGAGATTGAATATAAGCAAACCCATTGTCCTTCAACAACTGGCAAACCTTGGCTATTGAGAGGTAAAAATTAATCTCTCCCTCCCTCCTGCAACGGTGGACCTGACAGTAAGTATGCAATTAATCTCTCCCTCCCTCCTGCATCAGAGGACCCAACAGCGATTATGCAATTAATCTCTCCCTCCCTCCTGCAACAGAGGACCCGACAGTGAGTATGCAATTAATCTCTCTCTCCCTCCTGCAACGGAGGATCCGACTACTCTCTCCCTCCCTCCTGCAACGGAGGACCCAACAGGGAGTATGCAAATAATCTCTCACTCCCTCCTGTAACGGAGGACCCGACAGTGAGTATGCAATTAATCTCTCCCTCCCTCCTGTTAAGGAGGTTATGGTGAAAAGCTCTTGTGACAATGTATCTTTCATTATGGTGAAAAGCTGTTGTGACAATGTATCTTTCATCATGGTGAAAAGCTCTTGTGACAATGTATCTTTCATTATGGTGAAAAGCTTGTGTTTTCAGCTGTCTCATTTATAATGTTAACATCTTTCAACTGGATAATCAAAGTGCTCTGAATCTAGCACGATGAATATCACTTTGAGTATATTCATTTACTATTTTCTTTATTGATTTCTCTAGCGCAACAGTGAAACAATTCGTTTAAAAGACGAAAAGTAGAAATGTGTATGTCGACATTAATAATTGATTCTTACATTTATATTTTCTAGGGCCCTATATCACCCCGTAAACGGAACCGCACTAACCAAAATGTTATGGCGCCGATTTTTAGACACATCTGGATGTTTGCGTACTTTTGCTACGGAAACACAAATGCTTTAACTCTTATATGTTAAAGTAGAAATTATCTACCGTTCTAATTATTGGAAATTTGTGAAATATTTACTAAATAATAAAAAAACCAGACATTATTCATAACTCGATCAATCTCGAATTCTTTTTAGAAATACAAGTCTATTTTTAAACATTTGGGAGAAACCGCAAGTCACATGATTGGCATTAGCATATCTCTATTTTTAGAATGAGTATTGATTGTTTATTGATATAAGCAAGGAGTATAGTTCCTTGGCATAAGGGACAGATCTAGAAACGTTTCGTTACCGTACACATTTTTAAATGATAGAAAAAAGCGAAATCAGACTCCCGAATCAATTACTTATTAGCTGAAGTCCTTGCCAAAATATACGACTCTTTCAATGTGCATGTTGGCGATATAGTTGGTGACCTGGAATTTCATTTACAAAATGGCGTTATCTTTTGGTCACGTGGCCATAGTTCAGCGCATCTGTATTCATGCGCTTTAATTCCTTTGTGCTGATTAATGCTACAGAATATAAACTTGAAATTAAAACGATACGTAATTGTTTATAGGTATAAATCGTCGCTGTATGTTATAATATTAATGTTTTCGTTGAAATAGGCGAATCTACTGTTTATAGTGAGTTAGAGCGCTTATCAGGGGTGGAACTATTTGATAAGTGGTTGTTAGGTTTGCATTAACATGAAACACGGTTGTAGATTTGCGGTATTGAAAATAAAATCATGTTAGCTCTGAGAGTGGCTGCTAAAGCACCGCCCCCAAAAATGCTATTTTTCAGCTGTCCCAATATACTCACATCTCTCAATTTAATAAAAATGCTCTTGTTCGACTGTTCCAATATGTTAACATCTCTCAATTTGATAAAAAAGATAGTTTTCAGCTATTCCAATACATCAACACCTTTCAATTTGATAAAAATGCTTTTATATGCAATCTCAATTTGATAAACTTTTCAGCACTGTCCCAAGTGTTAAACTGGATGTAAAATAATTTTCATTATAATGAAAATGATGGTTTTCAGCCAAAGACATGACAGTAAACTGGTTGTAAAAAATGTATTGTTGGTTTTATCGATTGTATCACTTTTTAAAACCTTCATCACAATGATAAAATGCTGCACTGGCAGAAAACGACCTGCTAGGAACAACCAAGCACATGGTTATGTTTGGTAAATGGCAATGTGACAACAGCCACATGGTGTTGAATGTTACAAATATAACTCAGACCTACAAGGAGTTATGGCAGTTTTTGCTGATTTCGGATGTTGCCAATATTGTACATAATGTATACTACACATTTTCTAACTTGTAGGAGAATCTCCATTTTGCCTCAGAGATTAAACAATGGAAAGATGTCCTGGTATCAAAGGGAAATGTGTGCTGGTACCAAAGAGAAAAATGTCCTTGTATCAAAGGGAAATGTGTGCTGGTACCAAAGAGAAAAATGTCCTTGTATCAAAGGGAAATGTGTCCTGGTACCAAAGAGAAAAATGTCCTTGTATCAAAGGGAAATGTGTGCTGGTACCAAAGAGAAAAATGTCCTTGTATCAAAGGGAAATGTGTGCTGGTACCAAAGAGAAAAATGTCCTTGTATCAAAGGGAAATGTGTGCTGGTACCAAAGAGAAAAATGTCCTTGTATCAAAGGGAAATGTGTCCTGGTACCAAAGAGAAAGATGCCCTGGTACCAAAGGGAAATGTGTCCTGGTACCAAAGGGAAATGTGTCCTAGTACCAAAGAGAGAGATGGCCTGCTATCAAAGGGAAATGTGTCCTGGTTCCAAAGAGAAAAATGTCCTGGTACCAAAGGGAAAGATGGCCTGCTATCAAAGGGAAATGTGTCCTGGTACCAAAACGAAAGATGGCCTGCTATCAAAGGGAAATGTGTCCTGGTACCAAAGAAAAGATGTCCTGGTACCAAAGGGAAATGTGTCCTGGTACCAAAGAGAAAGATGGCCTGCTGTCAAACAGAAATACGTTTATGAAAATAGACATTACTGATGCAATGAAATTATGAAATAGACATTACCAATGCAGTAAAATTATGAAAATAGACATTATTGATGCAGTGATATTATTTAAATAGACATTACCGATGCAGTGAAATTATGAAAATAAGCATTGATGAGGGTGTGATATTATGAAAAAAGGCATTTATGAGGTTGTGAAATTATGAAAATAGGCATTGATGAGGGTGTGAAATTATGAAAATAGGCATTGATGAGGCTGTGAAATTATGAAAATAGGCATCGATGAGGGTGTGAAATTATGAAAAAAGGCATTGATGAGGGTGTGAAATTATGAAAATAGGCATTTATGAGGTTGTGAAATTATGAAAATAGGCATCGATGAGAGATTGAAATTATGAAAAACGGCATTGATGAGGGTGTAAAATTAAGAAAATAGGAGGAAATCAGCAATGAAAATTGGCATTTTTGACAGCTCATTTTCAATCCTTTAATATTCATATTCATCCTCTTTAATTATTTGCAAAAACAATTTGACTAACAATAAAATAAATTTCAATATTGAACTGACTGTGTCCATGATAACTGTTTTATTTTTCAAATTGTCAGATGAAAAAGTCAGTTTACTGTATTCTCCATTAGTCGCACATCAAAAAGTAAAAAAAAATGATGAAGTGACGAATGCCGTAAACAACTGGCTCGTGACATTCTGCATGTGTACTGCAGAGTAAGTTGAACGAATTGTTATGCTGACATTTTAAACTCTGCAAAAGTATGTGGACGACTTATATCCTGTTCACTGTTTTTGTTTGTTACTTTATTCAAAATAGCTAGAACACACAATTGTTTTGTTTTCTGGTCAGATTAATCTGAAAATTTATACAGCTTGCTTGTTTATAAAGTAATAATGAATAAACATCTCAAATAAAACTGTTGCTACTGTAAAAAGAGGTGGGTGGGGAATATTAATTAAAAACTTTTTAGAACACATCTGCTATATTTTTGAATTCATTATAGGCAATTAGTATGAAATTGTGTTTGAAACAGGCTTTACCTATATATCTCTGTTAAATTATATTCAGGAAGCTGCATTGTACAAAAAAAAATACATAGGACAGGACCGGTAAAGTAGATAAATTTGGTCAGGATGAGTAACTTTTTGGTAGGACAAATAGCTTTTTGGAAAGGACAAGTAGCATTCTGCTCAGGACAAGTAGCTTGCTGGTCAGGAGAAGTAGCTTTCTGGTCAGAGCAAGTAGCTTTCTGGTCAAGAAAAGTAGATTTCTGGTCAGGACAAGTAACTTTCTGGTCAAGATAAGTAGATTTCTGGTCAGGACAAGTAACTTTCTGGTCAGGATAAGTAGATTTCTGGTCAGGACAAATAATTTTCTGGTCAAGAAAAGTAGATTTCTGATCAGGACAAGTAGCTTTCTGGTAAAGAAAAGTAGATTTCTGGTAAGGACAAGTAGCTTACTGGTGCCTGTTTCACTAACCTCTTTTAGTCTTAAAAACCAATTGTTACATATCCGAACATTTCATTTGCACGGTATTTTTGCCAATTTTAGAAAGAATACTTTATTTTATAAAGCTTACAAAAGATTGTAAAATCAGTAAGCACTAAATGAATTTCCCCCCGACTTCATAACTTCAAATTTTTCTCTGAGAACTTTGTAAATGTGAAACAGGCCCCTGGTCAAGACAAGTAAAACGTTAATGTCATAGTTTAGTTTATTCAGTAATATAGGCCACTGGCCCAAAAAACAATAAACATATACATTTTGTATATAAACATTGGAGCAACAACCAAGTAGAATGGAACAAACAAATTGCAAACATAAATTAACTTTAAATATGTATTTGTTAGATTACATTTATAGTCCAGTTTTCTTTTATCAAAATCATTTAACAAGTATACTTTGAGACAGGGATAAAATCATGTTTGTCTGATGAGGACATACTTGTATAAAATAGATTTAAAGATCTAGATCTTAGCCAGGCACTTTAATGTATAGCAGTCTTAGGTGTTAAAAATTGCGCATTCGAAAAAGAAATGTCATTTTGTGATGTCTCATGTCTACATAATGGGGTTCTAGGAATAGACTGAATCATTATAAACTTGATCTCTCAGTTCAGCTGCTGACTCCTGACAATCTGCTGCCAGTGTCTCATGTCTCCAATAAAAGAAAGCTTTTAATAGTTTGTGAAATTGAAGCTGTCAACTCCAATCCCATATTTATGTGATATCTCAAAATCAATAATATCATTTCCTGTGGCACAAAATGTAAAATAAAATCAAATATGATTTCTGGTCCTCAGCAAATGCTAAGGTGTACTCAATACATATAATTGTTTAGCATATTTTATTAAAATATCTTTTAGTCATACTATAACAGTGTTAGTGAGTAATAGCAATATAAGCAAGGGGACAAAGACTGTAAGTATCTTTGGTGCGGCTGGATAATTTCAACCCAAGGGAGAACTATTTAAGCAAAACTAAGCTCTGCCAAAACAGTTATCCCGACAGGCGTAATTTTACATCTGCACCAAAAAACCCATAACAGATACTTTTTCGTGTTTACAACCCTAACTGAGTTATATTTTTAATATTTTTATTCGGGTGTATTTTTTATAGTAGTGCAATGTTACCATAGTATTTATTTATGAATAAGCCATAATATGAGAGGATCTTTTTAATGGCGTTATGTCATTATGTTACAACGCGAGAATTTTATCTCCACCTTAGGGTGAGATAGAAATATTTAACCCTGGTAAAAATGCAGATATTCTTATCGGGTGTGCAAAAAAGCCTCATACCAGTCTCATCTGTTGTGCATGTTACTGTACCAAATAAAGAGATGATTGATAATACAAGAGACATTACTCTCGATATTTATTGTCAAATTAAGCCTTTTTAAAATATAATCCAGTATCTTATGGTACGAGGTAAATCAAATAACACAAGTTTGATAATTAGAGAACCATAAATCTGACATTAATTACCCAATGCAGTCAGTTTAATAACTTGTCCGAGATATTATTGATATATTACAGCTACGCACAAGTCGCTATAATGTGGTAGCCGGGACCTACGAAATGAAACCCCGATATACGCGGAACTGCGTTATAAATATCCCAAAGTGCACTGCACTGTATTATTTGGCAAAGTACTGTAAACAAACACATGATGTGTGATAAATATGACAGACCATTGTTTGTCAGCGTAAATCAATTATAAAAGCATTGTTGTACATAACAAAAAGAACTTGTTATCATTTTAGTCTATCTTATCAAAGCGTAATTGATACACAAATACATGGTCACAGTTTGGAAAAACGGTAATGAGCTCACAAACACTTGGTGATTTAGTGGAGATATTCGATCAATTCATCAACTGTTATAGTGAGAATTTTTAATGAATCTGGCTAAAAATATCAATTTTAAAATTTGGAGCCACATATAACTGTGTTATATTGAGTTTCGCATTATACTGCGTTATAAAACCTGCCTAAAGTGAAAACTAAATAAAATATAGAATCCCTCTTAAAGAGAATAATCAGGAAATAACACAGTAAATGTCTTAAAAATAAAAATATTTTTATAACAGTTAAAAAGCATCTCTCCATCATAAATAAATAAAATCCAAATGGTTTGATAAATCAAATCCACTAAAAAATGACAAAATTGAAATTTCAAAAGAAATAGTAAACTTGAAACGAAATCGTTACTCTAAAATAGACAGCACTTAAACAAAATGTTCACATCATCATTTGGATTCTTTCTATGATAAAAATCAAACTTAAATTAAAATTAAATCACACAACCCATATAATATGTCACAAAATATGTTGCAAGTTTTAGTGGGAAATCTATTTTAGTCAAGCCAAAGTTAGGAAATCCCTTTTGACGGGTTAGAATATACATCCTTTGGGCAAAAAGGAGTCAGTGAGTATACAGTTATAAGCATGATATACTGGGAAAAAACTGTTAGTCCACTTTAAATTTTTTGAAAAATCCTGATAATTTATTCCCATTAATTGAAGTTTTTTTTTTTTTGCTCTTTTTTGGTAAATGTGGTGGGTAAAAAGTTGACATAACATAACCACTGCTGTCAGACTGACTTTCCTCTGAGTTTCTCCAAAAACTATTTCAATTAGTGATAATAACAGGCATCTTGTTGAAAACACACAGATATTAAATCACTGGTTTCCATGGAAACAACTGTATGAAATTAAATGACAGCAGTGCATTTGTCGCTTAGCACATCCTCTATTAGTGACAACCCTGTCTCAACAGTATGAGCATTTGGACTGTCAGCATTTGGACGAACGGAAACTTATGGAACATTATATAGACAGCACTGCTAAATATGTTGAAATACATTATAGAATCTGTCAGATGGTTTCTCTGTTTTATAGAAATAAATACAGCATGACCTGTGGAAAGACAGAACTTTATCCTATTTGATGCATACCTGCAGTCATATAGAGTAATACTTTCTAAAATGAGACAAAATTGCATAATTTTATAAAAATTACTGCTGAATGGGGCGACAGCTATATAACAGGAGTCTGACAACTTGGCATTTAAAGCACAAAAAAGTGGGGGAGGGGGTGGGGGCGGGGTTGTCAGTTGAGGGGTCATTTATGTATAAAATAGTAAAATATAACAAAATGTTGTGTTTTAAAATATCCTTTCTGTGCTAGGTGTAGCTCAATCCATGAGCCTAGTCTACAAACCTTGCCTATGGGCCCAACACAAGAGCCCAAGCCTGGTTTCTAGCTTATGTTCCTCCTCATAGAAGGTCTATAAAATTTATTGAGTTTTCCACAACAAAATGAAATTCGGTGAAAGTAGCTGCTGTTAAATCATCTTCTTCTTCTTCCAAGTAATTCATCCATCAAGAACTGAGTATTCTCGAATTTCAGAGGCAGATTATATTAAGACATTATTTTTTTTTAGGCCTGGCCTCATGATAAAAATAGAATTAAGTAGATAAAGTATTTCATTGCATGAACTAAAAATAACTAAATTTACCTGGAATGCCATGGTGTTTGCTTATCAGGAATTATTTGCGTTTTTTTTAAGAGAAGCGAAAGAAAATCTCCGATAAGAAATAATTTAACTTATCTCAAAAATGCTAGACTCATTTTCAATGATACGTCTTCTTACTTGAGCTTCACTAATATTATATTGTATGCAATTGGCATTGACAAACAGTTATATTTACAGATTTCATAAAAACCAGTTCATTAATAATCTAATTTTATCAGATGATAAACCAGAGAGAAGTTTGTGCAAGTATGATACTATACTCAATCTAAGTGTTGAACTCAGCTTATTTAAGCAAGCCTTATTAATTTGCTAACTGTGAGGAAAGTTTTATGGTAGAAACAGGAACCAGTTTCATCATAACATATTGTAATATCTCAGTAGAAATGGGAACCAGTTTCATCATAACCTATTGCAATATCTCAGTAGAAACGGGAACCGGATCCAGCAATATCTATTCTAATATCACAGTAGAAACGGGAACCAGATCCGGCATTACCTATTGTAGTATCACAGTAAAAATGAGAACCAGATCCAGCATTACCTAATGTTACATCACAGTAGAAACGGGAACCAGATCCAGCATTACCTATTGTTATATCACAGTAAAAACGGGAACCAGATCCAGCATTACCTATTGTAATATCACAGTTGAAACAGGAACCAGATACAGTATAACCTATTGGAATATCACAGTCACATTGATTTTATTGTAAAATGTGTCAGAAAACTAAACATTCTAGGAAAATTTAATGCATGTAACTATTTATGTATAGACACATTTAAATGAGTTCAAAATGAACAAATATGAACAATTAAACTAGAATATAATTTATCATTTTGGTATATATAATTGTTTATGACCGATGAATTATTTTTTTGTTTTCTCATTAAAACATGGCTTTAATAATTCATCCGATGCTATTTTCCTTTCTGTTATTTACCATCTAAGTTACAGTTATCAATCTTTCTTTGTAAAAATTTGTACAATTTGCCACAAATATGCGAAATATTTTCCATTCATTCATTCCAAAATTGACTGTACATACACAATTATTTGAAACCTGGATATCCAATCATGGTCTGTGTGTAAATAATTGTTAAATTCGGATATCAGATGACAAAAATATTTCACGTTTTGTCCAATATTTAATTTGACGAAAAACTATAAATAAGATTTTTAAAAATAATTGTTCTTCTGGTATATAAAGAGTTAATACCGAGGGCTCAGCGCAACACTATTGTAACTCCGTTTTTTCCAAAAATCGTTTTTTTGCATAAATTACTGTAGTTTTACAATGTGCATCTTGTGTTAAAATTTGGTCCTGATATTTTAAATAATTTTGAAAATATTCACTTTTGGTGAAAATATTGTATCTCAAATACACTAATTCTTTAGCGCAAAACTATTGTAACTTGAGTTAGTACTAGAAGTCAACACTGTATCTAATTATTTTAAAATGGCTGTTAAAGAACCAAAACAATATATTTTAAATATCAATAAACCTTGGTTTCTCAGAATTAATTTATGTGTGTAGAGGGTACAGCTGGTACTGTGGTTGGTATTGTGGGTGTAGAAGGTACAGCTGGTAGTATAGGGGGTATAATGGGTGTAGAGTGTATATCTGGTACTATAGTTGGTAGTGTGGTTGCATAAGGTATATCTGGTAGTGTAGTGAGTATGGTGGATGTACATCTGGTAGTATAGTTGGTTGTGTGGATGTAGAGGTACATCTGGTACTATAGTTGGTTGTGTGGGTGTAGAGGGTACATCTGGTAGTATAGAGGGTATGTAGGATGTAGATGGTACATCTGGTACTATAGTTGGTTGTGTGGGTGTAAATGGTACATCTGGTACTGTAGTTGGTATTGTGGATGTAGAGGATACAGCTGGTAGTGTAGTGGGTATGGTGGGTGTAGAGGGTACAGCTGGTAATGTAGTTGGTATGGTGGGTGTTGAGGGTACAGCTGGTACTATAGTTGGTAGTGTGGATGTAGAGGGTACATCTGGTACTATAGTTGGTGGTGTGGGTGTAGAGGGTACATCTTGTAGTGTAGTGGGTATGGTAGATGTACATCTGGTACTATACTCGGTTGTGTTGGTGTGGAGGGTACATCTGGTTGTGTAGAAGGTATGGTGGATGTAGAGGACACATCTGGTACTATAGTTGTTTGTGTGGGTGTAGAGGGTACATCTGGTACTGTAGTTGGTATGGTGGATGGTGATTATACAGCTGGTAGTGTAGTGGGTATGGTGGGTGTTGAGAGTACAGCTGGTAGTGCAGATGGTATCATGGGTGTAGACATTACAGCTGGTAGTGTAGTCGATATGTAGGGTGTAGAGGGTACAGCTGGTAATGTAGTTGATATTGTTTGTGTAGAGGGTACAACTGGTAGCATTGTTTGTGTTGTGAGTGTAGAAGGTACAGCTGGTAGTGTAGTTGGTATGGTGGGTGTAGAGGGTATGGCTCATAGCATAGTGGGTGTGGATGGTACAACTGGAAGCATAGTTGGTATAGTGGGTGTTGAGGGTACAACTTGAAGCATAGTTGGTATGGTGGGTGTTGAGGGTACAGCTGGTAGTGTAGTTAATATGGTGGGTGTTGAGGGTACAGCTGGTAGTGTAGTTGGTATGGTAGGTGTAGCGGGTATGGCTTGTAGCATAGATGATATAATGGGTGTGGATGGTACAACTGGAAGCATAGTTGGTATGATGGGTGTTGAGGGTACAACTTGAAGCATAGTTGGTATGGTGGGTGTTGAAGGTACAGTTGGTAGTGTAGTTATTATGGTGGGTGTTGAGGGTACAGCTAGTAGTGTAGTTTGTATGGTGGGTGAAGAGAGTACAGCTAATAGTGTAGATGGTATCGTAGTCGTAGACAGTACAGCTGGTAGTATAGTTGATATGGTGGGTGTAGACGATAGGGAACAGCTGGTAGTGTAGTTGGTAATGTGAGTATAAAGGGAACAGCTGGTAGTGTAGTTGATATTGTGAGTATGGAGGGTATAGTTGGTAGTGTAGTTGGTAATGTGAGTATGAAGGGTACAGCTGGTAATGTAGTTGGTATTGTGAGTATGGAGGGTATAGCTGGTAGTGTAGTTTGTATTCTTGGTGTGGAGGGTACAGCTGGTTGTGTAGTTGGTAATGTGAATATAAAGTGTACAGCTGGTAGTGTAGTTGGTATGGTGGGTATTGATATTAAAGCTAGTAGTTTAGTTGGTATGAAGGTTGTATAGGGTACAGCTGGTAGTATAGTTGGTATTATGGGTGTAAAGGGAACAATGGGTGATTAAGATGGTTGATATGGTATAGTGGATGTAGTTAGTACAGCGTGTAGTTATATGGATGCAGAGCGGACATTGAGTAGTGGTGTTGCAGTTGGTATAATGAATGTAATGGTTGCAATGGGTAGTGATGTTGATATTTAGGGGGTTGTGAGTAGTGAAATAAGTAAAAAAAATTATAGAGGATGTAGAAGGAACAGTAAAGAGTTGAGATGGTATGGTGGATGTAATGTCCATGAAACAGATGGTAGCGATGTTGGTATGGTGCAGTGGGTAAAGTGGGTAGTGATGTTGATATAATGTGGATTGTGAGTAATGAAGTTGGTATGGTGGATGTTTAGGGCACAGTGGGTAGTGATGTTGGTATTGTTGATGTAAAAGGTACAGTATGTAGTTGAGTCTGAATGGTGGGTGTAGAGGGTACAGTAAGAAATGAGGTTCTGGTTGGTATTATAGATAATGGTTGGTAGAGAGAATACATTACCTATATACTGAAGTAATGTAGAGGGAACATTGGAGTTCATAAAGTGAATGTAGATGTAACAGTGGATAATGGTACTGGATTGGTGGTTGTAATGGTTCAGTGGTTAATTAGGTCAGTATGATGGATGTAGTGGATGCAATGGGTAGTGGGGTTGGTATGGTGGATGTTGAGATACAGTGGATAGTTGAGTTGGTATGGCGATGGAGTGGATACATGTAATGAATATAAATGATCAGTGTCTTATGGATTTGGTTTGGCTGATGTTGAGGATTTAGTTGAAGATGGTGCTAGTATACTAGATGTAGAGTGTAAAGTTGATAATGTTGGTATGGTGGTTGTATAGGGTACAGTGGGTATAATGATATTAGTTTGTGGGTGTAAAGGGTACAGTACCATGGTGGTGGAGTTGGTACATGTATGGAGACTAAAAGGTGTTATTAATTTGGTATGATGGATTTTGAAGGTGCAGTTGGAATTTGAGTCAGTATGACAAATGTAGATGGTACAGTTGTTAGTGATGTTAGTATAGTGGGCCCATGGGGCACAGTACCCACTTACTGCTTGTTTAAATTTAAACGATAACTTTTTCCAAATTTTTAACTAAATAAAACATAGGTTTATTTTTGTCTATTTGTCTGTCTATAAATGAGTGTTTAACCAAAACAATCATGTAGTATGCAATTTGATCTCAACTGCCTATTGCACCCTAGGTAAAAATTTATCAATATTTTTTATAAGACTGAAAACAACAGTTTTATTATCTTGTTTGATATTTACTAGTTATTAATATCAAAATGTCGCATCCTTAAACATGACAGTTAGTAACTATTATGTTGTGGTCCAGATAGTATCTGCATACTATATAAATTTACACAATATAAATACTAATTTGGAAATATAATTTTATATATTAACTTATATTAACATAATTTAATACTTTCATAACTGAAATATTATGCTTTACAATGTTAATAACATTGGTTAATTGTTTTTTTTTTTTGTTTTTTTTTTTTTTGTTTTTTTTTGTTTTTTTTTTTTTATAATGTTTTTTAATAACTTAAGTAATCGCACATTGAGGTAAGTGGTATTTTATGAAACGAAAGTAAATCACAAAAACACAAAATTCCCGAAAAAGGATTATATTTCATTACCATCAATGCATACACACACTACAATGAACTGGTTCATTTATTTATTTAAATTGTATTTTAAAGTTTTTAGTGCATGTAAAATATAGGGTATAAATGACAGGGTTGAGTCGATAAAATATAACTAATAGAGAAACATGACAGTATAACTTATATAAATGTATACATAAGCATGTACATTAACTACATGGTTAATTGTTTGTTAACATGAGAACTATCAAAATTATTGTATTTATAGGCTAAAACATAAATAATACAGCTTTATATACTTTTGTATATGTTTTTCTTTATTTCCAATACTTCTTATATGTTTGTGTTAAACTTTAATAGAATTAAAATTGATTTTGGATTAATAACAACATAATTTTAAACAGTTTTATATTGAGTTACAATATTTTTAAACTTAGAAATTAATTACTTATCTCGTAAAACTTGGTGCAAAACTATTGTAACTTGAGTTACAATAGTTTTGCACCAAATATAAATTCAGTTTTATTGAATTTTCAATGCAACACTATTGTAACTCAAACTTTTACAAATAAATCAAGTAATACTAAAGCTTTAATTGATAACACTTGTTAATAATGTAAGTAATGCAGTTTTCATTTGAATTTTGAAAACTATTTGCAAAAATATCTAAAGACGAAAATAAAAAACAGTTTTTTCCTTCTCCTGAACAATTTGCAAAAACCTAGTTACAATAGTTTTGCGCCTAGCCCTCGATACAAAGCTTTGCTATTTTCTGTTACTGAAAAATAATTAATGACTTATTTTCAAACCATCCAATTTCCACAAATGACTGTTCCCATGACGAAGCAGGACCAGTTAGCTCAGTCGGCAGCACATTTGACTATCAGTCTGGGGTGCTGAGTTAGAATGCTGGTCTCTGTGATGATTCATATAATTATGACATTGCATCTCATTGTTTTTTTTGTCTCTCACGTTGGAAGGTTTTCAGCTACTTGTGGAGAACGGTGCACTTGGGAACTGGTTAACCTTCCAGGATCCCAATAAAGAGTGGTTAGGTTAACTGATTGTCTGTTAGCCCTCAATGGTATAAAATGATGCTATACATTCAAACAAACTAACAAAACCAATCACTGAGTAAGGATGGAGATGCCATTATAGAATAAATACAGTTGAATAAATCGTTTATTAAATTTCACATCTACTTGTCACTTTCCGATGCTCAAATCTCATACTTGAAGATTGATATAAAACATTGGAACTTGCTGTCATTTGTCAGTTAACCTAACCACTCTTTCCCAAATCAATATGCAATGAAAGAGCAACCAATACAAATAAATCAAAACTACCTTTCAAAAAAAAAAAGTCCCTATCCTTTTGTAATCTCATTATCTTTTATCAATATCTTTTCAATTTTGAAATTAAATAATGACATTTTTTGTCATTCAAGTGAAATTATTATCAAAAGACACAATTAATGTGTACCTGCTAGTCATTAAAAAACCATGGATAATAATGAAAAAAACCTTTTCTTAATCTGTCAATATATCTTATCACCAGATTACGATTACATAAAAAAATTATTAAAAATGACAAAAAGAAAAAGAAAATTGTGTTGGTTATAATATATATAATTAATGCCTTGAGGGCATCCTGATCGAGTTTTGTTATAATATTAACCATCATTTTGGGTTTTAAAATATTTAACTTTAATAAAACATGATATAACATATTTGAACAACAATAGTTTAGCTTATACTAATTAATTTTAGATTAATTGAATGAATATTTAGCGTCATTTTTATGCCATCGAGGGCTAACAGACGATCAGTTAACCTAACCACTGTTTCCCGGGATTAACCAGTACTCGAGCACACCCCGTCTCCGCAAGTAACTGATAACTTTCCCACTTGAATCAGTGGTGAGAGATGAATGATAATGAGACACAATGTCGTATATCAATCATCACAGAGACTGTTGCCGGGCAGGGGATTTGAACTCACGACCCCTGGATTGATAGTCAGACGCGTAACCGACTGAGCTAATCGGGCCTGGCAATTAATTTTAGCTTGATTGCGATGTAATTATGTGAAATGCTCTCGAGTTCACTTCCTGGGTAAAACAGAGGCATCAGGTCGAGCGAGGTTCAAACCCACAATCTACCGTGAGCGGTTAACACTCTATCCGTTACATTACCGCCCCGCTTACAACAATAAGAAATAGATCAGAACAAAATATTAATGTATTATTCAAAATGTGCTTACTCTCTACTGACTTGCTGCATTTTTATAACAAAAATTCATTAACTGTTTTTAATTTGTCTCTTCAACTCATTGCATGACCAATGGGGTAACGAAGAATATTGGAACATATAATAAATTATGATTGTATAAGCTAGAATTGATGAATTTGTTCATAGTAATATATTTGAAGCGTCAGGCTTCTCCAGTCTTTTGAAACAGGAATGTCAAAGATCACGATGTTTGATAAATAGTTTTATAACAATCAAGTAAGTTTTTAACAATTTTCAAAACACTTTTTAACAAGTCAGTTCCTATAGATAACCATATTGACATTTTTAAAAACGATTAATTATAGATTAAATTCATTTGAGCTGAGAAAACATATTTAAAGGGAAATAATATAATATTTGACTGAGTGGGTATTTAAGCAGGTGAATGAATGAATGAACAAATGAATGAATGAATAAATGAATGTAGGGGAGAGGGGGTCAGACCCATTAACAGCAAGGGTCATATCAATTTAAAACAAGACAAAATGACAATAATGAACATAAAAAAACGATATCAGATATGAACATCCAGAATTCATGTACCAATCCAAAATTGAATGGAAGTCCTCTATATATTGACACTTTATTGCCAAGGTTACACATCACTTGCACCAATAAATATTGTGCATTGAGATAAGTATGGCAAAACCTATAATTTTTGTTATTCTTGCTAGAGATATGGTTTTTACAGTATTAAAATTACTTATCAGACTTATTTACTTTAGTGTGATAAACTGACAGCATACCAGACTCAACATTTACAGTGCACACACATGAACACGCATGGTCTGTAAAATAACACAGATAAGTTACAATCATTAACATTGGAAAATATTGATGGAAAATTTGGTCATTTAAAAGGAAAGTTTTACCAAACAGCAAAACTATGAACTTTTGCTAAACCTTGATAAGAAGAATAAATAAATGGGGTTTAATGCACTTTCAACACATGAAAGGTTATATAGTACAGTATATCCAAGGTTATATAGTACAGTATATCCAACTAAATGAATATTTGACAGACATGCTTGAGGAAGGACAATGGTTCTACTTAGATTCATTATGGAGTCTTGAAATGGTGCTATAACCCATTAAAAATCCTACAAGCATTGAACACCTCTTTGGTCCAATTTTCTCTCCACTTCTCAGTGCATGTATTTCTGATAAAACTTCTGTCTTTCTTTCACATGATTTGTTTTGTTTTAACAAGGGAAATGAATGAGCATCTGTTTGATAGCATTGCATTGATGGGGTTAAACTAACCTCCTTGATTGGTCAATCAATCCTGATGAGGGGAAATGTTAAGAGCAATCTGTTTTACAGCTAACTGTTATCTGACATACACCTTGTATCTAATATGTTTCAATGGATAATTTCAGCTATATGTAAAATGTTGCATCCAAGCTATTTCCTTGTGTCTCATAAAGTTTATTTCCCTTGCAGTCTACACAGTCTTGTTTATCTTGCAGCCTACACAGCCTTGTTTGTCATGCAGCCAACATCTTATTGTTTATATTGTATCCAACCAAGCATTGTTTATCTTGCAGCCAATACAGCCTTGTTTATCTTGCAGCCAACATCGTATTGTTCATATTGTATCCAATCAAGCCTTGTTAATCTTGCAGCCAATACAGCCTTGTTTATCTTGCAGCCTACACAGCTTTGTTTATCTTGCAGCCAACACAGCCTTGTTTATCATGCATCCAACATCGTCTTGTTTATATTGCATCCAACCCAGCCTTGTTTATCTCGCAGCCAACACAACTTTGTTTTTCTTGCATCCTACACAACCTTGTTTATCTTGCAGCCAGCATAGTCTTGTTTATCTTGCAGCCCACACAGCCTTGATTATCTTGCAGCCTTCACAGCTTTGTGTATCTTGCATACAACACAACCTTGTTAATCTTGCAGCCAGCTCAGCCTTGTTTATCTTACAGCATGCACAGCCTTGTTTATCTTGCAGCCAACACAGCCTTGTTTATCTTGCATCCACGAAGCTTTGTTAATCTTGCATCCAACACAGCCTTGTTTATCTTGCAGCCTACACAGCCTTGTGTATCTTGCATCTTACACAGCCTTGTTTATCTTGCAGCCAGCTCAGCCTTGTTTATCTTGCAGCCTGCACAGCCCTGTTTATTTTGCAGCCAACACAGCCTTGTTAATATTGCAGCCTACACAGCCTTGTTTATCTTGCAGCCTACACAGCCTTGTTTATCTTACAGCCAGCACAGCATGTTTATCTTGCAGTACACACATCCTTGTTTAACTTGCATTCAACACAGCCTTGTTTATCTTGCAGCCAACACAGCCTTGTTTATCTTGCAGCCAGCACAGCCTTGTTTATCTTGCATCAAACACAGCTTTGTTTATCTTGCAGTCAACACAGCCTGGTTTATTTTGCAACCAATACAACCTTGTTTATCTTGCAGCCAACACAGGCGGCTGGTTTATCTTGCAGTCAACACAGGCTTGCTTATCTTGCAATCTTGTTTATCTTGCAGCCAGCACAGCGTTTTTTATCTTGCAGCCAGTACAGCCTTGTTTATCTATCTTGCAGCCAACACAGCTTTGTTTATCTTGCAGCCAACACAGCCTTGTTTATCTTGCATCCAGCACAGCCTTGTTTATCTTGCAGTCAACACAGCGTTGTTTATCTTGCAGCCAGCACAGCCATGTTTATCTATCTTGCAGCCTACACAGCCTTGTTTATCTATTTTGCAGTCAACACAGCCTTGTTTATCTTGCAGCCAACACAGGTTTGTTTATCTTGCACCCATCACAGCTTTGTTTATCTTGCAGCCAGCACAGCCTTGTTGATGTTGCAGCCAGCACAGCCTTGTTTATCTTGCAGTCAACACAGCCTTGTTGATGTTGCAGCCAGCACAGCCTTGTTTATCTATCTTGCAGTCGTTGTTTATCTTGCAGCCAACACAGCTTTGTCTATCTTGCACCCAGCACAGCCTTGTTTATCTTGCAGTCAGCACAGCCTTGTTTATCTTGCATTTAACACAACTTTGTTCATCTTGCAGCCAACACAGCCTTGTTTATCTTGCAATCAACACAGTCTTGTTTATCTTGCAGTCAACACAGCCTTGTTTTTCTTGCAGTCAACACAGTCTTGTTTATCTTGCAGTCAACACAGCCTTGTTTTTCTTGCATTTAACACAACTTTGTTCATCTTGCAGTCAACACAGCCTTGTTTATCTTGCAGCCAACACAACCTTGTTTATCTTGCATTTAACATAACTTTGTTCATCTTGCAGCCAACACAGCCTTGTTTATCTTGCAGTCAACACAGTCTTGTTTATCTTGCAGTCAACACAGCCTTGTTCATCTTGCATTTAACACAACTTTGTTCATCTTGCAGCCAACACAGCCTTGTTTATCTTGCAGTTAACACAGTCTTGTTTATTTTGCAGCCAACACAGCCTTGTTTATCTTGCAGTCAACACAGTCTTGTTTATCTTGCAGTCAACACAGTCTTGTTTTCTTGCATATTACACAACTTTGTCCATCTTGCAGCCAACACAGCCTTGTTTATCTTGCAGTCAACACAGTCTTGTTTATCTTGCAGTCAACACAGCCTTGTTAATCTTGCATTTAACACAACTTTGTTCATCTTGCAGCCAACACAGCCTTGTTTATCTTGCAGTCAACACAGTCTTGTTTATCTTGCAGTCAACACAGTCTTGTTTTCTTGCATATTACACAACTTTGTTCATCTTGCAGCCAACACAGCCTTGTTTATCTTGCAGTCAACACAGTCTTGTTTATCTTGCAGTCAACACAGCCTTGTTAATCTTGCATTTAACACAACTTTGTTCATCTTGCAGCCAAACACAGCCTTGATTATCTTGCATTTAACAACACAACTCTGTTCATCTTGCAGCCAACACAGCCTTGTTTATCTTGCAGTCAACACAACCTTGTTCATCTTGCAGTCAACACAGTCTTGTTTCTCTCGCATCTTATACAGGATTTTATCCTTTCATTCAACACAAAATCAAAGTCTCCTCTTACTGGGCCCCCATGGACCATAGCCCCTTTATTTAACCAAACTTGAAACCCATACTCATAGAGATCATTTATAACCAATATAAACACATCTGCTAATGGGTTCTTGAGAAGATTTTTCAAATGAAACTTTTCCTGAATTAAACTAATAAATACCTTGGGCAGACCGGGTCAATTTTGACCATAGGACCATGGCCTGAGAGAGAATAATTATGTGATACTACTCAAATTCAATGAAAACTGTCAAGTGGTCTCGGAGAAGAAATCGTTTGAAGCAAAATTTAAAGACTAACATTGGACACAAGATGATCAAAAAAGCTCACCTGTGGAGTTGAATTGGTAACATGTATAATGTCCTCATTGTCGTCAGAGTCAAGTTTCATTATTTTATCTTAAGTATGTTTTACATTATAGCCGGATCCATGTTTTGAAAAGAGAGACCCATGGACTCTTTTAACAAATAGTATTTAAGTGGCATCTTTGCACTCAGCTGGTTACTTGTGTGGTTAAATTATAGTCACACAACAGATTCTGGCCACATTAAAGCATCTTTTCAGTGTCTAGAAACAGCCACATTTTTTTTTATTTTGTAACCATTTTTCAACCATCCAAAAACAATTACTAACCCTAAACCCTAGACACTTACCCATTTGTATGTGCACAAAGACAGATGATAAAAATAATGCCCCTTCTGTCAAACCAGCAGACGGTAAAAAACAGGAAGCAAACAAACAACTCTATGCAACTTTTTTGTTGTTGTCATATGAATTCAAATGGCATGTGATAGTAAAAGCAACAAACCTTGGAATAGAGGTGAAGCCTTCCAAATGGACACAACTCCTGAGCTAGCAAACTGGCCAAAGGACAACTCCAGATAAACAAGTGGTATACCAGCCACAAACAACATCACCACAAATGGGATTAGAAAGGCACCTGAAAAAATAAACAATAATTCAATGTTAATTAAATTATAATTGAAACATTCATTTTATACCCTTCTGTCTTTACACGACATTGTTTGTGGATGATCAAGAAAGAATTTTGAGCATTTTTTTTTTTTTTTTAAAGGAAGTTTTATGTTATTTTCAACACATTTTATTTTATCAGGTCATATCATGGCAGCTCAGAATGACTCAGAGTAAAATCAATGCTTTCTTCACCAAGGAGAGTCCTCCATGCTCCAGTGGTCGAAGTGCCATCTTAAGATCAATTATCTGTTACCGCTGAGGTTTGAGTGAATCACTAGGTCCAAAAACGTGATGTCTACCAGTTACTTGGGCACAGTAGCCGGCTTTGTTAAATAAAGCCTGGATAAAGAAAGCACTTAATTATCATTTATAACTAAACAAAAATTATTTAAATTTTAAATTCAGTGACAAAATTTGATATTTTAATCAAACTGGTGAAATCAGAAATAAAATTCCAATTCTAACAATAAACATGCATGACAATAAACATGCATGCACCAGTTGACACACTTCACCATGTCATTTGGACTCTTTCTAAGTTGAATAAAAATAAATTAAATTTATGACAGATCAAATCGACTTTCTCAATTAACACTCAATTTTATAACTTGATTTTCTAACTGACATTCTGCGAAAAGTGACACTCATCAAATTGAAATCAAATTGAATCCATGCCACTCATTTGATATGTCATAAAAAGTTAAGCTGGGAATTATTTGAGTCTAACCTGGACACAAAGGCCAGGTTAGGGGTTAGGAAATTCATTTTCTATATATTGTTTATAAATGTATTTTTTAAAAGTAGTCGGCCATGATATACTGGAAATACATTTTGTTAATTTTAAAATTTTGAAAAAATAACCTGATATACACATATACATGTTTTACCTTGAAATGCCATTATTTCTTACAATATTAAAGGCATACCATAGTTAGCTCTCATACAATGATTGATTGATTGATTGATTGATTGAATATTTAGCGTCGTTTTTATGCCAACGAGGGCTAACAGACGATCAGTTAACCTATTCACTGTTTCCTGGGATTAACCAGTACTCGAGCACACCCCGTCTCTGCAAGTAACTGATAACTTTCCCACTTGAATCAGTGGTGAGAGACGAATGATAATGAGACACAATGTCGTATATCAATCATCACGGAGACTGTTGCCGGGCAGGGGATTCGAACTCACGACCCCTGGATTGATAGTCAAGACGCGTAACCGACTGAGCTAATCGGGCCCGGCTCTCTCATACAAAGAATTTGAAATACACATGTACAATTATATTTGATACTAAACATGTATAAATCTATGTTTATTTTTTAAGTGCAATCTAAACATAACTTCAATCTTAAGAAAATCAGCAGATGTAATATAAACATTATTCCATTATTACATAAATTTGTGCCCCAAACTAACATTGTTTATATAAACAATTTGATACCTATCGTGGGAGATTTTCAATAATTTGTTTCCGTGTACTAACTCTTGCAGTAGATTGACTGATTGATTGGATATTTAGCGTCATTGTTATGCCATCGAGGGCTAACAGATGATCAGTTAACCTACCCACTGTTTACCTGGGATACTGAAAGATTAACCAGTACTTGTTCACACCCAATCTCAGCAAGTAACTGATAACTTTCCCACCTGAATCAGCGGTGAGAGACGAATGATAATGAGACTTAATTGGGAAACTACATTTGATAAGATTTTTGTTCATGGATAACAAAATTGTTAACCATGTAATTGTTAACTGTGTTAATGAATTGATCGGGATTTTATTGTTTTCTGGATATGTTAAAAAAAACATAATGTTCTTCAACAAAAATAATAAACTTTTAATCAGTCAGGTGACATTATTAGGTAAATTTCCTTGTATAAAAAACGACACAAAATTAATGAGTTAGTAAGACCTACAGTTGACTGGGATGGATCCATTTTTAATCTAGCTTTTAGGTTCGCTCTAATGGAAGTTTTGTACATGTATAACTTAAGAAATCAAATTTCCAGTTATCATAATGAAATTTTGTAACTTCTTAAATTTATATAAAACTACACATGACTTTCTTTCTTTTTGTGTAATAAGCAAGAAAACTGAAAATAATGTAGTGTTAAAAATTCTTCTTTTGCATGTCAACATGGTTTCATCAACCTTTCAGCTAATTTTCAATTTCCACCAGCTCAAAATGATTTTATTTTCGCACCATTTTTTGGGAGGACTGACAAATCTGGAGTTTACTGCATCAGCACTTGATTCATTTTTATGATGTCAAGTTGTTTTCTACAGAAGGCTTCAATTGCCGAGTCTTAGCTCAATGACATGACACTACGAAACAATGAGTACCCCCCCCACCCCCCCCCCCCCTGAACAACCTGTACAAGAAAATATTCTTGTTAAGCTATATGATATGGCTGAAAATTAAACAGCCTTGATGCAAACTGTCTTAGATTAATATGTCTTCCTTGTAAAACTAACGGTTGCAAAAGCAACAGTTGTGGCATAAAGTATGCAAATAACCTGTAACTGAGTAATAAACAGTTAACTTAACCTTGCATGTTCTTCCAGTTTTATTCAAGTAAATCATATTCAGATAATCGGTAACCAAACAGACCAGGATCTTTCCCAGTTTGAAACAACAACCACTATATATAACAAACCATGTTTTCCTCAATTGCTAATTTATAAGAGTCACCCAGCTGGTCAGGTCTAGATTTTGATATTGGAATGTCCAACAACTAAAACAGAAGCATGTATTTGGCTGGCTCACAATGGGCTGTGAGGAAACCTCACTAATGTAGAAAGGCATCACAAAACTATCTGAGGTTCATTTCAAGTTCATTGTATACCGGAGCTGAGTGCAGAAATGTAAACCACCAGTCCCCCACATTCATCTAAAGACCAAGCACACATCCCAACAACAACAGCAACAACAACAACTCATTCCTTCATTAATTAACCAAAACACACAAGTTTGGTGTAGGAAATAAGAGAGGATAGTAATGGGACATTATGACCTGCAGGCCTGCCTGCCAACACACACATTATCTCCATCAATATTAAATCATTATGTTTAGGTCAATACAGCTGCCTTTAATAAGTACTATGCAGAATATAATAGTGTGACCATGTGTTTTTCTTGTTTTGTTAGTCAATATATTGCATTTTTCTGCTTGACTTATAAACAAAAAATCAGTTGATATTAACCATCTCATCTGTTGAATTAGACTCAGCCTCAGATTTTTGCTCATGTCAGAATGTAATCTAGACTTTTTCTGATGTACATGTCACTTTTTTAGTTTTCTTGATGTGGGATGTACCATTTCATAAGAAAGCAATTTAACAAATTAAAAAAAATATAGGAAGTTGTTTGCCTATAAAACCTGGCTATATCAAAGCTCTGTGAGTACTGAAAGCCTGGGGCTGCTGATGGCTTGGTGGAGAAGTACTCCACAACTTAAAAATCCCATGTCAGATTTCCGTAGTCCATCTTTATTATTTGTCTTCAAATTATCCAAATTTGCTTTTGCTTATATCATATAAAACTTCAGAAATTCAGCATTCTATTCATATAAATAAGAGTGTTAATATTTTAAGGGGTATCACCAGGTTTTTCCAACTGCAAAATTTAATGCCAAATAATTTATTTTAGTACCTATTTCTTAAGGATTTTTTATAATTCTTGTTCGATTTACAATAGCTTTCCTATTTCTAACATAGACATATAAAAAATATTTTATTGATTGATTGATTGAAGATAATGCGTCAAATTTATGCCATTAAGGGCTAACAGACGATCAATTAACTTAACCGCTGTTTCCTTGGATCCTGGAAGGTTAACCAGTACTCGAGCACATCCCATATCAACAAGTGACTGATAACTTTCCCACTTGAATCAGCAGTGGTAGATAATGATAATGAGACGTAATGTCGTATATCAACCATCATGGAGACTGTGGCCGATTGGGGATTCAAACTCACAACCCCTTGATTGATTGTCAGACGCGCTAACTACTGAACTTATTAAATAATAAATGAAAAAGTTAAAGGTAACGTCAGCTTTTAAGAGCTTTTTTAAAAAAATGTGCAAATTTAATTGCAATGACTAGCTCAATTCAAATGTCTCTATCTCATTCATTTGATAATGCATTTTTAATTAATTGTAGTTTTGAAATCAAGATATCTTCAGTTTTCAAACATATAAACATGATTAAAATCTGTTAACAAATGAAGTTAAAATACACTGCCAGCTTCCATATCTAAAATAACAATACTGCCTTTCCCTACTCTGTATCACTTTTACATGTTACACTGCACATTGTGAGTAGCTGGTGTAAATTTTTGAACCCTTCCAGTGAAGTTTGATTACACAACTTGGACAGGTTAACTCTGCCATCTATGATACATAAACTGGCCACTGTGTGCAGATGGGGCATTATGGTTGTGCATAAAAAAAAAAAAAAATTTCAAATTTATTATTGTTCATTAAGGTCTAAGTCTATCAAAATAATTAATATGTGGTCTTTTCTGCCAGATATTTTAAATAATTTTGACCGTGCATTCATTCTCACATAAAAGTTATTTGCACTTTTTGGATGGCAATCAGCCAAAAGTGGAGCTTGTCAGAAATTAGTTTAGTTTGAACTTATTACTTTTACTTCGATTGTGAAAACAACTTAGAAAGATCATGCTGGAAGCCTTCCTGGTTAGAACCAGTAAGAAGCATATGCAGAAAAAGTGTCTCGCTCAAGGACACCATACATAGCTGTGGCGGAGGATCAAACCCAATACCCTCCATTATGGGTTTGGTGCTCTACCACAGGACCATGCATTCCACAGATAACTATGGCCTTTGAGGCAAGCCCCAGACCAAAAATATCTATTTGAGTACTTTGTGAGAAAATTCCATACAAAGGAAATGTGCCACAAAATTTTGGGCAGCATCTCAAACTAAATTCATTGCTAAACAATAATTTGCAAACACCAATTTAGCACACTGCGGTCCCGTTATAACGAGGTCCGATATAACGCGAATTCCGTTATAACGCGGTTTTTGCTTGGCTCCCAATTTTTCGGCGGGGGTTAAAGGTCGTGATACAAAACTTGAAAATATGCGCGAATGACCAAATGACAACCAAACAATAGATCGTCGCCATGTTTTGATTTGATAATTGCTCATCTTCTACTCACAAATAAGCCTTGATTATAACAAACTGTTATAACCATTACCTCATGGTGGTTTAAAGGATTGTTTAAGGGATTGATTCATGCCAGCATTGACAATTAACAGTTTGTAATAATCCCGAGTGCTTCAATAAATGCTGACACGCGCCAAACACGGAAGCCATATGCAAACTTTGTTATTATCGAGTGATCACATGATCAAGCAACGAAGCGGTTGACAGGTATTAATATATCGCAGGTATCTTATCGGATCGTAAACACAAACTTATTTTTATTATTTAATTGTTGTTAATACTTCAGATTTATATTTTTAATTTTTTTATACTAATAGCGTGGAGTTTAAATTGAAGCGCGATTTTTTATATAGACACCGTTTTTTCTCCTTCCGGGTTAAACGGAAATGGCTGCCAATTTTAGTATAATCAAAACACGAAAAACGTTTTTCTTTCTTTTCTTTTTTTGTATTAATTTCATACATATCTAAGTGTATCTGTTGTAACTAAATACGCGTTGTATCATATTACAATGCAAACAATACCATTCACAGTAGGACAGCACGATAGGTGTGAAAAACCGACATCGATTTTTTTCGAGGTAATTATCGCTATAACGCGGTCCGCTTATAACGCGGTTTCGTTTTGTGGACCCCAAGATCCGCATTATAACGGGACCCGAGTGTATGTTTCCCTTGTTCTTCACAGATTTATAATATGTAAAAGTATAATGAAATCACAAAAAAAAAATTCTTACCCAAATCAGAACTAGTCTCAGAGAACAGTATAATGGTCCATCAGTAAATGTGATATGTATTTGTTTAGTGAAACAATTATCAAACACCCAAACTTTAAAGAAATACAGCACTCCTGATGGCAGTGCTCAGAGTACTATCATATAGACACCATCACTGTACGACTAAAAATTGGTGACCGCTCATGAAGACCATACAACAACCAAAGCACCATGGTGACAGGGCAACAGAGTGGTCACCATACTTTAATTCTTCATACCATCATAATTAATATGTGTCATGAAAACGGTCCCAATAGAATACCATACTTAACAGCTGTCGCAAACTTACCAGAATTAATCTAGATATCGATGCTGTTGCATATTCTACCATTCAGAACCCAACAAGAAGATAGTAATTGTCAATATCCATCAATATCTGCGCCATGGGGTAAATTACTTAGATGTCCTGAGTTCATGAAATCTTCTTCACAGTAAAAGGCACTACTACACCACCAGGGTTTAGAGAAATGGGTAATTTTGGCTATTTGTTAACATGGTAATAGAAAAATATTGAAAATGACAACTCCCCCATAGCACTAGGTTAACATGTGTACAAAGTTTCATGAAGTTACAATGATGAAGTTACATTAATTGGTTTTGGAAATGATTCAGATTCCAAATTAAATGGGGAGGGTGGTAAAACAAGAGCCAATCTATGTTGACATTGCTATTTCTTAGCAGCACCTGAAACAAACTTTGCAGGGCAAGGAACTAACTCTATGTTTTCTATAAACTAATTTATTTTAGCTTGATTGTGAAGTATACTCATTCATTTTCAGGGCAGAGTATTTTCTAGTTTATGAGACGCCATCAGTTCAAACCTAATCTTGCCTCCTTCAGGATGAGTGCTCAAAACCCTAAATCATTACGACACCACCCTTATCACGGCACTGATCATTGTAGACTAAGAATTCAGAATTTATTTATACTAATTTATCTTAGCTCAATTATTGTAAAGAGTAACCATTGCACCATCATCATGTTAGCAATAGTTATGAATCCCATTTCAACATTGACTTCCTTGCAACATTTTCCTAATGTCACTAATTTTGTTATGCTGAATACATATATATCAATATAAACGAATAACCATCTTCGAAGGAATGTTGTTGGTATATTAAAACCTTCTAGGGAATGCGTTTGCTACATTATGGCCTTCTAGGGAATGCTAAATTCATCGCTATAACATTACCAAGATATGCTTTTTCCTGTTTTATAATGTTAAGACACTTTTATTATGTCTAAAGCTCTGGAATAATTATATCCCATTGCAACAATCAAGCCAGTAGTTTCTGACAAGAAGGTTTTTGAAGTTTATACTATAGCTTATATAGTAAACTTACCGCACCCCCTGGCCGCCATGTTTTTTGACAAATCATGATGGGTTGAACAAACTTGGTAGAGGGTCATCCAAGGATCATTTCTGTGAATGATTTCAAAATCGAGCCAGTAGTTTCTGACAAGAAGATTTTTTAAGTTTTTACTAATTAAACTTGCCCCGCCCCCTGGCGGCCATGTTTTTTGACAAATTAAGATGACTTGAACAAACTTGGTAGAGGGTCACCCAAGGAACATTTCTGTAAAGTTATATCAAAATTGGCCCAGTGGTTTCAGAGGTGAAGTTGTTAGAAGCTAAAAGTTAACGATGGACGACAGACGACGGACGACAGAGGATGGACACCAGGTGATCACAAAAGCTCACCTGTGAGCCTTTGGCTCAGGATAGCTTAAAAAAAAGCTTGTCAAAAAAATCTTCCACCAATAAGGTTACTAGAACTCTATCCCTGTATGCCCAAGAAAAATGTGCTTCATCTAGGACAGTACCATGACGTAGCAGACACTTACACTACAGCAGTATATTTATAAATTATTCCTTCATTACCGGAAGTTTTTTGCAAAAATAAAGATGTCATCAACCATCTTCTTGCAAACCCAGTATTATATAATTTAAGCAGTATTTTATCATAGGAGCTAACCTTGCAGCTATGCCATAAAAATGTCAGAGACAATGCATTGTTACCAAAGTAGCCAAGAAGAGCAGCGCCAAGTCTGGATACAAACAAGCAATATAATATTGGTTTTGTTTTATTTCTAGACAGATATGTGGAACAAAGCAGTGCATTTAATGTGTGCAACTAAGCATGTCCTTTTTGCCAGCTTGTACATTTACTTGACAAACCTCTCTTCAGCTGACACTGTAAAGAATGTGTTAAATGGTTGCTTAAAGCAGGTGCTTCACTTTAAGAGGGAGTGGGGGGGGGGGGGGGGGGGTATTAGATAATGGTATTCAGTTTTAGTGGTACTACTTAAAGTGTTTGGACAAAGCTGGATTCAAGACAATGACCATATCAGAAGGATGTTTGAAGGTATCAGACGGCTGCTGGAAGGTATCAGCCTTCTGCTGGAAGGTATCAGACGGCTGCTTGAAGGTATCAGAAGGCTGCTGGAAGGTATCAGACGGCTGCTTGAAGGTATCAGACGGCTGTTTGAAGGTATCAGAAGGCTGCTGAAAGGTATCAGCCTTCTGCTGGAAGGTATCAGATGGCTGCTGGAAGGTATCAGCCTTCTGCTGGAAGGTATCAGACGGCTGCTGGAAGGTATCAGACGGCTGCTGGAAGGTATCAGCCTTCAGCTGGAAGATATCAGACGGCTGCTGGAAGGTATCAGACAGCTGATGTAAGGTATCAGCCTGCTGCTAGAAGGTATCAGATAGCTGCTAGAAGGTATCAGACGACTGCTAGAAGGTATCAGACGGCTGCTAGAAGGTATCAGATGGCTGCTAGAAGGTATCAGATGGCTGATGGAAGGTATCAGACGGCTGCTGGAAGGTATCAGACGGCTGCTAGAAGGTATCAGACAGCTGATGGAAGGTATCAGACGGCTGCTGGAAGGTATCAGACGGCTGCTGGAAGGTATCAGACGGCTGCTGGAAGGTACCAGCCTGCTGCTTAGAGGTATCAGCCTGCTGCTAGAAGGTATCAGATGGCTGCTAGAAGGTATCAGACTACTGCTGGAAGGTATCAGATGGCTGATGGAAGGTATCAGACGGCTGCTTGAAGGTATCAGCCTGCTGCTAAAAGGTATCAGATGGCTGCTAGAAGGTATTAGACTACTGTTGGAAGGGACCAGCCTGCTGCTAGAAGGTATCAGATGGCTGTTAGAAGGTATCAAACTACTGCTGGAAGGTATCAGATGGCTGATGAAAGGTATCAGATGGCTGCTAGAAGGTATCAGACTACTGCTGGAAGGTATCAGATGGCTGATGGAAGGTATCAGACAGCTGCTGGAAGGTATCAGCCTGCTGCTTGAAGGTATCAGCCTGCTGCTAGAAGGTATCGGACTACTGCTGGAAGGTATTAGCAGCTGCTAGAAGGTATCAGACAGCTGCTAGAAGGTATCAGACTGCTGCTGGAAGGTATCAGACGGCTGCTGGAAGGTATCAGATGGCTGCTAGAAGGAATCAGCCTGCTGCTTGAAGGTATCAGACTGCTGCTAGAAGGTATCAGACTGCTGCTAGAAGGTATCAGACTGCTGCTAGAAGGTATCAGACTGCTGCTAGAAGGTATCAGACTGCTGCTGGAAGGTATCATGACTGCTAGAAGGTATCAGACTGCTGCTGGAAGGTATCATGACTGCTAGAAGGTATCAGACTGCTGCTGGAAGGTATCAGACTGCTGCTAGAAGGTATCAGACTGCTGCTAGAAGGTATCAGACTGCTGCTAGAAGGTATCAGACTGCTGCTGGAAGGTATCATGACTGCTAGAAGGTATCAGACGGCTGCTAAAAGGTATCAGATGGCTGCTAGAAGGTATCAGAAGGCTGCTTGAAGGTATCAGACAGCTACTGGAAGGTATCAGATGGCTGCTATAAGGTATCAGACTACTGCTAGAATGTATCAGACAGCTGCTAGAAGGTATCAGATGGCTGCTAGAATGTATCAGACTACTGCTAGAAGGTATCAGACGGCTGCTAGAAGGTATCAGACGGCTGCTAAAAGGTATCAGATGGCTGCTAGAAGGTATCAGAAGGCTGCTTGAAGGTATCAGACAGCTACTGGAAGGTATCAGATGGCTGCTATAAGGTATCAGACTACTGCTAGAATGTATCAGACAGCTGCTAGAAGGTATCAGATGGCTGCTAGAATGTATCAGACTACTGCTAGAAGGTATCAGACGGCTGCTAGAAGGTATCAGAGGGCTGCAAGAAGGTATCAGACGGCTGCTGGAAGGTATCAGATGGCTGCTAGAAGGTATCAGACTACTACTGCTAGAAGGTATCAGACGGCTGCTGGAAGGTATCAGACAGCTGCTAGAAGGTATCAGAGGGCTGCTAGAAGGTATCAGAGGGCTGCTAGAAGGTATCAGACGGCTGCTGGAAGGTATCAGACGGCTGCTAGAAGGTATCAGACTGCTGCTGGAAGGTATCAGACTGCTGCTAGAAGGTATCAGATGGCTGCTAGAAGGTATCAGAAGGCTGCTGGAAGGTATCAGATGGCTGCTAGAAGGTATCAGATGGCTGCTAGAAGGTATCAAAAGGCTGCTGGAAGGTATCAGACAGCTACTGGAAGGTATCAGACAGCTGCAGGAAAGTATCAGATGGCTGCTATAAGGTATCAGACTACTGCTAGAAGGTATCAGACGGCTGCTAGAAGGTATCAGATGGCTGCTGGAAAGTATCAGACAGCTGCTAGAAGGTATCAGACGGCTGCTAGAAGGTATCAGAAGGCTGCAAGAAGGTATCAGACGGCTGCTGGAAGGTATCAGATGGCTGCTGGAAAGTATCAGACAGCTGCTAGAAGGTATCAGACGGCTGCTAGAAGGTATCAGAAGGCTGCAAGAAGGTATCAGACGGCTGCTAGAAGGTATCAGATGGCTGCTGGAAAGTATCAGACAGCTGCTAGAAGGTATCAGACGGCTGCTAGAAGGTATCAGAAGGCTGCAAGAAGGTATCAGAAGGCTGCAAGAAGGTATCAGACAGCTGCTAGAAGGTATCAGACGGCTGCTAGAAGGTATCAGATGGCTGCTGTAAAGTATCAGACAGCTGCTAGAAGGTATCAAACGGCTGCTAGAAGGTATCACAGGGCTGCTAGAAGGTATCAGAGGGCTGCTAGAAGGTATCAGACGGCTGCTAGAAGGTATCAGACGGCTGCTAGAAGGTATCAGACAGCTGCTAGAAGGTATCAGACAGCTGCTAGAAGGTATCAGACGGCTGCTAGAAGGTATCAGAGGGCTGCTAGAAGGTATCAGACAGCTGCTAGAAGGTATCAGACGGCTGCTAGAAGGTATCAGATGGCTGCTGTAAAGTATCAGACAGCTGCTAGAAGGTATCAAACGGCTGCTAGAAGGTATCAGACGGCTGCTAGAAGGTATCACAGGGCTGCTAGAAGGTATCAGACGGCTGCTAGAAGGTATCAGATGGCTGCTAGAAGGTATCAGACGGCTGCTAGAAGGTATCAGAGGGCTGCTAGAAGGTATCAGACGGCTGCTAGAAGGTATCAGATGGCTGCTAGAAGGTATCAGACGGCTACTGGAAGGTTTCAGATGGCTGCTAGAAGGTATCAGACGGCTACTGGAAGGTATCAGATGGCTGCTATAAGGTATCAGACGGCTGCTGGAAGGTATCAGACGGCTGCTGGAAGGTATCAGACGGCTGCTAGAAGGTATCAGACGGCTACTGGAAGGTATCAGATGGCTGCTATAAGGTATCAGACGGCTGCTGGAAGGTATCAGATGGCTGCTAGAAGGTATCAGAAGGCTGCTATAAGGTATCAGATGGCTGCTTTAAGGTATCAAGACTACTGCTGGAAAATGTTTGTTTGTATCACATGCATTTTGTATTGTAAATGATTTCCCTAAAGGATATCAAAGAGATGGCAACTCAAGCAAACAAAATCTATTGTAGCAGGAAATAATTAATACATCAAACAGATAACAAAACAATATTATGCATAAGGATTTAATACCATATAACCATTACTAAGGCAGTGAAAAACACATAGCAAAACCATTTCAATTGACTTCCAAACACCTGTGCTAACCTTGCTAACCAAATACTATTGTTATTTGATATTATTTTATTCCTTTTAACATAAAGGTAATGATGATAATCATTTATGTTAATTCCTTACAGATACCTACTTAATATTTGTGAGCCTCTAAATAACCAATTCCCCATAATCTGGCACCATGCCTGACCAACTTACAGGATAAAAGTCGGTTACAAGTAATTCAGGAGAATTAACATTTCAATAAAAAAAAATCATGAGATTATCTGTAGAACTAGCTATTAAATGTCTTTTTTTAAGTAAACAAATCTTGAATACTCTACACAAATCTCGAATAATCGCTTACATTGCATAATCTACAAATGAGCCTGTCAGACACTGGTCTTTCTCACTGGGAGAATATAAGAATGCAACACCTCACTTACTGTAACTGCAAAACACCACACGATTAAGCCTACTCACCCATTTTTAGCACAAACTGTTGTAAGATTTTTGTTATGCTTTCCGAGAGTTTGGTGTTGTGTTTTTATAAAATTTTCACATAACTTCGCAGAAAATGTACTACTTACATGATATGGCCCCACACAACAACTCTACTTGAGATTTTCCTAAACTCAGTTTTTTCAAATGCTACAGCTTTATTTACAATAATCTTTTTTAGTGTTATCCTTTACTAATGAGTAAAGATTTGTTATGATTTCCATTCAATATTGACATAAAGTGTGATGAGTTGAAATTACCATAAAGAGAAATAATTAAGTTACTGAGTTAGGGATAATCTCAGTTTGAGATGTTAGGTGAAACTGACACAAGATCTCATAATTCCAGCATTTTACTACCAAATGTGAAGTATGTACAACACAATCATTTTAATAAATGTATTACATTTTCAAGCCATTAATCACATATTAGTGGCCAGATTGTAATGTCAATCAACTCCAGGGCTGCAATCATAACATGTGTATTTACAAACATTATAATTCAAGATGGTTGTTGTTGTTGTATGGTGTTTAGCGTCACTTTCAACAATTTTTCAGTCATATCGCGACGGTGTCTACTTGAGACAGTATTCTAAGCATTGTCACACTGGAGAATCATGCCGCAGACACATGGTATGAAACCCCACCCAGTCACATTATACTGACACCAGGCTGATCAGACCTAGAACTCTACTCTAAATGCTGAGCGTCAAGCGAGGAAGCTTCTAGTACCATTTTTAAAGTCTTTGGTATGACCCGGCCGGGGATTGAACCCACGACCTTCCGCATGCAAGGCGGACGCTCTACCACTAGACCACGCCGCGGTCTAATTCAAGATGGCAGAAGAAGGGACTGTAAAAAAAACATTTTTTTTATATTTTTAGAAACAGTAACCTTGACCCAGTAACATAAAATGAAAGTTTTATAATCATGTTAAGAACTCATCAAAAGATTTTCATTGACAAAATGGAAGAAGTAAACAAAAGATTAATAAAATAAATAACAAATTATCTAATTGATACATGTAACTATTATCTGTTTTAAAAAGAAATTAAAAAGTTACTAAGAATTATATGTAATAGCTAAGGACTTTATTACGTGTATATAACTTTTGTTTGATGAACATGAGTTATTAACATATAAAATCTAACATACACAATGTGAAAGTTGAAGGGTCATACACTTCTTTGACCTGTTTCACATGGCTGTGTTTGCTATGCCAACACAGATAGGATCACTGACCAATGAACTTTCAGACCTATTGTTTATTAATATGAATAAAAAAGTGATCCTGATTTTGTCGTTCAAATTTTGTCGACTGACCTGGGACCAATTGAAATTCAGCTGACACTCTTTGTTATAATATATGCGAGTCCCATGGAGTCATTAATTTGAGTTTCAAAATGAGTCACTGTAAATACAACCCTAAGTATCCATGTAAGGACCACTTTCACACAATTTCCTGAAGAATATCTTGGTGGATACAGAATGTATAAAAGAAATAATTTATCTATTTCAACCCTTTACTCCATATATACGCATTTTCCCGCACCAATCACAGAAGGATTTTGATGTTGTATGTTGTTGTTGTATGGTGTTTAGCGTCGCTTTTAACAATTTTTCAGTCAAAACGCGACAGTGTCTACTTGAGACAGCATTTTAAGTGCTGTCACACTGGAGTATCATGCCGCAGACACATGGTATGATACCCCACCCAGTCACATTATACTGACACCTGGCAGACCAGACCTAGAACTCTACTCTTAATGCTGAGCGTCAAGCGAGGAAGCTTCTAGTACCATTTTTAAAGTCTTTTGTATGACCCGGGCGGGGATTGAACCCACGACCTTCCACATTCAAAATTCGGAACAAGAAAAACTTTATCTTTTATAATAAACTGACATTTAAACTGAACAACTCTTTATTCAAAACCTTACAGTAGACATTTTAAATAGCCTGCTAGGTTCAGTTAGCTCAGTCTGTAGTGCATCTGACTATCAATCCAAGGGTCATAAGTTTGAATCCCTGCCCGGCTAGTCTCCATGATGATAAATATTGGATACTGCATTTTCATTAGCACTCATCTCGCACTACTGATTCAATTCAGAAAATTATCAATTATCTGCAGAGTGGGGGTGTGCTCGAGGACGGGTTAACCTTTCAGGATCTTGCAGAGGAAGATGTTGTTGTTTGGTGTTTTTGTCACCATCAAACAATTTTCAGTCATATCACAACATTGTCTACTTTAGACAGTATTCTAAGTGCTGCCATCCTGATGTATTATTCAACAAACACAATGGTATGATACCCCACTCAGTCAAATTATACGGACACCGACCAGACCTAGAACTCTCCTTTAAATGTTGAGCGCCAAGCAAAAGAGTTTCTATTTTGGTATTGGAGGCAGACACTCTACCACTAGACTACCGCTGCAGTGGTACAGTTGAAGTATGCTATCTTGTAACTTGCAGCAACCATGAAAATAGGGTCCATACTGAAGTAGAGTGCATGATATTTGTTTCACATGTCATGTGAGCTAGACATGGCAATTGATTGATGATGGTTGATGTTTATTCAGGTTTAAACACACATACACAGGTAACATTAAATATACATACTCAATTACAAATAAAATGAGAGGCACAAGAGGGCCTGAGGAACTTCTACTGACTCATAGTGGTCATAGCACTTTTTGAAATTCCACAATATTGACCCTCTATGGAGGGGTCATCTTAACAACTTATGGATAAATACCCCCACCACACCCATACTGAACGAACTTAATTGCTATGAAAAGGAAATACTTTAAATTCCCATACCATTCATCTGTTAAAAAAAAATAGAGTCCCCTGTACAGAACCCTTATACAACCCAGCCCCTTAATTTGTCATAACTTCAATCACCCACTCTTAGCAATATGTTATGAGCAGAAATGATTCAAATTTTAAAAATAAGTTTTTTTGTAAACATAGATGCAAAATGAAAAAGATGGTGGCCATCTCAAATTTCAAACTAAAAAAAAAATCTTCTGTTTAGTCTCCTATGCAACAGAAACATCCATGTGATGTTTCAGTTTAATTGGCCTAGTGGTTTCAGAGAAGGTGCTGCTAACACACTTTGGAGACAACAGACGACAGACGACAGAAGACTGACGACAGACGACGGACAATGCGCCATCGCATAAGCACTTCTGGCCTTAGGCCAGTAGAGCTAAAAATAGATAAATTAGTAAAAGTAATTTTATAACTATCAACCATATCATATAAAATTAATTAAGTTTTGCAAATATAAAGTATCACAGAATGCAATTTTAATACTACTGTTTTGGCAAAATCCAATGTAAAAAAGTATGATCCATCACAATAAAATATTCTATAGAAAATGAAATGAATGGCAAATCTCAAAGAAGTATTCAATTAATGCAACATTGGACATACATAGTAGTGTGTAATCACCTTGAATTGCCCATAAAGCCCAAAGGCTTATTTCCCATAAGGTCCTTAGTATGATATATACTTTATAAAACTGCAATTAAATTAAATAAACACACTATAAAGTTGAAGACTTTGGAATTTGGAAGTGACCAAATGAAATGTTTCCATAATGTATTGGCTATTTACAAATGTATTAATATTATCACAAAATATTATAATTAAAACATTGAGCATATCTAGTCAACAAGTGCAATAAATAAACAATGCCTTCCTAGCTCTGTCTAATAAATGTAAATATGTTTGCAACTTGAATAAATTCAAACAATCTTTATTAAACAACTGGTAATGAGTTGTGATATATGACTGGATATTTATAACTGTATAACAAATTATACATGCAATTAAAACTTATGTTGATAGATCATGATTAATGAAATTCTATTTTCTTATGTTAATTAAACCCAGTTAAAATAAAAAAGTTTGTAAACAAAAAAGCATATAGGGGCCAAACTGTTTTCCAGATATCAGACGAAAACCCAATTTTTCTAAAGATAGTAATGATGCTCCCCCCAACACCCACCATTACCTTTGAATTACCAACCCCTAAATTATATGGGTCATCTGCTGACCAAGATGAGCAACCCTGCAAAGTTTGAGGTCTGTAGGGCCAAGTGGTATTCAGTTATCACCTGGGAAATAGCTACTGAGACTGTGACCTTTGACCCCTAAATGAATACAGATTATCTACTAACCAAGACAAACCACCCTGCAAAGTTTGAGGCCTGTAGGGCCAAGTGGTATTCAGTTATCACCTGGAAAACAGCTACTGAGACTGTGACCTTTGACCCCAAAATTAATACAGAGTATCTATTTGCCAAGATCAACCACTCTGCAAAGTTTGAAGACTGTAGGACCAAGCGCTATCAAGTTATCACCGAACAAGAGGTCCAAGAGGGCCTAAGGACGCTCTACTGGCTCATAGTGACCATAGCACTTTTTGAAATTTCACAATATTAATCCTCTCTGAGGGTCGTCTTAACACCTTATGGATAAATACCAGCATCACACTTATTACTGAACAAAAAGTTAAACAGAAAGGTTATTGAAAGCAAGATTTATAGTTCCCAATTTTAACCATATTATCCCCTTATGGAAATTCAATCTTCTTTATTGAACAAAATCCAATTAACTGTTACTAGACAATGCTTGAAATCTAAAAACTGAACAACATATTTAAACAAATGAACGGAAAAAATGAGAATTTTCCAATTTCCCATAATATTCCTATGTAAAATGAAAAGTCCCATTACAGGGCCTGTATACATCCCTGGGTGCCCCTTGATTTGTACAAACTTAGAATTCTTGATCATAGGAATAACCTATATCAAATATGAACAAGTTTAACTGACCGGTTGTTGATAAGAAGATTTTTGAAATTTTTCTATTTTAACCCTTTTTTTGACTGACCCTGGCCCCTTATGGAAAGTCAATTCTCCTTATTGAACCAAATGTCATTTCCTATGACTAGATGATACTTAAGAACTCAAACTGAATAATAATTTGGCCCAAATGGATGAAATAATGAGAACTTTCTGTTTTCCTATAATATCCCTATGTAAAATTCTAAGTCCCCTTAAAGAGCCCCTATAAATAGAAGCCCCTTAATTCTATCTTCATTCAAACCCCTACACATAGGGATTATATAATTATACCAATATGAACAAATTTGACTGACCAGTTCTGAAGAAAATGATTTTTGTAATTTCCAATTTTCACCCTTTTAGGACCCTAGGGACATCATTTGAACAAATCTAATAGAACTATAGTCGGTTATCATTACTAGATAATTATTTTCAAAATCTGTTGAGCGGTTCATGAGAAGAAGATTTATTAAGTTTTAAATTAATCAGATCGAAATTTTACAAATATATTTGATATAATACATACAGTTAACGTTTATTTATGAATGTATTCTATGAAATAATGTTAAAATAAGAAAAGACGGGAAAAGAAAGAGGAAAAGGAAAAAAAGACATGGATAGAAGAAGGAAAAGAGACAGAAGCTGCTGAGGCATGAAAAGAGATTGAGGTACTTTACACTGTTTATTTGAATTAAAGTTCAGTTGTGAGATTTTTATTAGAATAATTGCAATTTATTCCATTTATTTTCATGTTGCGTCACTTTTTCTTTGTTTCTCGCTATTATTTTTTCTAAATATTCATGATATTTTAAGTATTTTATAACATTGCTGAACTTTGGAATTGTCTGTTCATACTTGGTTTTGAAAATGAAATATTTTCCATATATATATCAATATGCAGTTTAATAAACTCGAATAACTGCTCTGGTCAACGCTCCCAAGAGAAATCGTTGAATAATCCAAATCTATTTCAGTATGTTTTTCATTCAGATACACTTCAAGTTCTGTCCTAAAAACCCTAGAAATGGGACACTCCCAAAATAAATGCTTGTTTGTTTCTACATGCCTACGTTGAGATTTTACAAAACCTAATACCAGGCACATAATGTGTTTCATTGCTCGAATTCATTATGTTAAGAACATGTTAAGAACACTTAAATGATACTGAAGAAAATAAAATATCAACAATTCATTTATAAGTTCTATGAATACTCGGTGAGACCTTAAAGTTCTATAGAAACAGGATAAGAATGAATATGTTTCTGTGTTTAAACCCATTAAATTATAATCTCTGACAGCACTGCCACCCATGGAAATCAGATTTATTTTCAATGTGGCGAAATAATGTAACATTCACAGCTCTATAATAATCATACCTGTATCCATTACTAACTTTTTCAGTCCGCTAACCTATGCCAGTCCCTGGGTGATATCTGTGTATAAGGCCACTGTAATCAAATGGTACGAGTGATATCTAATCAAATGGTATGAGTGATATCTGTGTATAAGGCCACTGTAACCAAATGGTATGAGTGATATCTGCGTATAAGGCCACTGTAATGGTATGGGTGATATCTGTGTATAAGGCCACTGTAATCAAATGGTATGAGTGATATCTGTGTATAAGGCCACTGTAATGGTATGGGTGATATCTGTGTATAAGGCCACTGTAATCAAATGGTATGAGTGATATCTGTGTATAAGGCCACTGTTATCAAATGGTATGAGCGATATTTGTATATAAGGCCACTGTAATCAAATGGTATGGGCGATATCTGTGTATAAGGTAATGGTAATGAGTGAGTTCTGTGTATAAGGCCACTGTAATCAAATGGTATGAGTGATATCTGTGTATAAGGCCACTAATCAAATGGTATGAGTGATATCTGTGTATAAGTCCACTGTAATGGTATGGGTGATATCTGTGTATAAGGCCACTGTAATCAAATGGTATGAGCGATATTTGTGTATAAGGCCACTGTAATCAAATGGTATGAGTGATATCTATGTATAAGGCCACTGTATCATATGGTATGAGTGATATCTGTGTATAAGGCCACTGTAATCAAATGGTATGAGCGATATTTGTGTATAAGGCCACTGTAATCAAATGGTATGAGTGATATCTATGTATAAGACCACTGTAATCAAATGGTATGAGTGATATCTATGTATAAGGCCACTGTATCATATGGTATGAGTGATATCTGTGTATAAGGCCACTGTAATCAAATGGTAAGGGTGATATCTGCGTATAAGGCCACTGTAATCAAATGGTTTGTGTGATATCTGTGTAAAAGGTCACTGTAATTAAATGGTACGGGCGATATCTGTGTATAAGGCCACTGTGATCAAATGGTTTGTGTGATATCTGTGTATAAGGTCACTGTAATCAAATGGTAAGGGCAATATCTAAGTGTATAAGGTCACTAATGAAATGGTAAGGTCGATATCTGTGTATACGGCCACTGTAATCAAATGGTACGGGCAATATCTGTGTTTAAGGCCACTGTGATCAAATGGTTTGTGTGATATCTGTGTATAAGGTCACTGTAATCAAATGGTTTGTGTGATATCTGTGTATAAGGCCACTGTAATCAAATGGTTTGAGTGATATCTGTGTATAAGGCCACTGTGATCAAATGGTATGTGTGATATCTGTGTATAAGGCCACTGTAATCAAATTGTATGAGTGATATCTTTGTATAAGGCCACTTTAATCAGGGGACAAACTCAGGTAATTTTAAAGAGTATATCCGCCATTAATTTCATTCAATTATTCAGTCAGTTCAAAAAGAATTTATACTCGACTTATATCTACTGTTAAACTGAGAAGTTTCTTTTTTAGTAACAAGATTTCACTTTCTTTCTATATTTGTTACATACTTGATCTTAAACAAAGAAAAATACTGACAAGAATTATATATATTGTTTATCATAAAATCAAAATGATGACAGCATTGTGTTTGTAATCAGGGAGCAGTGAGTGGCAAAGATTGTGATCTTGAAGTATGCAGGCAAATAAATCAAATTTTTGTATTAACTATGCTTAAAAACATAAACTGATGAATTTTGACTGGTTATTTATTTATTCATCAATCAATGTCAACATATAATAGTTGCCGTTAATTCAGTAATGTACAGTCTGTCCTTAAAGACATGCTTTCGAGAGTATGTATGGCTTAACATTTGGTCAGTAATCTCCTTATCTAAAGTTCATTTGAACTTCATTAAGAGGTGAACAGTTCATTACCTGATAGTAAAAAGTATTATGTTTGATAATTACAATTGGGTGTACAGGTCGGTTGCTATTTGTTTTTTTGCAATCTCTGACCATGAAGTGTATCACTGCATATAATCCACCTTGTGAATGAAGTCTGCATTGCTTTTGTACTGTTCAAACGATAATGAATAGGGTTTAACAGCGTATCAACACATTATAGGTTATTTGATGCCAACAGGAAGGAAGATTCCAGGTTCACTCTACATGTACAAAAACAACTAATTAACATGAAGATTAAAATAAATACATCAACAAATGAATATGCAGAATGAACCTAGAACCTTGATACCTGCAGAACTGCAGAGTTTCAGCAAATTCTATAGTATTACTCAAATTGTCGCTTCTTACGACATGCATGAGCCACAGTGGTCCTATTCTTGCCATCACTCATATGGCTCCCTGAAACCACACAGAGGTTGATAATTTAACCACAATAGTGAATAGATAAAAAATGATAAAATGAACATGACACCCATTTGGAGGACTTCCTACCCCTCTGCAAGAGATCGGCAGTGATTCTATTCTTAGCCGGAACCCCATGGGCTTTGCACTGTTCAATTTGTGCAGAATAAAAAACAAATCTAAGGTCTGTATTTATAATTTGTGTGTTATTTGTAAACAAATACATTAAAAGGCACTGTGTCAGAAAAATGGCTATAACTGTCTAAAGAAGTTCTTTTTAAAAATGAGTATAAAGAAATACATTATCATTTATAAATAAAATAAACATGAATTTGCTAAAATGTGACCTAAAAAACTAATCAGTGAAAATCTAAAAATTAAAATCACATAAATTGTCTTGATGATCTTTGCCTCATTAATCTGATCTGTTCAATTCAACAAAATGTAACCAGTAATAACTGAAGACCAAATATTTAGAAGATTTTTTTGGTGGGGTTGGGGTGGGGTTGATAGTTCTGAATAATCCAGATGATAGCAACATTAATTTGGCATGTTCAAATAGATATACTTACAGCATATATAACAGTTGTTGTATGGTGTTTAGCGTCGCTTTCAACAATTTTTCAGTCATATCGCGACGGTGTCTACTTGAGACAGTATTCTAAGCGCTGTCACACTGGAGTATCATGCCGCAGATACATGGTATGATACCCCACCCAGTCACATTATACTGACACCGGGCCAACCAGACCTAGAACTCTCCTCTAAATGCTGAGTGTCAAGCGAGGAAGCTTCTAGTACCATTTTTAAAGTCTTTGGTATGACCCGGCCAGGGATTGAACCCACGGATGCTCTACCACTAGACCATATATAACAGGTATGGTAGGAATTTATTTTTTTATCAGTTCTAATATTTTGTAAAAATTCTAACTGTTACTTCGTCAAAGACAAATGAAGGAACATGATATAATTTTTCATATATATTTTTCGTTAAACATTCTTTCGTTCTATTTACATAATGATTGGTTTAGCCGCCACTTAAGGACAGACTGTACATTACTAAATTAACGGCAACTATCATATATTGGCAAGTAACAAAAACATGCTGTTTATCCAGACTTTTCCTTTATGCAGTGTGCACAAAATAATGCTTATGTATTGACGTATAACCTTTATTTACTCGAAAGTTATCAAATTAACAGTAATTGAATATTGGCCAAAACTTTAATACGTCCCGCAATAAAGTATTGCGCAATGTTTACATTGAACTCCGGTAAACTTCCCAAACAAAGCCTCGAAAATGAGATAGGGAACGAGTCTTCACGATGTTATCCGATGATTGATCGGAAACCTGAAAGCGGTTAGTTGAAAATGGGGAATGTAAACAAAAACGTGGCTTTTAGCAATTAGACACTTTAGACACATATATCTTTAAGTTATAAGTGTATCTTCATGCTGGTTGTGTGTAAACAGGGTAGAGCCACCATCCTTAGGCAAGTAACTCGCAAATTTTATCAGATAAAGTTTAGAGCAAGCAAGACTTGAACCTACAACCTTAACAGTGAAAGGTGATCATTATTTACGTGTTAAAGTTATTAAAATTTTGATAACATAGTGACTGATAAGCCTTACTAGGCTGGGTATTTCTTAGCATACATGTACTAACAATTTTGCAAATGTTGTAATTTTAAAATGTATTGTACCTGTCACTTTAATAAATAAAATATATATATATATATATATATATATATATATATATATGTTTGTGTGTGTATGCACAAGGCTAAATGAAGTTTGAGGTAGTCCCCACATCTAACTAATGGTGATAATTTTATAATAGTCAAGATTTCTGAGATGCCATAGTGCCAACTGATGTAAGAACCAGACATAATCCCAGTATGTATATTCCTTTCTTCAAGGTTTTCTGACACCCCCTAAATATAGAATATGCAAGTATGCTGTAGACTGGATGCTGAACACAGCATATAACATGTAAACTCAACATGTAGAATATTCTGGTTCAGATTCTGGTACTCTGGTACCGTCTGGGGAGAACTGATAATTGGCCAATCGGGTGAATGACCTGGAACACACACTATCTGTCAGCACTTATAACAAAATAGACTTCATGGCTTAATTACAGACATATGGTAGTCACCTGACCTCTTAGTAGCAATAAATGAAGAAACTATGGAGAGTTCCAGGAGCTTGATGATTGTGCAATGTCTTTATTTTATAAACTTTAACAAAACTGGGCAGAGGCGAAGTGGATAGCTCATACCACGATTCAAAGTTTGATCCAAGGCCTCTTATATTCAGCAACATCCAGTACCACTTCTACTCAGAAAATAGACACACCAAAAAGTTGTGTTCTTTTTTTTGTAGTTACTTTGATATAGTGTATATTATTATTATTGAAGGCCAATCTGAGATTAAATGAAAGTAGATATTGCTATATAATTGTACAGCAAATGTGGGTGGGCACACAAATAAAACTTCCGAGAAGACGTCTTATGACCTACCTGCTCCATTCCTGTAGCATACATATGGAAAACGCCATACATTTCCCAATCCTACAGCATAACTTAGGCATGACAATATGAAGTCCATTTTTCTGGACCAGTTTCCGCGGTCCTGATTCTCATCATTGTCCGAGCTCTCTGACGAAGTATCGCTGACACCATTGGCCTTGATATGGTACTCATAATCACGCTTTTCCTCGTAAGACGACATGATGAAGATGCTGAAATAAAATGATAGGAAATTGACAAAATAGTGCAATCATAGATCTTGTCTTATTTTTGAAACAAGTGTTTGACTGGGTTGTTTGTCCATTTACTATTTGTTTCTCAACAAGAAGACTTAGTCCCTAATATCTCCTCAATGCAGGTATTTTACTCAAATGTTTTGAGCTTTAAAATTTGAAAATGAAAACTCCATCAGAGCAACAGGTTTTATGAATTTACTGAACATATTTTTGGTTTTGCTCCAGAAAAAAATGTATTTTGTAATTTTGTTTTTTTTTTGTTTCCATGGTAAGTTACATAAAAAAATATTGAAAATGAAAACTCCCTCAAACCAAAGGGTACATCTAGACCACTAGGTAGACATGTGTACAAAGTTTCATGAAGTTACCTCAAACAGTTTTGGAGAGAAAACAGCGAATTTCTTAATTTGGATCCACTAGGTTAACACTTCAAAGTTTTGTAAAGTTAACAGTATTGAAGTTATGGGCTGGAAACACTGCTGGATGCACGCACGCTTGCAGATGGAAGAACACATGGACGATCCCCCACAAAATTGAATTTCAAGGACAAAAATTTATAAGGCTGGTTCGAAAGAAGTAATAGCAAAAATATTTATTTTCTGGGTTGGGCAGTTCTACATATTGTCAAAGAAATTGTGACTGTACAAACTATGAAGTTTAGTCAAATCGTGATAAAGGATAGCAGACTGTTAGTGTATATAGAATGTCAAATAAACCAAGTTTTGATCATTCAAGGGCTTTCAACTCAGATAAAAAGTTTTCAATTATATCATTCACAGTTTATTCTAGACATCATACTTATCTCATGAAAAATGTGGTTGATACAGTGCTGGTAAAATATTTAATGATTCAAGGGACATAACTCTGAACAATGACTGTACCAAGATCTTATACTTATAAAACTACAGCTCCTAAGTTTGTTTCTTAAATTTATTATTATTAAATTTTACTCGTCCTGACCAAATTTCTACTTATAATGGTGAGCAGACGAGTGGAAATTTCAAGCCCTGCGCAAATAACTGATGACTTGCCAAGATTTTATACTTTCAAAACCAGGTAAGTTTCTCTTGAAAAATACAGAGGGCAATAGTTGAAGTTGTGATGTAGTCTAAATGGTAATGGATAGTCTGAAGGTTAATAACAAATGACTGGACACACAGTGCTCTCCATCAGTCATCGCCCACTGTACGAGCACTGGTACAATAAATTACTTTGAATGATTCAGTGTGGACTTGACCACATGACTTCAATTATCCAATGACCTGAATGGGATCTAGAAACAATATTATAATTGTTATAATAATTTTATAAATGAATAGAATTACTGGTATATTGAATTTCTTTCAAAAGTCGGTCACACTACCTTTGACTCCTAATGTCTAGCAGGTTATACTGAAACTAACCGAGATCTTGCACTTATAAAATTAAGCAAAGGTTTAAATGCTAGAGGGCATATAACTTACAATGTAATGGGCTGAAGATTGATAACAAATGACTGGACACAGTATGATCAGAAACTGGGAAACACTCTCCATCACTAATTTCTCAACTGACCTAATTGTAACTTTGCCTCATTTACCAAACATCACATGCCATTAAATTTCCTGATTTAAACTCACTGATGCTGAAAGACACTACCACCATTAGTTAGGTCATCCTTATAAATGGATTGGGTGACACTTCCAACACAGACCATTTAGGGGTGGGCGGGTAGGTAGGCATTGTTTTTGCAATCAATAAAGACTCTTTTGAAGATCCATGATGACGAGAATAAAAAGGAATCAAAAATAATTCTGACTGGTTCTGACTGTTGTGGGATGGCAAGAAGCAACAAACAAATAGTATTTTAATTTAGACCTTAGCTAAAGGAATACAAACTACATCAACAGAATTATGAACTTCAGATATGAGATAAAATCAATTAATGTACAAATTACCTCCAATTCAGCTTTTTGGCAGGTCTCTATATTCATTTTTTTTTAATAAAACAAGCTCTGTATTGTTCTTTTGTCAGTATGACATTTATCATTTCGTCAGTTCATCAGAGTAAGTTATAGTCTGTTGTAAAATTGTGTTATATTTTGAATGTATTGTGATCGGCAAGGCAACAGTTACAGACCAGTTCATTTTGTCTGGTTGGGTTCATTAACCTATTAGGTGTGTCATTAAGTTGTTACCGTCAACTCTTTTGAATGATGATCCTATAATGATAAAATAATTAGAAACAACTATGGTTAAACCAATACAAAACAGGTTTAAACTAGCAAGCGAAAACTTTAAAGGTACACACAGATATGTTGGAATCATCCTTTTACTCACATCCACACATCCAATCAACTTTACAACCAAGGACTGTGACACTATGAATTTATTTTTTTGAATGGTGTTTTACTGCCATTTTCAACACATTTCAGATTATATATGGCATATCCAGTTCTACTGGTTGAGAAAGACCTCAGACTGAGTAGAACCACTGTCCTTCCACAAGTAATTGGCTAACTTTCTCACATAAAGAGCGGGACTTGAAACTACGACCTTAGCAGTGAAAGGTAAGTGATCCTGAGGCGGCACCTTAGACCACTTGGCCATGGAGGACCCTGTGACAATATGAAGACATTAATCTCCAAACATTATATCTGGTACTCCTTATTTAAGGCATTATTAACATTTCTTTTATAAACCTGTGTGAAGTCATGCCAGCTTTGAAATACAAATTTGTGTTTATATAAATCTTAAACAATACAAACTGAGGTTTGCTTTGAACTTTTATAAAATATTTGTTACAGTCTTTGTCATAATTATGTTAGGAAACAGCAAATATGGCTGTTCAAGACAAGTGGTTGCTCAACAGAGGTGACTGCTTACACAAGATTTACTGTATTTTAATGATTATTGTATCACCTGAGCTGACTGGACCTAGAACCATCCTCTTAATGCTGAGCGCCAGAGAAGGAAACTTCTAGTACCATTATTCAAGTGTTTGGTATGACCCGGCAAGGAACCTAACACATGACCTTTCACATGAGGCAGACCCTCTACCACTAGCTCACTGTGGTAGTACATTTATTTCAATATAATAAAACAAAACAGGAATGAGTGTTGTTTGATTAAAAGTTTGATACTATTGTAAAGAGGCTTCACTATTAAGTTATCTTCAGATAGATTGATTGAATATTTAACATCATATTTTTGCAATCGAGGGCTAACAGACAATCAGTTAACCTAACTATTGTTTCTTGGGATCCTGAAAGGTAAACCAGTACTCGAACACATCCCATCTCTGCAAGTAACTGATAACTTTCCCACTTGAATCAGCGGTGAGAGGTGAGAAACGAATGATAATGAGACACAATGTCGTATATCAATCATCAAGGAGACTGTTTCCAGGCAGGTATTCAAACTCACCACCCCCGGATTGATAGTCAGACGCATAACCGGCAATCGGGCCCAACAAACTATCTTGGAAAGGGGCATAACTGTGGTCAATGCTTAACAAAAAAGTTTTAACAAAAAGGATTAAAAATAAAGTTTAATTTTATCAGTTTTTATTGGTTTGATAGAAATAATTCATCAATTCATATACAACTGCAGAGTCAGAGTTTTGTTCACATATTTAAACCTAAATTTTAGCTTCGGATTTCTGTGGTCTTTGTTGCATCCAATGTGTGCCCCCTCTCACAAAAATACCTGGATCCACCCATGATACATTTTTAAGATTTTTTTACTCATATTTCCAAAACGAGCATGAAACCATTACTTTTATAAAAACTGTTAACAATTTATTGATATGTCTTATAGTCATACATTTAATGTAATTTGAGTTCATCATAGCTACATGTGCCTTTAAACGTAATGTGAAATTAACATAATGACTGCTTATGCATGGTAACTCATTTTTAATGAAACGGAAAATCATCAATAATAAGGTCAACAAATACCATTTATTCTGTATGTTTTAAACATAATGGCTGCTTCCATCATTGTAGATAATCTTAAATGTACGGGAAAATCATAAATAAATAGGTCAACATCTTCCAGTTATGTTTTGTTAAATTTTTAGCATAGCGATTATACAATAGCGCGGATCAAACTTTATTGTTAGATCAATAAAGATCTCCAGTTCTATATTACAAGAGACATACTGCAACTTTGGGTTAATGATTAAAGTTGTTGTTGTTGTTGTTGTATGGTGTTTAAGCGTCTCTTTCAACAATTGTTCAGTCATATTGTGACGGTGTCTACTTGAGACAGTATTCTAAGTGCTGTGTCACTGAAGTATCATTCCGCAGACAAGTATGATACCCCACCCAGTCACATCATACCTGACACCGGGCCGACCAGACCTAGAACTCTCCTCTAAATGCTGAGCGCCAAGCGAGGAAGCTTCTAGTACCATTTTTAAAGTCTTTGGTATGACCCAGCCAGGGATCGAACCCATGACCTTCCGCATGCAAGGCGGACGCTCTACCACTAGACCACACTGCAGTCTAATTATTAAAGAGAATCCAAATAAAATAACATCTTGCAGCTCTCCCTGCCCAATGTTCTAGGCCAACTAGACCATAGTATGCTCCATGACATGTGTATAGCCTCAATCTAAGGTCAAACTGTACTGCTGTCAGACCATCAGTATCAGGGCTGCAATAAATGACAATTTATATAACTAAACTGTTTTGACCTCTGACCTGAATAGAAACCAACCGCATGACCAAGTGAAATGTGTAGCTTTGTAAATGCAACCTTATACACTTAGTAGTTTTACCTGTTGTCATTAATTTTAGCTGATCTGATAAGGATTAAAATGATCGCTGACATATCGTTTTGTGATGACCTTGATCTTTGACATAAACAAATGCATGGTACACACAAACTGAGTGCGACATCAGCGATGCATCCAGTCTATGATTACTTGATCCTGAATACTACTTGACATGCACTCTTGCAAGAGCGGACAATGCATGACATCAGAAGAACAAAAGGACATAGTGGGAATAAAGTTGCTCCCCCGATACAACATTCATTGAACCATTTCAAGCTTTCTGCAAGCAACTTAAAATTGGATCTGTATTTTTTAAAGCATTACTGGATATACAAAAATTATGGTCAGGCAAACATTCTCGCATTAAGATTTTGGACCGAGCTTGGCTTGAACCCACGACCTCAGCGATGAAAGCTAAGTGAACTTGAGACAGTGCCTAAGACCACTCTGCCGTGGATGGCCCAAAAGTGGTGCTTCACATCAAACTATAAAACTGTGTCAGAAATAAAACAGAATAATGAAAGGATGTTGATGTATCTGTTTTGAAATTATTTAATTTGGGTTCTTGTAAAATCATTGCGGCTGATTTAGTATAAACTCAGTGTCTGTTATTTATCTAGAATTACAGAACTTCTGGGGGGGGGTTTCCCAGCGATATAAAATCCCAGCTGGATATACTGATGGAACACTGAATATCTGGTTTAAAGGGAGACATTTCATTCATATATCTGCTACACAAATATTCTTTCTTCTTTACTACCTTTTAACTCCTAAACAAATGTCACCAGAGGCTTATAATTTACTTTTCAAAATTTAAATGTTTGTATGAATGCCATTAAACAGACTTGTGCGTAATGAGGCATTTATTCCAACTTTGAAATGTTTAAGCCAGATTAGGATTTAAGACCAACTTCCCAAGTTGTAATTAATTGTATTATCCATCAAAGTGGGTGGGATGAGAGGAGGGATCAAGGGTATATGGTTCTTTGTCACTAGCTGGTTATTATTTATAATTCACAACCTGATACTGCCTAGCAAGTTTGGCCAAAATCAGCTAGAAAGGTTAGGAGTACAGCCTAGACACTGATTTAATTACCAATTTATTTAACTCCATCAAAGTCTATGAGCAATATGTTAACAATATGATCAACCAGACTTTATACAGATACTCCATCGCAAGGTTAGTGATATGGACAAGATTTACCATTAAAAATAATCCAAGGGACATAACTCCTCTTAAGTCAAATTTGGACAGGATCAGTTGATAAGTTTAGGAGGAGTCGTCTGGACAAAATTTACTATTCAAAAACAATCTAAGGGTCCATAACTGTGTCATAATTATGTCAAGTTTGGTCACGATCAGTGTCCAGAATCTGGACAAGATTTAATATTAAAAATAATTCAAGGGCCATAACTGTGTCATATGTAACGCTTGACCAAGATGATAAGGAGGAATATTTTGCCCAGAAAAATGACAGGATGAATAGACAAGTACAGATCTACAGGACTCCCCCCCCCCTCCCTTTCATCTCATAAATGGCAGAGGCATAAAAAATACAGTAATAAACAGTAAATATATGCAAATGCTATTTGTCTTCATACTGGCCCAAATAAGGACCAGACAAAGCAGATACGCAGATACTATTGGTATTATAGTATTATGTGTTAACACAATTGGAAGATAATTAAGTTTATATCAGCACAATATTAAAACAGCACTATTGATTTTGTCATTATTAAACAAACCGTTACTGATGATAAAGTGTTGTAAAAAAAAAAAAAATCAATAATAATTGTAAAACCTTAAAGGGGACTATTTTAATTCATTTATTCTGAAGTGATTTGAGAAACATAAATGACATTTTAAGGTTTTAAAGAGTTATAGGCCTTGCCTCTCTTGTTCCATTTTTGGTTTGGTCACGATCATGTCTTAAAAACACGGCATTTCCCACATTTAGGTCGCCATTGTTTTTCTAAATAGTGAATCATGCGAATGTACAAACCGGTATTGCTTTTAAAACCTAGTTATGTTCCGGTTACTTTCTGGCTAAAAGGAAAATTTAAATGCTGTGTTTGTAATAATTAATTGTGACATTTTAATGCACTAACTGAGATCATTATGAATGGTTCTTTGCATATTTATTCAGGAAAAAAAGTGATAATGCCTTAAATCAAGGGATTTTTACAAAATTCCTTGCTTAAATGAGATCTTGAAACTTATCTTTTTTTAACAACTTATTGCCGTTTCTGACAGATTCCTACCGAGTTAATGTAAGTAATTTTCAAATAACGATTTATTTTCTCAATTATTATAATATGCTGAACTCATAACAATGAAAATAATAACAAAATTAAACAGCTACAGTTGTTATTTTTATTCAATACAACTGAAATATAAAGATAGTTTACCAGTGTGACATATTTTCAGCACATCATCAGATTCAGATATATTGCCGAATGCACAAGTTCTGGAAAAACAGTAATTTTTAACTGTTGTTTTTAAAAATAATATATCCACAAATTAATTTAAAACATGGATACGAATTATTTAAAAATATATTATTATCACAACTAGTAAATTTGTATAGAATATAGCAGTAAGTACGTTAGACAATGTATACGGTAAGTTTTTTTTAAATATGTAAATGGCAATACATAATGATTGAGATCATTACATTTAAACATCAAAGTTACTTATCAGGCACACCTGCAGCCTGGAATTCGCTGTGTCAGCCGGAACCTTGTCAGGATTTGGTATCACCCGTGTATTTAGTACCCTGTACAAGGAACCAAACTTACACATTCATTCATCTTTAATTGCCACATCGTTTATAAGACCTAACCATTAACTTGTTTAATAATTTCTACCCTGTGGAGGTCTAGTTGTCCACTGAATCAGATTATTAACACACACAGAGGTCATTCCAACTATTCATAACATTTTTCCTTGATAAAGAGTTTGAACAGCTGCACTTCATGTCCTAGCAACTGTATGAAACCTACATGTAAAACCATAACATCACTGCAGACAAGCTTGTATAAGGTTTCTCTCAATCACCATAAACACATGTAAACAACCTTACTGTAAGTTACTGGTATCCTAATTGTTTATATTAATGAACAAATCAATTTAAAAGTTCAAACAGACTGATTTCATCTAATAAAAAAAATAGCACATAAAAAAAACAAGTAAATAAGAATGCAACACATGGCCCACCTTTCACAGAAATGTTAAACAAGAAATTCCAATGTCTGTTTTACAAAACAGATAGCATTATCAGAAGTTCAAAACCAGCAAACAATAATTTTAGGTCCATGTAAGATTGAAGCTACTGACAATTATCACCTACCATAAAATTCTCTAGACATGCAACAGCAGATGTTTCCTGTTAAAGTAAAAAAAAAAAAAAAAAAAAAAAAATAAAATCTTTTTTTTTGAACAAAGAAACTATAAAAAAAATCAATATATTGCTTACAATGCTAAAAGATAAAAACACAATTACTTACTGTTATAACTGAAAAATTCACAATTAATAATTGTCCATAAACCAAAAAGTAAGACTTTTTATCCTCAATCCTGAGTTAAACAGGCTTTGTATAAATGTACAAGTGAATAATAAAGACTCTCACATCCAGCGCTGATCTCCACGTGTTCTAGATGTAGTAGTACTACACTACACTACACTAAACATCTGTGGTTAATGCTTGCCAACTTGAATAACCAACACAACCAACCCCAATAATCAATACTGCCATATATTATGAAAATTTACCACAGTTTGGTACAAGAAATCAGTCAGTTCAGTTTATTGTGTTTTACTACTACTGTCGTTGTCATTCATATAATACAGTACATATAAGATATATCATTTCCATTATTTTATAAACAATGGTTGTTGAGCATTAGCTTGCAGCGTGATTGTAAATGATGCAATTTTCGCACACGTGTAAATGTGATGCAATACCATATTTATATATATTCAGCAATATTTTTGTTTGTTTTAATTACTTTCACACAAGTACTTTGCACCTAGAATCATGTTTAATTGCGCATTTTATTGGAAAATAAAATCATGCTTATAACTCTTACCTGCTATTAGTAGGCACTTAATGGTTTTGTTTTTTACTGATGTATAAGATAAAATTTAGGTAATTAAAAACTGCTGATTGCGCTAATTTTTGTATAACAACAATAATTAAGACCTACAAGCTTAACCCTTTACTCCATAGATACAAGTTTTCCCGCACCAATCAGCAGAAGGCCTTTGAAAACAGTGCAGGAAGAGTTCAGATTGCTCATAAGAGCAATCTGAACTCTTCCTGCACTGTTTTCCACTCTATCAGTTAATATAAGCATAATGTTAACCCAATAATTCAAAAGCGTTCTATATAAGGTGTCAAAAGGCGTCTATATTAGGTGTCCAAAAACATCTATATGAAGTAAAACGTTAAACAACAACTTGCAGTTTTTGAAGCTGGACCCCGTAAGCTCAGTTGGTAACACACTGACTATCATTCCAAGGGTTGTGAGTTCGAAGCCCCACGTAGTCACAGTTTCTGTGATGAATGATATACGACACTGCAGTCATTGTGTCTTAATGTCTTTCTTCTCTCACCGCCGACTCAAGTAAACAAGAAAATATCGGAGGAACCAATGGATGCTCCCCAAGTGAGTGTTTGACTCTGTACCATATTCCCTTAGTGCTGATGGCTACTTGGTTGAAAAATACCAAACTACATAGCAGGAACAATATGTGGCTCTGCACTTGACAGAACTCATTCGCAAATCATTGAACCGGAACAAAATGACAATATGTGCATATCCTAGCTAGTTTTACAAAATTAAAACCAGAGGTTGTAGCCAAATAGCGTCATGAAGACAATATGCACATCACCACTTAGTAATCCTGCATCATAGCAAGTTTCATAAAATTCCAACCAGAGGTTGTCGAGAAATAGAGAGGAGAAGAGTTTGGTCACAGACAGAATGAAAGGGTCACAACTCTGTGAAAAATCATCGAACTGGAACACAAACATAGCAAATTTCATAAAATTCCAACCTGAGGTTGTAGAGAAATAGCACGGACAATAATTTGGTCACAGACTCAATGAAAGGGCCATAACTCTGTGAAAATCATCAAACCGGAACACAATACAATATGCGCATTTTCACTTGGTAGTGATGCATCCTAGCAAGTTTCATAAAATTCCAACATGGGGTTGTAGAGAAATAGCGCGGTCAAGAATTTGGTCACAGACTCAATTAAAGGGCCATAACTCCGTGAAAAATCATCGAACCGAAACATAAAGACAATATGCGCATGTCCACTTGGTAATAATGCATCCTAGCAAGTTTCAATAAATTCCAACATTGGGTTGTAGAGAAATAGCCGGACAAGCATTTGGTCACGGACAGAATCAAAGGGCCATAACTCTGTGAAAAATCACTGAACCGGAACAAAGATATTATACATATCTCCACTTGGTAGTGATGCATCCTAGCAAGTTTCATAAAATTTCAACCAGAGGTTGTAGAAAAATAGCCAGGGCAAGAATTTGTTGATGCACGCACGCACGGACGAAGCAGCGACTATATGCTTCCCCCCTTTGGGGGAGCATAAAAGTATTACTTACCGCCTATTGTTGAAAAGCTTTTACATATTATACATGATGCATGTATAAAATCAAAATCCTTCAACATGTGTGCAGAAACTTATTTTACTTGGAAATGGTTGAAAGACATCTTCCCAATATGACGTGTGTTACAACAATGTTTTGTTTTCATCAATTTTTAGGTAAGAAAAAAAAAGAATTCCAAGGAAATATCAATTTGTAAATTTTCACTTGTAATGTGTGACACTACTAGTTCTATAGAAATGTTAATAATTTCTAGAACACAATGTTTTACTTGGATATTATTACTTTCTTTTGACTATACATTCATAGATATTTATTCAGATTGATTTAATGCATGGTCATGCCCAGTAAAACTCAATTTCAACATTGTCACATGTCCCTTTAACATGTAAAACTAAGCAGCTTTGTGCCCAGCAGTGGTTTTTGTTTGAAGCATTTTTTTATTGCAAATTTTTACTTTTAGATAATAAAATTAATCCCTATGTCAATTCTGAATTTTTTTATGAACCAACACATACAAATTGTTTTAAAATAAAGTTTGGTTCCGTAAACTGCATTATTAAGGTAGTTTATCCCTTTACTCCATAGATACACGTTTTCCCGCATCAATCACAGAAGGCCTTTGAAAACAGTGCAGGAAGAGTTCAGATTGTTCGTGGCCAGCAATCTGAACACTTCCTGCACTGTTTTCCACTCTGTCAGTTAATATAAACATAATTCACCCAATAACTCAAAAGCCTTCTATATTAGGTGTCCAAAGGCGTCTATATTAGAGGTGTCCAAAGGTGTCTATATGAAGTAAAGGGTTATATTGACCGCTACATTTTTGAATGGGGTGAATAGGGTGTAATACGTTACAGTTATCCAGTTATTTTGATGGAGGAATGAATCAGAAGAACCATCTTACTTCCGCAAGTAACTGGCAAACTTTCTTACATTTATAAAGGACTCAAACCCACAACCTCATCAGTGAGAGGTAAGTGAGACCATTCAGTCATAGACAACCCACTCACCAGTACAATACAACTTACCTATATAAATATATAACCATAAATAATATATAAAACAGACTGCACACTAAATATATTACAATTTATAAATTATCCTTGTTCCAGTTACTGAGTTTACTAATCACTCCCTGTTCCAAGTGGTTTCCTTGTTACTAACCACTAAAAATGTACCTTTTTAGTCCTTCTACTTAACTTGGACAATAGTAGATCTATAGATGTTTTATTTGTGAAGAAAGACCTCAAAATGAATAAACAGTCAAACCTGTCTTAAGCAGCGAGTCATGGGAAGGAGAAAAAATGGCCTTTGAATACAGGTTGTTGCTTAACACATGTTAATTTGCTCTGAAAGCATAGCAACTGGAAATTGTAAATGTGGCTGCTTAAGACAAGTGGCTGCTTAATAGAGGTGACCACTGACACAGGTTTGACTGTAAGTGGAACCACCATACTTCGACAAATAACTGACAAATATTTTCACAAAAGTTGTTTGGACTGAGCCGACTCAGCAGTGAGAGGAAGTGCTATAATGACAGTGCATTAGACCAACCAGCCACAGATCCTTGTTTTCAATCAATGAACCTGTAAATAGTAACAAATTTGTAACCCAGTAATAGATGTTCTGGTTATATAGCTCTGTTGGTAATACGTCTGACTGTCAATCCAGAAATTGGAGTTTGAATCCCATTCATTTCATTCAACAGCCGTGAATCTCCCTACCCTGCATATGTGGGGAAGAAGTCAGTGACTTTCTGAGATACAGTGTGTTTAGTACTAATTAACGGCCCAACAGATCAAAGAAACAATAATGATAAGGTGCAGTGACTATCACTATACAAAAGAAATACTGTTGAAAAAATTGCAAAACTGCATACAAACAAACAAAATTTAATGTTCTGGATACAAATCCACTTACTACACAATAATTATAATCAATTTTACACCCCAATACCAGCATGGAGATGGTTTTAATCAGACCATTTTACCTATTAAATTTAAACTTTGTTTTAATATTTTTAATATATTCAACAAAATGTGATATTCACCTAAATAAATCATATATCAACAAAAGAGTAATATATGCCACTAACTTATCAACAAATTTTCATCTTATGTAAATAACTTAATATCTTATTTATGGAAACTAAAGTCATTCAGGATTTTGTAACCTTAATATAGTTCAAGTGCCATCAAGCTTCCTTATAGGAAATGTAAAGTGTCGATCTCACATGCAGAAGGTTGTGGGTTTGAAAAATGGTGCTCAGCATTTAGAGGATAGTTCTAGGTCTGGTCAGCCCAGTATCAGTATAATGTGACTTGGTATGGGTATCATACCATGTGTCTGCGGCATGATACTACAGTGTGGCAGCACTTCGATTTCTTTCTCAAGTAGACACAATTGCGATACGACTAAAAATTGTGGAAACACCATACAACATCAATTTAGCTCAAAAAACATACAAAGTTACATCAGAGGTATACAGTTAATATTAGTTAAAACATAATGAGTTTTTTGTGGGATTTTCACCATTTTAAACACAGACACACCACTGAGGTTTTAATATCCAGTTTACAGTGCAGAGTAATAATCTCATGACATATTTTTGATATTAACCTAGTGTAATATAACTTCCAATTCATCACTCAGCATTTTCTGCATAACTTGGCTACTATCTGATTTCATCCAAACAAGCAAAAGACGTTGATTTGACTATTTTAGACGTTAGATCATAATGATGACAGAAACTAATATGTCTGATTTTTTTTCTCTCGATCTTCAAAATATGATCTGAAAAATAAATGGTAAACATACCATTTAGAGTTATGTGATAAAAAGAATCTTCAATTTGTGGTCATTTGTTATTTAATTTATTGAACTCAGTAACAACAAGATGGGCCTAAGTTTAACGTCACTTCCTTTAAAATTTTGTATGGACTAAGACTATGAGAAAAATGAGAATTATCTGTTTTCTCATACATTTAGTCCCCTTACTGGACCCCAATAGATTCTAGCCCCTTCATTTGAAAAAAACATGAAATCCCTACTCATAGGGATTATTTAAACCAAATATGAACGAATTTGGCTGGACAGTTCTTGAGAAGATTTTTTTTAAAATTTAGTTTAACCTCTTTTTAGGCCACTGCTTATGGATATCAAATCCTCTTTAAAGGACAAAATCTCAACTGTTATAACTAAATAATGTTCCAGACCTCAAGATAATTGAAATAATACGTAAAATAAGTCAGACAAAAGGCCCAAAAGGGCCTGAGGATGCTTTACTGACTCATAGTGGTCATATCACTTTTTTGAAATTCCACAATATTGACCCACTTTGGTGGGGTTGTCTTAACAACTTATGGATAAATACCTCCAATACTGAACAAAAACTTAATTGCTATGAAAAGGAAATACTTTAAATTCCCATACCATTCATCTGTAAAAAAAATGTAGTCCCCTTTACAGAACCCTTATACAACCCAACCCCTTAATTTATCAGAACTTCAATCACCGACTCTTAGCGATTTGCTATGAGCATAAATGATTCAAATTTTAAAAAGAAGTTTTTTTGTACAGATGGATGCAAAATGAAAAAAAATAAGTTTTCCCTATAATATTCCTATGTAAAAGTCACATTGCAGGGCCCCAAATATATCCCAGCCCCTTGATATGCAGAATCTTCAATCCTTGCTGATGTAAAAATAATTTATATCAAATATGAACTAGTTTGACCAAAACGTTATTAGTTATGGTTCTTGTCTCTGTGTGTTCCAATGATGATGGTGAACACACATGTGAAGTTTCATTCACATCCAATGAGTGGTTGCATAGATATCTTAATCTTAAACGCAACTAAATGCAAAGTTTAACCTTGGTGCCTGTGTCCAAAAAGGGCCATAACTGTGCCAAAATGCAATCCAGAGTTATGGTTCTTATCTGTGTGTGTTCCATTGATGATGGTAAACACACATACAAAGTTTCATTGACATCCAATCAGTGGTTGAATAGATATCTGAAACTTGTATGCAAAAGTTTAACCTGGGTGTCTACAGACGAAGCCGACGCCGGGGTCATGACAATAGCTCTTCTTGGACTTCGTCCCAGCAAGCTTAAAATGAGAATTTTTCCATTTTCCCATAGTATTCCTATGTAAAACTCAAAGACCCTTACATACATCCCAGTGTCCCTTGATTTATACAAACTTAGATTTCTTAATCAGTGGGATAATTTATATCAAATATTAACAAATTTGACTGACTGGTTGTGAAAATAAGATTTATGACAACGTTCAATTTTAATCATTTTGTGACCCCCACCTGGCCCCTTTTAGAAAGCCAGTCCTTCCTATCAAACAAAATCATATTTGTTATGAGTAGAAGTTGCTTTAAAACTCAAACTGAATAAAAAGTGTCAGAAATGAATGATAAAAAAATGAGAATGTTCTGTTTTCCAATAGTATTCCTATATAAAACTAAAAGTCCCCTTACAGGGCCCCTATAAACACAAGACCCTTGATTTGTACAAACTTTTAATCCATACTAATTGGGATAATCCATATCAAATATGAATAAATGTGACTAACAGGTTGTTGAGAAGAATATTTTTGAAAATTTTCTATTTTAACCCTTTTTTACCCACCTTGGCCTTTTATAGAAAGTCAATTCTCCTTATTGAGCCAAATCTTATTTTCTACGACTAGATGATACTTCAGAACTCCAACTGAATAATAATTTTGCCTAAATAGATGAAAAAAAGAAATAATTTTCTATGTTTTTCTGAATACTATGAGAGAGCTTTGTGTAAGAACGCTTCACACAAAATTTGGTGAAAATCTGTCATGTTATTTCTGAGAAAAAGTCGTTTAAAGCAAAAGTTAATGACGGATGACAGACCACAGACGAAGGTAGATCACAATAGCTCATCGTAAGCTTTGCTCAGATGAGCTAAAAATAATATTCTCTATTAATTTTATTGTCGGAGGAAGACCTCTGAATGAATCGCAGTAAAACCACCATCTTTAATTCTACAAAGGAATATTGGCAAATGTTCTGGCACAAACATTTTAGATACAAGAAACTTTATTTTGTGTCTGATTTACAAATTTTGGATTAAGTTGGAACTGGAACCTGGAACGTCAGCTGTGTGAGATGAGTGGCCAGCAGACAACAGCACCTTTCACAGCTCGACCACCCATATTGAACGTTTTCAACACATTTCATGTTATTTAATTATGGCATATCCAGTTTTATTGGTGGGGGAAGACTTTTGAATAAATCTGAGATCCGCCATCTTTCTGCAAGTAACTGTTGCACTTTCTCACATGAAGTTTTGAAGCGAGCAATATTCAAACTAACGACCTTAGTTGCAAGAGGAAAGTGATCTTGAGACGACGCCTAAGATCACTCTGCCACAGTGGACCAATCCACCCATAATGATATAATTGCCCTTTTCAACACACCACAATGTCATGTTTTACACATCAAACTGTTTTATTGGTGGAGGAAGACCCCAGTAAACATGAATCCAAGTAGAACACCATTGTCCTTCCACAAGTAACTGGTAAACCTATCGCATAAAGTTTAAGTCCCTATGTAGGATCTAACCCCAACCTCAGCAGCGTTAAAACCAAGCTGGGCTGGAACCCAGGACTGCATGCAGTAGTATTAAAACCAAGTTGGGCTGGAACCCAGGTTCACATGCAGCAGTGTTATAACCAAGCTGGGCTGGTACAACAGACCACATGCAGCAGTGCCAAAACCAAGCTGGGCTGGTACCCAGGATCACATGCATCAGTGTTAAAACCAAGCTGGGCTGGTACAACGGACTACATGCAGCAGTGCCAAAACCAAGCTGGGCTGGTACCCAGGACCACATGCATCAGTGTTAAAACCAAGCTGGGCTGGTACCAAGGATCACATGCAAAAGTGTTCGAACCAAGCTGGGCTGATACCAAGGACCGCATGCAGTAGTGTTCAAACCAAGCTGAGCTGGTACCCAGGACCACATGCATCAGTGTTAAAACAAAGCTAAACCCAGGACCGCATGCAGCAGTGCTAAAACCAAGCTGGGCTGGTACCCAGGACCACATGCAAAAGTGTTAAAACCAAGCTAGGCTGATACCCAGGACCACATGCAGCAGTGTTCAAACCAAGCTCAGCCTGAACCCAGGACCACATGCAAGCTGGGCTGGTACCCAGGATCACATGCAGCAGTGTTAAAACTAAGTTGGGCTGGAACCAAGGACCGCATGTAGATGAGTAAAGACCAAGCTGGGCTGATACCCAGAACCGCATGCAGCAGTGTTAAAACCAAGCTCGGCTGGTATCCAGGACCACATGCAGCAGTGTTAAAACCAAGCTGGGCTGGTACCCAAGACCGCATGCAGCAGTGTTAAAACCAAGCTGGGCTGGAACCCAGAACCGCATACAGCAGTGTTAAAACCAAGCTGGGCTGGTACCCAGGACCGCATGCAGCAGTGTTAAAACCAAGCTCGGCTGGTATCCAGGACCACATGCAGCAGTGTTAAAACCAAGCTGGGCTGGTACCCAAGACCGCATGCAGCAGTGTTAAAACCAAGCTGGGCTGGAACCCAGAACCGCATACAGCAGTGTTAAAACCAAGCTGGGCTGGTACCCAGGACCGCATGCAGCAGTGTTAAAACCAAGCTGGGCTGGTACCCAGAACCGCATGCAGCAGTGTTAAAACCAAGCTGGGCTGGTACCCAGGACTGCATGCAGCAGTGTTAAAACCAAGCTGGGCTGGAACCCAGGACCAAATGCAGCAGTGTTAAAACCAAGCTGGGCTGGTACCCAGGACCACATGCAGCAGCAAGAAGTTAATGTTATTATGATTTGAAAATGTACGGTACTGATCTGAGATAAATCTGACAGCTCTCCAACCCTACACAGCAATGACCGGTGACAAAGTGCGTTTCCAAGTTCTGCATAAATACTATCGACTACAGTAAACAGAAACTGGATAAGTTCCAGTGGATTATATTGCTAACATGATCTCTTATCAAGTACTAATTGTCACATACTAACTAGTAACAAGTTTGATCAGGGAGTATTGATCTGCTTGTTTACAACATCTTTTGATGTATAAACCCAATACGCTATTTTTAAACTACATCATTCTATTTTTAATTTAAACCTTTCGTATTAGGGGTGTTGGTAGTATGATAGCATATAATAAAAAGTTTATTTTAAAATTAATGCAAAAGATAAATATGATATTATACTACAGGCATCCCCAATATGAAACTTCCATCTAAAAATAGAATGATGTAGTTTCAAAATAATGTATTGGGGTTTATAAATGTTTTGAAAATGATAAAAGTATTATAACTGACTTAATGTTTTGATTAACATGTCATTTCTGAATAATGGACTTTTCAAAATATTTAAATGATAAATTTTCACAATATATTATTCATGGATTAAAGAGGCATTACCCGCAAGTTTGATATATTTTATATTATATAAAATATCTAACACTGATTATTTAAATGCTATCAAACAAACAAAGCTATTTTAATTCAAAACAAAAAAAGTATCCTGTATGTAATCTTGGGTGTCCGCTGTCTGGGATTTACTTGCAGTAAAACATGAAACATTTCATTGATGCATGACAGCGGTGTAGTTTTTATTATCCTCCTACTTTGAACTGGTCATTTTGGTGAGCATGAACATATTATTAAAAATAAATAGATGATTATTGTAAAACTGTATGAATGACATATGATGAATGAGTAGTATTATTCTCAAGTGATATTGAACGATTATCTCAACATATTTTCTAATTTACATATTTATTTATTGCATTTGATGGTTACATTTACTCATTATCAAGTCAAATAACGGAGTTTAATTTTAGTTTGATCATGTTTATATAAGATTTACTCATTACTGTAGAGTATATCAACCTATTATTTAGTTTAATTTTATTGATTTACTTATTAATTAGTGTAATTTATCAATTGTCTTGCATAACTCTATTTGAATACCAATGAAAAAAAAAGTAATATGGTTAGAAAAAATATGTTTATATGAGTATTAACAGCACAATTTTCAGTTTTCATTAGATGATGAAAAACATTAGTCTAGTAGAATGTTGTCGATTGCCCTTATGGGTTCACAACCACTGAACAAGACTAATGTGATTTTAATCCTTAAAAAATATCTTATTACATAATATGATATAGAATTATGAAATGAACTGTAGAGCATTCTATATGTTTGCATTTTCTTTTTTTCTTTAAATGCTTAATATCTAATAGTAAGTATTTATAAAGTTGTGTGACATTCACAAACATATTGAATTTTAAGCCTTTTTGCATTAACCATTTCAATACTGTTTAGAAAAAATATTAAATAAACCCTCATTTGAACACAAAATAAATTAGGCCTTAATATTATAATGAAGGCAATTGAGCCAAAGTGTTGTGTTTGCTGCGGTGCACAATTAGGTAAAAACTTGGGTCTGCTCTTCCTTTTAAAAATATTCAAAGATTTAAAGCTTCTCAACTGCCAAATAGGCTAAGCAAAATAACCGCAGTTACTTAATGTTTCAAAGTCTATCACTTGTGACAAAGATACAACTTTCTTCTACATAGATATGTGTACATGTATAGTATCTCTTTTATAGCTTTGAAGACCAAGTTTGACCTTGCCTTTGACCTTAAGCTCGACACTAACACAGTCTCTATTTAGCACTGATTTGTGTCTAACTATATAAAATGCTTCCATTCATGTGAAAATGATCCTTCTCCTAAATACATAATAATTTCATAGACATTTTTTTGGGTAAGTCAGTACCATGTGTTCTATCAATGGGTACCATAAAAAATTGATACACTTCTGTTTGTACTACATTATTTGTACTAGGTTTATAACTTGCTCTACGTTTTGATCACAGAAAATTGAGTTCCAGTGTCACTGGGCAGCAATGGGTGTTCGTTTTGCAATTTCTTGGCACAAAACAATCTACCCGGTAGTCTTGATCTTGACGATCTTTTTACAATTCTATTTCCGACACCTCAGAATGACCTGTAATGGGTTGTGGTCTGTACCAGAGCTTCAAAACTTTTAAAATGCAAATCGGTCCAGATTTTTTACTGCCGTAAGAATCACACTAAAGTTGAAAAAAAAATCACTAAAGTAGCTTTACATTATGCCTTTACATGTATGCTTACCCCACCCACCACGCCAACTGCACCATGTATTTCTCCGTTCATTCATTAATATAGAACTATATCAAGTTTATTTATAACTTATTCATTTTCTTAATTAATGTCATTATGAATAATTCCTAATTTCAGTAATTCTAATATGTTAACTCACGAAAACTATTGTAAAACTTTCGATTCAATCATATTATACTCTTGCAAATCTGTCATCCTTTAGTATTAGCACAGTCCCATAAAGATATAAAATTTAATGCAGATATGGACAATTATTTTTTTCAATTGGGTTGGAACATATATTTTTATTATGGGAAGCCATTTATGGAGCCCTGTATGAAAAACATAGTGTTGCAAGGGAAACTAACAAAAAAACCAACAATTTTTTCTTTTTATTATTTGTCACAGAATTTTAACCCAAATAGCCGGGTCATAATTCACAGTTATGACCACTGCACAATGTAGGAATATCACATGATCGGCCATTAATGCTTGGTAGTCATATTTAAACTAATTGGTTTTTAGACATTTGTAGCAATTCCCCCCCCCCCCACCTCCCTGACATACTTACTGCCTTTTTTAAGACACTACAAACAAATAATTGTTGAAGAATGGCCAATACGGTAATAAAATTTCAATTCAATAATGACATCAACATAGCTTAGGCAACTTGGGTTTTATTTATTGACACAACCTATAAAAAAAATCATTATATAAAATTGCGTTTAAATTACATATTCTTATCCAATGGAAAAACACCTATTTTAATGTGTGTTAAACTTCTATTGAGATTGTCAAATCTCTACGTTTCAAATAATGCGTGGGTATATACAACTTTACAAGGATGGAAATTTTTACCCTACATGGTAAATAGTATTCTACGCATGTTTAAGCTGGATAAAAACTGTTTACATAATTCATAGAAACCACTCCTCTTTACCTTGTAGGGAAGAATATTAAACGAATATAATCTTTCTTCTATATATAGTGGGGCTTATAGATACATGCACAAACTGTAAACAGCATAGCTTAATATTTAACTTTTTTATAATATCATAAAAATAAAAAAGTTTTAGTGCTTAAATGTGTATTTTACAACATTTTATGTTTGTTTTTGAAAAGAGTTTCAGACCATTTTCACATTGTAGGTTTATATATATATCTGTCCTTTATATAGCATGTGAGTAGTCATGAATCCTTAACTGGATCCTACTCATATAAAGCTATCACTTCATGTATGTAAATTTGTCCACGCTGTCCAGATGTGTTGCATATAATTCCATAGTATATAGATAAGTCATGGTCGACACCAAATTTATTGGTTTGGCAGAGGCCTTGATATTGTATCTATGGTTTGCATTGTAGCTAGGCGCACTCGCCTATACATATATACATATGGACTGATTGAATATGTAGTGTCATTTTCATGCCATCGAGGGCTAAGAGGATCAGTTATTCAACCACTCTTTCCTGAGATCCTAGACCGTTAACTAGTACTTGTTCACATCCATCTCTGCAAGTAACTGGTAACTCCCACTTAAATCAGCGATGAGAGATGTATGATAATGAAATGCAATGTTGCATATCAATCATCATGGAGACTGTTGCCAGACAGAGATTCAAATTGACGACCCCTTGATTAATAGTTAGATATGCTGCCGACTTAGCGACTTAGCATTGAATTATACAGGTGAGTAAAATTATTTTGTATACTACTCATCATGTAAGACTAGTGACCAATAAAATCTACTCATCCTCCAGTAAGTTGTCACTCGCTCTAACATGTTTTGTTCTTTTCAATGATCCAAGCCGTGAATCTTTGACTAAGAAACAATTTAAATTACAATGGCCTAGTCTAATCCAGATAGTTTGTTGTGGGTCCTCCACAATTGAGTGGTCTAAGGCTGGGCCTCAAAATCACTTATCTCTCACCGCTAAGGTCGAAGGTTTGAGTCTTGCTCACTCCAAAAACTTACGTGAGAAAGTTTGCCAGTTACTTGCGAAAGGACGGTGGTTTTACTCAGTCAGACTCAATCTGAGGTCTTCCTTCACCAGTAAAACTACATATGCCATAATATTATATAACATGAAATGGTTGAAAACGGTTTAATGAACTTTATTTGTGCAAACTACATGTATATCTGGAGCACAATTGATTCGCCCGGCCAGTCGAGTATTTACCAATCTTCATTCGCCCACAGTGAAATCAGCTCTTAAATGTGAGTGGGGAGAATTTTAAACCAGTTTTATTGGTGGAGGAAGAACTTTGATATATATTGGTGTATCTGAGTAGAACTACTATCCTTACGCAAGCTTTCTTACATCGATTATTCAGACTGAGCTAGGCTCAAACCCACAACCTCAGTGGTGATAAGGAATCGTTACGAAGATTGAACTTCTTTGTCAATCATACCTCACAGGAGTCTACTTGAGACATATTACGTGACTTCACAGCCCTAGAACTGTCCTCTAAATGTTGAGTGTCAAATCAAGAAGCTTCTGGTATGACCTGGTCAGGATTTGAATCTTTGACCTCCCCTCATGAGGTGTATTAACAATAATATCAGAATGTGTATATACTCAACCTCATGTTAGAAAGAACTTGTACAATAATTAAGGGGGTTAATTGTGGGAGCATCTTTCATCTTTTTATAATGCTTATTCTTGTACTAGATTCTCATATCAGTTTTACAATTCTTGCCAATTCATTTCAGCTGTGGAGGGTTAGGTGGGGAGGGGGCACCCAAATCAATTACTTTACATACAATCCACTTTATATCATGGTAACTGCTTTCAAAACATATAAAACAATCCAATCAGAAACTAAATAACTACCAGTAGCCTTAGCTGGGTTATACTTGAAAAATGGTAAGTACTAGAAACTTCCTCATTTGGCACTCAGCATACATTTTAGAGGATAGTTCTAGGCCTTATCGTCCTGGTGTCAGTATAATGTGACTGGATAGGGTATCATACCATTATTTGCGGCATGATACTACAGTGCGGCAGAGCTAAAAATACTGTCCCAAGTAGACACTGTTGCAATAAGACTAAAAAAATTTTGGAAAATAATGTTGAACACCATAAAACAACAACCTGCCAAACAGTTACAGGACACCATGATTGTGTCAGTTGTCCACTTTATCTTGACAGTGACTGATTCTACTGTATTTAACTTAACACTCCCAGTACATACAACTAAAGTAAGTTCCTACATTTTTTAACATCTTTGAAATATACATGGTTACAATTATAGCGAAATCTCTGAACTCATGAAGAATAGCAAAAATAAAGTTCTTGCTAATGAAAAGTGTTTTACAGGCCATGCAAAACAGCTAAATTCATGACAATCTTGAAAAATCTTTTAAATATGGGAAGCGCATGAAAACAAATTGTAAGCATAATCAATGAGGCCTATAGGTCATCCATAAAAAAGGATAATTGCATACCCCTACGTCTCACTGTTTGACCCTGTGGGTAGTGCCTATCGTATTAAATCTATATAAAGTCAAGAGGCCCAAGAGGGATTGAGGATGCTCTACTTGCTCATAATGGCCATAGCAATCTTTTTGTTATTTCACAATATTAACCCCCTTTGGTAATCTTGACCCCTTATGGATAAATACCCCAACCACAACCATATTGAAAATAAAGTTAACTTTGCTATGAAAAGGAAACACTTTAAATTCCTATACCATTTATCTGCAAAAAAGTCCTTGTACAGGACCCTTATACATCCCAGCCCCTTGATTTGTCATAATTTCAATCACCTACTCATAGGGATTTGTTATTTAAGCAGAAATGCTTTAGATTTTAAGTTTGACAGAGAGGTTACTGAGGAAGGTTTATGAAAATTCCCAATTTTAACCATATTTTTGAACATTTTCTATCATAACACCCTTTTTTGACCCACCTTGGCCCCTTATGGAAAGTCAATTCTCATTATTGAACCAACTCTTATTTTCTATGACTAGATGATGCTTCAGAACTCAAATTGAATAATTTTTTTCGAAATGGATGAAAAAATGAGAGTTCCCTGTTTTTCCATAGTACCCC